>JAHREE010000531.1:2970605-3060352 GCA_033628505.1 Tringa tobata | reverse complement strand
ACATGAGTCCCAGACCTCACACCCAGTTCTCTGAAGTCTAAAACAGACATCAGGTGGTATCTTTTGCTGTTGTCAGTGAATGAAGCTGTTCTGTTTGTCTGCATTAAGAGGGTTCGTGTGATGCTGTCAAGGCAGACTCTGAATAAGAGCTGGTTGCAATCTCCATCCCCCATCTTTCCTGCAGAGGAGAAAAGCCTTCTTTGATAACAGGCAGCTCAAACACTCAGGAACCCCGAATTCAAGAAATGAGGGGACATCTTTACAAAACACAGAGCACAAACATGGTACATTAACTGGAGAGAGTAGCACTCAAAATTCAGCTAATTTAAAACTCCAAAAGGTGTCTTGGTACATGCTGCACTGACAGTATACATACATACTAAAAGGCAGAATTCCAACAGTACACCCAGCATCAACAGTCAAATATTGGACACAAATTACTTAATGTATTTTATTTTCAATAACTCATCTGTCAATACTTTTGTTTCAGAATGGATTTCCTAATTTAGTACATCGCAACTACACAAAAACTACTTAATTCCTATTTGTTCTCTTCTCATAGCTGGTTCCCAGCACTAGTCTCAGCAGTGTTCAGTCTGATTTTCTCAAGGCTTTTCCCCCATGAACGATTTTCAATTTTACATGTCAACCAAATATCCAAGCCCCAGGCACCATGGGGTTAAGATCAAAAACTGATGATAATTCCTCCCAAACCCCTTTTATTTTATTTTATTTGTAAGAAAAGCATTGCCTTTTCTTTTTTAACATGCTCCCTTTTTCAGATCAACACAGAAGCCAAATGAGAACTTTAACTTTTATCCCCTCTAGGAACTGACCCCACTTTTCTAAACTTGGGCTTATTCTCTGTTCTACCAAGAAACTAAGCAGAAAGCTTGAAATCCTCTCTCGAGGTGACACATATCATATACATATGGAGCTCTTTGCTTTTCATGCTACTCATTCCATTAAAGAAGGCTTCCTATTGAAGTTTAAAATAGTACCTCATGTTTTTTTATAAAAACTGCAAATTGCATCAACCCTTACTTTTTTCTGGTATGTTTTCTGCTTTAAAATGTCACATGCAATATTTCAGCTATAGGTGCAATATCTATTACTGGCTGTAAGTGACCCTGCACTGGCATCCATTTTGTTGCTATCAACAATCACTTGAGCATTACAGATTTTTTGGCTGACAACATCACCTACTGCTTTGTTGTTACGTTTAAAGTTGCCATGGAGACAAAAGAACAGCTGAATAGCAATTCTAATGCTTTAGAAATGCTTATTCTTTAGTAATAGGGTGCTACTTGCCAGTATGGAGTCTTAGGGTTTAATGGAAGTTATTATACATAGTAAGTTTTGAATCAAAGCCTTGCTCAAAAAAAGACAAAATACAAAAAGAGGCTTGTGTTTCTTCTTACCCACCCTAGTGCTACTGGTAATGAACAGAGGCAGAGAAGACCATCTCCCTGCTGTGGAACAAGAGATCAGCCCAGAAGAAGTTGCCTCCAGCTCCGTATCCTGAAGGATACAACAGCTGCTGCACCATGATGCTTACCTTATTTTCTCTCCAAGTGCCTCTAGGTTGCAAATAACCTCAAAGTGCAAAGGAATAAGGAATTTCCATGCTTCATCTTCCTCATCAACTCAGGTAAAGTGCTGCTCCATCCACAGAAACTTTACACAAACTAGGAAAAAAACATCAAGGTTCCTCTCCTTGAATTTTTTCTTCTATCCATACAGATCTGGTTTTTCTCTAGCACAACCCTTCCTACACAGAGTATGTGTAGAAGCTCAGACTAACAGCTGAATCCCTCTGCTCTCTGCTCATAATCCATTAACTCACATTACAGTATAGCTTGCAACTGATGGGAGTCAAGGGTACTTGGCCTCGGAATACTTGGCGCCTTTCAGATTCCAGTCTAGATGTTTAATTCCTTCCATCTCACCGCATCTCCTGAGTGGACAGAACGCATGGGATCAAAATGAGTATCACCTAAAGACTCTTCTACCTTAAATCCTATTGGTGAGTCAGAGAATTTTAAAGAACATTATAATTAGCAGATGATCTCTGGTTTGATACAGTGGATCAGAGGCAAAATGCAATAAAGCAGAGTCTTGTCCCACAAAGCCAACCAGCAGCCAAAGCAAGCAGCTGTCAGGGACAGCTGAAGGCATACTTTCTTATGCAAGAGCCTGCCTTCCTCCCCCCTGCCCCCACTTGACATTGCTCTCCCAACACTTTAATGACAGCAAGAACACAAAACCTATTCCCCAGCATTGCCGCCTGGTCCTTCCCCAGCAATAGGAGGTGCAGGAAAATACAGTCAGGAGGAAATAGTCTAGAAGACTGCAAGTGGTAGAGGACAATGCACAAAAGGCAGAGGAAGAGTGGGATAAAGACGATTGTTCCTCCTCCTCACCAGACTTAGAAGACTCCTGCATGCCACAATCCAGTAACTGAGAAGTATCTGCCCTCCCCACAGCCCTGACATGCCGCTCACGGCCTATTTTACCTCTACAGAAGCCTCTTGCAAACCCACAGCTTTCAACAACCCAGCCTCTGTGCCAAAATACATTTTGTTGACACTTCAGAAAGAACACTTCACACTGAGGATTATGATCTTTTACTTGCGTTGGACAAAATCTGCTTTTGCTAAGAAGCCTTGAACTGACTTTGGAGCTCACAGAAGTAAAAATATTAAATGTTAATATATGAAAGAACAGGCAGGCTGTCACAGCGGAGGTCTGTTCCTCTAGCTTGGAAGTTTCCAGCTGAGTGAGAACATTCTATTGATAAGCTGAAATTAAACACACACATTGATCCTAGTTTTACAAATTCTCTGATCTACACCAAAGGTGCTTAAAGTGGAAATAAAATTCTGGAAGAACACTGCTTTTTTTTGTTCTTTTGAGCAAATAATTTTCTATTACTTGCAGAGGAGAAGAGGATAGACGATGATGAAAGACGTTTTTATTACAGTTATTTAATTTCAGCATCTCAGTACTCATTTGGAATCCTAAGGTCTAAGAGACACAATACAAATGATCACAACAAAGAGGAGCACAACAAAGTAAGAGCAACTTCATCGAAAAAAGGTTAAGACAATATTTTAAATAAGGTCCTTGCCTATTCTCAGGAGTTTCATTATTCCAACCTCAGTTCTGCCTCAGCAGGTCCTGCTCTAGACTTGTCCAGTCACAGAGAGATTGCACAGCTTCAGCAAGCCCCCTGGGCAGATGCCCAGCAAGACAGGAGCTCATTCCAAAAAGAGAACGTGCTCGCCAATTATGGCATCTTATTCAGAAGCACCAACAGGGGCACCTGACAACAGCACACAACCCCCCTTTGGAAGAGCATCTATCAGGGCCAGCAGAGGGCTGGGACTTGGGCATCACCCCACCAACACTCCAGCAGCTGCCGGTTTCTGATGAGTCTGAGCCAACACGCTGATCTCCAGCTACAGACAGAAAAGTGCAGTCTGGCACATCACTTCTGACAGGTTGCCAAGCCCAATTCCACATGTCTCTAGGAGTGAGGGATGAAGGGAGAAGATAAATCTGCTAACAAAACGATGATGTTTCTGATGCTTGTGCCCCTACAGTCAAGCTTGAATGGAAGGAAAAGAAGGCCACGCACCATGAAACTAGGTAAAACTCAAAGGGAAAAGGAAAACAGCTGAGTGGCAGCCTCAGCTCACTCCCACTGGCATTTTTATCAAATATGTTTGGAATTGCTCCAACCTTGGGACAGAAAAATCTTCTCTGAAACACAATTTAAAGCAATGTGTGAAGGGGCAAGAAATAAAAGGCTTCAACTGAAAAGTTTATATGGAAAGACCATTTTATAGCGGGAAGACTTTTGGAAAAGACTGTTCAATGAAAAAAATTCCAGATAGAACTCAAAAGGAAATAAAGCAAGAAACTGATAGCTTCAAGGTCAGGTTGCATTTGAATATTAACATATATTCAGAAATTATAAAGAATATGAAAGGGTGTGCATTTAAAGCTTAATAGCTATTCACGCAAAATCCTTGTGAGGACACCTAAGAAAAACCCAAACATATAACTTTCTCAGACAAAGTATGAGTATTTCTTTCACATAACAACTATATTAAAAAAGAGAAAGTTAATGCCCTGAGATAATTATAGACAGTTGACTTGCAGTAGTAGAGGTTTTCTTAGGATTTCAGCTCCTGCATTTCTGTTTAAAATATCTTAAATAAAGAAGGACAGTCTCTGGATAAACTAGGGGGTGAAGTAGTAGGGTACCCCAGACTACTCAAGGAATACTCAATGCAAAGGAAGAAATGCATTTAAGGTGAAGAGTAGATACAGGTCAAACATAAAAAGTTTTAGAAGGGATCCAATCAAATTATGGAAATGAAGAATGATGCAGAAATGGGCAAACACATCCACAGATCATCTAGCAACTTTCAGCAATAAACACAAAATGCACAGTCTTAACTGTTATCTTGCTATAGTAGCTTAGCACTTCCTCGCTGCACCTAAGTCAGTGAGATGAGGGGTTCCTTAGCGTGAAGGCGCAGATGCAGGAAACCTGTTCCTCGAGAAGTCTGGCAGAGAGAAGTTCCATTGCTGCTCAGGGCAAGGGCTTCTGGGCAGAGTGTGGCAAAGCTGTTACAGCCACCATGCAATGTCCTTGCAACAGCTCCAATTAAGAAACCTTGCTGCCCTTCCAGTGAATCCACCTTTCGTCCTTTTGTTTCTTGTGGTGTGAACGATCGTTCTAGAAACAATTTAGTAGGAATTTGTATATTTTCTCAGAGGTCAGTACCAGGTACTTCATTACTTATGTTCATGTTTCCTTATGGAATTAATCCTTAGGGTATCAGGGTTTTAAAATTCTGATGAAAGGTCTTAAAATTCCCCCTGGATTTGTATTCATAATCAACAGTATTACATAATTTTTAAGTACTGAATGACTCACAATTGAATATCAAATACTGACTTTGTAGAAACTTTATTATGCTTCTTAATATTTCTTACACTTTACTTGCTCTAAGGGTCTAGGATTTCAATCCCTGATGTTTGGATTTACAAGAAGCAATTCCTCTCTTTCAAGTAGAAGTCTTTCCTTTGTTTAATTTTAAAAAGCAAAGACGGTGCTGAAATCCTCATTTTTGTTAGACTTGCATAACTACATCTCAAAGTACGTCTCAAACAGCTGTAAGAGAAGGATTTCCCAAATCTTACAACTAGCCCTCCAACTATGAGCAAAATAAATCCCTAGGTTTACAGACTCAGCATGTTAAATGTATCTGGATGAATCTTTCCTATTTAGACCAAGTAGCAGAAAGTTTTATTGTTTGTTCTGTAGTTAGTTTTTCTGTAAACAGCTTACCCTCCCAGTCTACAAAAGCTTCTAATTTCTTTTAACTCAGAGAGCTACTCAGATCCTGGGTTCTTTGAAACATTAAGACTACTACTAGCTTCTGTTACTAGTACAGTAACTCTTCACTTTTAATTTAATTGGATTCCCGTAGAGGATGAAAAAGCGTTATTTAGTTGGTTTTGTTTGCCTGATTTACTATTATTAAGCTGTAATAGGATCCCATCCCTTTCATTATCTGATACTATTTCTCAATGACCAAAACTTGAACAGGAATTCAAAAAGTAAAATGATACTGTTCTTTACGTCCCAAGAGCAGACAGCTAAACCAGTAAGCTGATACCATTTACAGCTGCTAGAAGTAAGCGTATGGCTTAAAGACCTTTCACAAAATCTAACAAGTGTTTCAAAGCACCACATGTGCACAGAGTATGCCACTGAAAGTAACTCCAAGGTTACTGCACACAGAGGAACGGCAATAACCAAACGGCAAAATACCGAATGTCACCTTTATGAACCTGGTGACTGCGACAGGAACCATGGACTAGTTCTGCTGCAGGGAAAGCACTATTCAATAGGTATCTGTGAGTTGATTAGATATAGACAATTTTGAAATAAATATTAAGACCCTTTAATGCAATCATGGCACACCATTACTACTGCTACTACTAGGACTAATTTAGAAGGAAAGTAGTATCTGTATCCCTCACTCCACCACAAATGTTTGAGACGTAAATACTCTAAGCAAAGACTGCCCCTTAGTTTGATACAATGGAGCGTAATTAGGAATGATGGGATGGAAGAAATGAATGGTATTTCTAAGTCGTAATATTGGGAAAGCCTATATCCAAAACAACCTACCCAATAAAGCAAAAGGAGAGTGTCCCATGGGAAACACAGGAAAGCCAAATAGCTTAGGACTTCTAAAGATTAGAAAATAATGAAATTAGGGAATGCAGTCTATTTTCATGTGTTTTGGTATCAGTTTCACTTGTGTTCCAATTACAAGCTTTAATATTAAAAATAGAAAATGTATTTTATATGTGATAATTACCATAATTTTAAAATTTAAAGAGCACAGAGCCACAGAGTAATCACATAGTCTCTAATAGTATTTCCTTTACTATTGAGTATACTGAAGTGAAAAGCTGATTGATTTTGTTCTATAGCTAGAGTTCTGCTTATTCAGAAATGACACATCACTCCCCATGGACTCCTTTGCACTCAGGATGCAGAACCCAAATAAGTATGCCCCGCCTTCTAACTCTTTTCTTTCATTTAAATTGGACAAAGACCAGATTTTCTGGATTGCTGAGACTTTTTCTACTCTCACATATGCTCTCGTCCATTAGATTAATTCCACTAGCCTCAGAGTATTCACATGGGTAAAAAATACTGAGCAAGCCAGCCACAAGCCATTTTCAGCTGAAGCCTACGTCCCATGACAGACTGACCCGCAACTGATAGGCAGTGGAGATACTGATCAGCCTTTTGTTTTAAAGCATGTCAGAAACACAATACACTACTTTAGAGGCTAACTTCTGATTCCACTGCAGTGAGCATCAAAACTTCTAACAAAATCAGAATTACAAGCTAAGAATTTGAGGGTAAAGAGCAACATTCAGGGGGAATCTTGTAAAACCTGGACACCCAGTTTTATAGCTCGGCACATACCATAAGCTTTAAGAGCACTGGGAAAGAGAGTTGGACACTCTGCTCCTTTACCTCCAAGTATTCCCTGAACCTTTTCCTGGCTGATGTGCCATTGAAATCACATCAGCATAGAAATTACATTTTCAGTTAAACCATAGGATTGAATCTATCCTCATTCTTCAATCTCTTCAAAAGCTTCAAACACTTTGAATAACTCTCTTTTCATGTCTGTAGTGCCCTTAGTTTCCTACAGTTCTAAGCAAGCCTGAAGTAAAGTGTCTCTTCCCAATATTAGTGATATCCTTACTCTGATCTTGACTGTGTCCTCTGTGGGGTTTGTTGTGTTTTTTTTTTTCTAGAAATGCCACTGCTTCCTTAATTCTCTACCACATGCTCTCCCTATCTGCTCTGATGTCGCTTCCTCCCTTCAGACAGCACATAAAAAGTAAAAAAGTTGCAAATACAGTTTTCCTTCTCAGCCCCACTCACACTTGCCCATAACTTGAAGTTTTTAAATATGTATCTCCAAAAAGGCCTCTCTTCCCAGGCACCTTAACAAATCGTCTGTTTACAGAGAAGCACTTTACCATTATATGTAGTTCTAGAGATTTGGGACTACCTGAAAGACACTGGATTTTGGATTATACTAAATAAAGCTTCTTGGTTTTGCAAGAACACGGGAAGGGAGAGAGCAGGAATCCAGGAAGATCTTTACCTATAGACATTACCTTTCAGGACAAAATTAATGACTTCTTGTGAGGTTTTTTTCTACTTATCAAAAATCTGAATAGATATGCAATACATGTAGGGATGTTCAAATTAAGATCTTTGAACTATTGTTATTTCTTTAGGATTTGCAGCCCTCCTTTTGTAAGTTTTAAAAGTTCATAAGTGAATGTCCTATAATTAGATTAAAATTCAGCCCTCAAAAGGGACAAAAACATCTGCTTTCTAGTCAGCCATGACTATTTTATGATTTACTCATACATGCAATACTTTGGTTCTGTGTCTCTGATGCACCTACAAGGCAGGGCTGCTTTCTTAGTCTGTTGTGCTACTACCTGTCATTTCAGGAAGTTGGCAGTAGCTTTTTAAAGTACTTTTTAGAACTATTTTTAGACTTCCTATTGGCATTTCTACCCAAGTTTCAGCTATGCCACCATGACATGCTGACAGACATTAATACATGGTATCTCAAGTCACTAAAGAGCAGTTATTAATATCATCAAACTGATTAATTTTTACACAGGAGACAAAAGAAATGAATCAATCTAAGAATAGTTCTGGAAACTATTGCCAAACACAATCTCTAATCTAAATAATCCTCTTAAATTCAATCTTAAAAAAGAACAAAATTTGGTTTTAGTTGCATGGAACCTCCCAAATATTTTTAAACTCTTTAAAAGTGGAATTCCGGGAAAAATCGCTTTTGGTGCTTTAGTTACTTTTCTGGGATTAAGAATTATCCAGCTTTTCAGAACCCTTCTAATTTGGTACCTACCCTTAAAACATGAGCTACCAACAAAAAAAAATAATTTAAAAAATAATAAAAAACCAAGGAATGTAGAACAACACTATATCTTTTCACCTTTTTAATTTTAAAGTAATCATCTGATGTTGCTTTTTAAATATATTGCACTTTGTAAAGGAATAGCTGGCCTACAGCTGACTCATTAGCCTCTTCCTGTAACTATTTCATTCTGTCCTCAAAGTCTGGTTTCATGAAGGCCTCCTGATATATGTCAGCAAGAATTATTTTCATAAGAATACTGTAGGACTCTATCCTTAAGTAATTATAAATAACATAAAAGTATTTTAAATCTCCAGAGTCTGCAATAGTTACAGCTCTATTCTAGCAATTATGTATTATACACAAGGATATATTATATTTTGGGTTATTTACAACAATGAACAAAACAGAGTATTCTAAATTGAACACAACTCTAGAAGTATATGGCAAGTTTAGGGTTTTTTGGGGTGAGGTGTCTTGTTTCAGGGTTTTACTTTCATTAGCCTTTTCTCAATCAATCAAAACAGCTCTTCCATAGGCTTAGGACAGACACCATCCAAGTTAAGCAATATAGTGGGTTTGTGTAATATGGTAGGAGGTATGACTGCTTTCCTGAGAAAGAACAAGAAATACCGGTAACAAGGAGCAAGATACGGTGAGATGAACTTGAGTATTCTTTTGTGTCGAACAAATGTCTTGACATTTAACAATGCATTTATTGTTGTAGAATGACAAAGAGGAAGAGTTCAAAATGAAAATTTTCCTTCCTCCATTCTGAAAGCTCATTCTTTCTTCAGATTCCCCATAGAAAGAACAAACTGATTCTTTAGTCATCAGCTTCAGTTTAGTTCAAAGCACAGCATCACCAAAGACATGCATTTTAATTAGTCTAAATATCTGCTAAAACCACGAAAAAATAGAAATCACCTCAGAATATAATTTAGCTACACATGAAAGTCTCTTTTATTATTGTAGTAGCACACAAGCACACCCAGACAAGCAGGATGCTAAATTAGAAAGCAATACTAAATGGAGCGCTGCATAGTCATGAAGATCCATGTCAGCCAAAGGTGGGGTTTGCAAATAACAAACAGGAAGTACCTTGTGAGATGACTGGTGAGATGCCTCAATCACTTGTGAGTAACTGCACTTATCACTGTTATATCAATCATTACCTCCTTAAATAAAGAAATCTGCTTTATCAGGGAACACTGGACATAGCTTTGGATCTATGCCTAAAGGATGTGTACAGAAGTTCTTTGTGGATCACCTCCCTTTGAAATGTGTAAGTCTGAGATTCATTTCTCTTTGGTAATTATTGTTAATGAAAATATTTAATAAAACAGAGATTTCAACCACAAAGATTAGAAAATTAAATTTGGCTTCATAGCATAAGCTGAACTTTACTATCTGGCTACCATTACAATAGGCAACACATCCAGAAAAATGGGAGGTTTGCACAATACTTTTTATTGCAAGACCATGTTTTTCAGTAGCTTATAATTTGCCAGTCTATTAGTTGAAATTTTCCTTGCCTAGTTTAAATTTTTATTATTGTTTTAAACTTCAAATCACTTCTGAGAACAGCTATTATAAATAACTGGAGGGCGTATATGCTTAAACAAAGAAAAACTGGTAGACATCACTCAATTAGAATTACCACTGTGAAGGATTCTTAAAATTTTGGGGGAACTTCTCACATTTCTGTTGACCGTTGATATTCAGAAGCGCCTCCTAAGCCTGTCCACCTAATCTTTGATTTACTGATGTACCTTCTGAAGTGTTAAAAATCATAATTTCCTACCCCTGTCTTTCTGCCAGAGAGATTTCAACAACCCACCAAAACCAAACCAATCTCAGAAAGGACCATGCTACTTCATGGCTCATGCCGTACCCACAATCTTCAAACACTTGGTCCCCCTACAACCATTGGAGCAGTGAAAAAGACCACCAGGGTAAAAGAGCAAAACACCCACTCTCAAAGCTAAAATTTAGCAGTGTCTCAATACTCCAGCTACCTCCTCTCCTTCTGAAGGACAGGTGTCTTCCAGGGGTATGAGGACAGACATTTCTCTCAACCATTCTTTGCAGGTAGCACATGTGATGAGCAATCGTTCCTATCCACAGAACATGGGGAACAACATTTTTCAGAATCCTCACAAGAAGGATGCTGCAAACAAGAGGAACTAAGATGGGTTTAGCTCCTCTTTGGGGACTCAGCAACTTCTTGCTCAAATTGAAAATTGCCACTTTTATTGTCAGATAATATTATTAGCCCTGTAGATCAAACATCCCTGTCCCTTCTTGTCCCTTTCTGGTTGCACTGAAGTCTGTTGTGTTCTTACTGCAGGCAGATAGGCAAAGGGAAGCAAGGCAGAACTTCTCCCTAAAAGCACACAGGACAGAAATAAACATCACAGCAAAAAATTACAGAAATATGTAAGTAATTTATACGTAAAGAAAACCCTCATCTATGCCAAAGCAAGCTGTATCAGGATCAGATTTTTCCTCAGCTAATCTTCTTTGAAGTCTAACAAAAATGCTAATGAAAGACCTGATCAAAATCCCAGAAATTAAAGCAGGAAAAAACTGTTCCAAATATAACATACTTCTAAACAATCCCTTGTTTTAGTTGCACAACTCCGAATCTTGGCCAACAAGGTTCCGCAGAATGCAAGCCAAACCGATCCCCAACTGTACACGTCTAACGAAAAAGAAAGCTGCTGTTCAGATAGATCCTACCTTCTTTTACCAGTTAAACCAAGTTTTGTAGGAGAGAGTACTGCTTGTCTCTGTGTCCATTACCCTATTGATTGTTGTATAAATATTGGGCTTCCTGCTTGTGGAGAAGCTACTGCAAAGTTTCTTTCAGTTCTGTTTGCACATTTGAAACTTGTGCGTGGTTTAGAACAAGGAAGTTTATGTAATGTTCCCGAGAAAGTGCAGTACATCATGGCTCATTTTAATTCAGGTATGAATACATGACACAGATGAATTCACAAAACACTCCTTTCATCTGAAATTTAAGTAGTAACCCTTTTTCCCCTGAAGGTTTAAGCAGCTTTAAGTGACAAAATTGATATATTTTTCTGTTTCTTTAAAGCAGTACTGGATAGAAACAGCTTAGGATGAATCTTTCCTGAATTTATTTAAATACGAATACACCATCAACTATAAGGATATTCGAATAAGTAATCCAAAAGATCTCAATGTTCTCTACAGCTATGGAGTATAATGATTTTAAACTTTGCTCAAAGCATTTTAGTATAATACATGAAAGCATGTTTTCCCGAAAGGCCAAGTTTTCATGTACTGAACAAACCCAAATATCTGTACCAAGAAATCTGTACATGCATCTGGGATATTCAGCTATCTAAACACAAACTTATGACACAAATTTTATTTGCACGCTGCCCATCACTGCAATTCTTGCTTACCTGTAAAGCCAGTTTCATCTTTCCTACCAAGAAAGCTTTTAAAATTACTTTTACTAGGAAATATCATTGGGAAAGGGATGGTGGAGTACTTCTGTATTACACTTCTTTACCCAGACACCTCCCACAAGTTCATAGTCCTGTTCAAACACCTCCTTTCCAGGACCCTTTCTGACCCCCATTTCTGCCTCCTGCCCCTATGTCTCAGACCCCTGTGTCTGCTTCCCCAAAAGAAGGGTCGGTGGTAGCCACTGCCACCAGCAAGGGTTATACATTTTTCCTCATCTGGCAGCATTTTTCATTGCTCAGCTGTTGCCAAAATTCGTATCATCTTTGGTGCACAAGCTTCCAAGTTTTATTGGGTTTCCCCTCTCAACAGAATAGCAGCTTAACAGAGCGGCACATTCTGCATAAAGCAGTTTTGATAAGTTAACACTGGGGTTCTTTGGTTGGGTGGGTTTTAGTGTGGTTTTTTTTGTTTGTTTGTTTGTTTTGGCGGGAGGTTGTTACATTTTTGTTTTTACACTTTCTAGATAGAATTTTCTCTACAGTTTTCATCACATTGCAACTGTCCCCAAAGGCTTGACACCAGTTTTGGGACTCACTTCTTTCCCTCAGTTTTCAAGCCATTTTGACAAGACAGTGTCAGCTTGGGCTTACCATCCGCTGGCCAAGTGCAGCAGAAAGACGACGCCTGGCCAGCACGGACTGCCCATTGCCTGTCTTGTCTCCCAGGAGTCAGGAACAGCCCAAGATTTTTGGTCAGTCTGCACTGCCCAGTAACTGTTTCCTGCTGACAACGCACAGCAGCCTGGCCCATCCTATGGCCTGTCAGATGAACCACACTGGAAAACCAAAGATAAATGTGAATCTAGACATTACTGTGATAATGGTAGTATCCTGAAGGAGGCACGGAAAGTGTGGAAGGCTCCAACTTCAGAAATAACGAATACATTTCTATATACAAAATGCTGAAATCACATAAGTGAGCAACAGGAACAACAAAAGTGCCAGATTCCTCTCTGACTTCTCTGTTAAAACCTTCTACAACATCTATTTGCTTCTGTTGATAGGAAATCGTTATCGTAACTATATCAGAATACATACAGAATACTATATCAGAATTCTACAAAAATCAGAGAGAATTTCCCTACCACAAAGAATTCAGCACCCGAACTGTAAAACTATGATTACCAAACAAAACATAAATACAATGTCACAGACACATATATGGAGAGAAAGAGAACAAGGGATAAATGCTTATGAAATACCTGTATTTGCAGTCCTGAAGCACCTACAAATATGCAACCTAATTTGCTGAAATCTGAACAATTTAGCTAGACTAAGCTAAATACTGCATTAGTCCTAAATTCTGCCTAACAAAAACATCTCCCCATGTTTTTCATGGCTTTATAAAGTTAAAAGAAGGTGACAGTAACCAAGAATTATGGTCAACGGATACATATAATTTTTAGTAAAAAAAAAAAAAAAGACAAACCAAATTGCTTTAAAAACAGTGCAATCTTATAAAACTGAATTTGTGACAGCCCGAGGATGATCATACTTAGAGCAGAGGGTATTTATAACATTCAAGTCACAGAAAATGAGCATTCTGTTAGTATTTATTTTAACATGTGAAACATTCCTCCAGACAAGGTTGCTTTGTATGAAAAAACCCAAGTAACTAAAAGTTTTTTCTACAAGCTAATCATCTAACTATAAACAGGACTTTAAGGACAGAAAGAGAGCATTTATGTTTTCAACCTAACAAGGCATCCTAAGAGGAACTTTCTGAATGTATCATGCACATTTTTAACATTGCAGCTAAGCAGTACAGTGTAATCTGCAACATATTAACATTTCATAAGCTCAGTAAATTGAAGTTGTTCTTTAAAATACACATGAAGGCATTCCCTATTTCAAATGCTATTACTATTTATGGTTATTGAAACTATTATATAACATAATATCAGTCAACAGGATTTAGCAGCATAATGCTAAAAGGAAATTTAAGACATAAAATAATCAAGCATTACATTTTTACAGTGAACCATCAGTATGCTTGCAAATGAGAAACAAATTTATTTTAATATTTAAGAAATACATTCTTCCAATGGGCTTACTAACAAGAATTTTCATTTATAGCCTTCCTTCAGAAAATGTCACGATTACCATCTGAACAGGGGGAAAAAAGATAAAGTTCAAATGCTGATTTTGGCATTTGTATTTCTCTGACGTAGTTTACCTAAAGATAAAAAGTACCTAAAAAAAAAATAGATCATAAGCACCCACAGTGCTAATATTTCCTAATTCAACTACTCAGTTCTTCAACTACAGCAAATGAGTACAGCTTTCATTAATGGATTGCTATTAAAAATAAATCAGCAAAACAGTGCATGTATTTCTCCTTCCATACGGCTGGAGCAAGCATACAGCCTTCTATTATGCAGCTAGTTGAAAGACAGATTTCAGCCTCCACATGGAATTACTTACCCAGAAGCATGTTTCTCATCTACAGTCAGTTCAGCAGAATAGAAAGTTCTGCACAATAGATCTAGCAAAGGGAATGTTCTCACAAGCTCCTTTTTGACTTGGTGCAGGTTTTGAGTAGGGTTTGAAGTCGAGCTGCTGAGAAAAATATGCCTTGCCCCATAAACCTGCTGGGACACCTAACTTCACTCTCATTGGTGAATGACACCTCTTCAGACTAAGTAGAAGTATTGCAGAGACAAGCTGCAATAGCAGGGTAGCTGGTGGCACCCTAATTTGAGGTAACAAAACCATAAAAGTAAAGAAAGTTGCCACTTCTGTAAAGTTTTAAAGTTATATATTTTAATATATCTGTCCTGCAATTGGTTTTAAACTAGATGCCTATCTTTGACTGAGGGAAAAACTCCCTACAGAACTACAGTATTACTTAGAGTAATATAGTGTATCAAGGAAAATCTAAATTATAGGCTAAATTCAAGTTTTGCAAAAGTGAATGTCCTCTCTTTCCATTGTGCTTGATTACATCGCAGCTAAATTTGTCTCTTCCGATACAAAAGATTTCCTTTAAAGAAGTATGAGCAGGGAGCTGGTTTGGGATTTTTTGTTTAGCTCAAAAGTCACCTACAAGACTCATTTTAACATGGAATAAAAACAGTTAGAATGCTGCTGCTACTGTGGCAAGTACCTACCGTCCACTAACATCCACCAAAGACCATTTTTGGACAATTAATATTAACCTCCGCTATGAAGAGGAAAAAGCCAACCCTCTTCCTATTATAAAAGCAAAAGGCATGTCATCTGAAAGCTGGGGTTCAAATCATAAATTTGTAACTGAAAGAGATGCCCATGCCCTGCACCCCCCTTGCTTTTGGATGTGCTGTGTCAGTACACCACAACTGGGGGCTGTGCAGAACTTCTGACTCTTCAAAAGATTTTTCCAAGAGCATCCCAGTAAGGATACTTGACAGAAAGAGTTTTATTAAAAAAAACAACAAACTAATAAAAAAATCCCAGAGCATTAGGGACAGATTTTTATCTGATGCAATTTGCAGTTGTAGTAATGTCAGATAATTCCTCAGGGAGAAACTGAAGATTATGGAAGAAAACTTTTACATAACCCTTGCACTTCAGTGCTTTGCCTTAAATGTATTAAGATTTACTTAATTTCCTTATTTGTTTTTTTAACAAAACTGAAGGGATGGGAAAAGAGTTTCCTTTGAAAAGGAAACTACTTGGAACAAACTTCCACATACCTAGAAATACTAGTCAAAATTTTTGTGAACAGATCAATTTCGTACCCAGTCCTTAATAGAACATATTGTTCCAGTGACGACACACTTCTTTAGGGTGTGACTACTCATTACTCAAAACAGCACATATGAAACTTTAACTTAATCTGATTTTATTCTAGAACCTCTTACTCCTTGTTCCTTCTACTAAAAGGGGGATTACTTCGATAATTACCTGCCAACATGACTTGGCAGCAATTACATGATTTTTTTACATGTGCTGAAATATTCGGTGTTCTTGTTAAAAGTGCCTTCCTTTTTTTAAAAAAAAAAAAAAAAAAAAGAAAAGAAAAGGGGGAGGTCGTCATGGCTAGCAGTAACGATCACAGAACAGTGGAAAAAATGAATCAGTTTTGACATAAAAAGGCAAATAAAAATGAAAATCAATTAAAAATAAATCTCTCTGATTTTCAAGCAAATCTTGTGATCTTGGAAGATGTGACTCATTCTCGTTGTGCACTTGGGATTGGCAACATCAAACCTCTGTGAAACTTTATGTGGGTTTTATATAGACTCAGATGACTTAGCAAGATGACCAGTATTCCCAAGTAAATACTAGGTTCTCTCATGCTGACAATAATATTACTACTTCTATTTTCTGTGATGTCTGAAGGGCTTATTATTTTTTTTTTTTAATTTCACTGTTAACTGCAGAAGTGTCTCACACGTTCCATAAGCGCATAGTATATTTATGCATTATAGCAAGATAAAATGGCAAGGACTGATCCCCTCCCTGAACTGGTAGGCATGCTTTCCCCACTCCCTCCACTTGTTCAATGACAGGAATGTCTCTTTTTTGGCGATGTTTGGTATCCCCTCGCTAAAGCCATTACAGTGCATGAGAATGCTCTGGTTTAGCCATGTAGCTGGTTCAATGCACTCCAGCTCCCTTCTATTTTCCTCTCCCTCTCAACAGCATCTAACAGCCCGTCTCACAAAAGACTACTCTTGATCATAGAGCTAGGTCTTAGGACTCACTAATCACAGTCTTAAAGTAATCTCCAGGACACAAACAGTTTTTACTACAGATCTCTCTTCTCCTCCTTTAAAGCAACTATTAACTCCCATCTACTCTACTAATGACCACTGTCCCAAGATTTTGGAGATCCCTTGATTTTTCTTTTGTCCAAGAAGACCCCTTCAGAGATCCATAATCGGTGCTGTTACAAAACTGGCAGCCCCTCCACACCACGAGCCTGATGGCCTCTTTGGCTATGAGGGCATGCAATACGTTTGTGCAAGCACAATAGGTACAAGCACAACAGAGATGATGTGGGCGAAGAGGAAAAGCAAGAAGACAGCACTTTCTTTTGAAATGCCAGTCTGAGGCGATCATGCAGTTATTGCATTACAGACCGTGCTAAAGAGCTGAAGAAGCAACAAGGTTAAGGACACTTGCTGGAAGAGAAAGAGGAGAAACAGTGGAATACAGAGGAGAAAGATGAAAAAAGGGCCTTTTTTTCCAGCTAGCTATCAGATGCCAACCTTCCAGAAGACAAAGTGGGAGAACATTCACTGCAAGTGTGGTACCTACTTCCACAGATCAAATGAAGAAGAGAGAGAGCATGAGACCACACACACTAGAACCACAGAGCAAGAAGAAAGGAAAGACCTCTTGGGCAGGTTATCTGAGGGCAAGTGCATTCAGGTCTCATTTACGAGCAGCTCCTGTAGTCAAAGAATGAAAAGTTGACATACAGCTCAACTAGTGAGATGCTCAGGTGGCGGGTTTTTTTTTAAAAAAAAAAAAACAAACAATGTCATGCTTTACATTTTTTCCCCTTTATTTTCCTAGCATATCTCTCTCATATGCGGAGACTGGAGAATTGGCATTTTGAGCATTTGTAATAAATTACCTATTATCTCTGGCTAACAAGTTTTAATAACAAACAGAAGTCACCTAGAATCAATCAACATCTACACAAAACGTGGTGTTTAGACTTCCGTTCTTTCTACATCCATTCTCTGCCCCCAGATTACTTTGATACAGATGTGTCTCCCTAATAGACTGTAATATAACATACTTATATTTTGGCTGATGTTCAGAAACTTAGAGAATTGTACTGTCAGGTTATGATTGAAGAAAATCAGACAGTGTAAGTAGATGTGCTGTATTTTCAGCTTGAGCATGGAGCAAATCGTCCTTCCAGAAGTCCAAAATTCAGCACTTCGGACTTCTGTAGAGATTAGTGTCAAACAGCAATAATAGCATCCTGTTGTTAAACCCATAAAAGGCTCCTCTGCGCAGCCATACTTGGAGTCTTTACGTTTGGTCCTTTGCTTTTCATGCATGCACAACTCTTCAGGCTTGCTGTACCTGTTCTCAAGGTTATTTATGCAGTGCAGCATATACGAGTCACATACAGAAGTTTTTTGCAAAAGGGTGGCTAGGAAAAATTAACTATAGCCACTACATCCAGCAGTAACATAAAAGCTAAGAAAAAGATAAAATTCAGTAGTTAAAGTTTGACCTTATTCTTACTGTACTACTCATCATTATTCTTAATCCTCAACTTTCTTCACCAAATATTTTCACACATATTTTGAGCAGAAGAGTGCTACTATTAAGGTGACTGAATATCATCAATATCTCAATGAATTTATAATGGTGATACATACATGGAATATCACACTAATAAACGACAACCACTCTCCAGGGACATTGACTTGAACCAATGGCTAGTATGTGAAAGAAAGAATATTTGTTCAATAAAAACCCCCAACTATCCTACCTCTTGTAACAAAGTATTCACATCAGTAATCCAAATTTTGCTAAGCATAGAAGTGCCAAATCACCCATACTTTGCTTTTAAAATTCAAGCCAAGAATAAAAGCAAAGGCAAAGTAACTTTGTTAGGAGAATACTGAAGCCCTGTCAAACATGCTGGGGAATCTGCTGGTGATACTTGAGTGGTATTTTAATCCAATGCATTTAATACTATCCCTAAGAAACATCTTAGTTCGAAGGAGAAAAACATAAGTCAGAAGTGAGGTAGAATAACCTGACCCTACCATACAGACACATAGGAACAGGCAGAAGATATCATCAAGCACATATCCAGCGAGTAAATCACTTTCTCACTAGATAAATTTCACAGGGCACAACAAACTCCCAAGGCTTCTCAGAACAGAAAAGTACTGAAACAAAGGAGCTCAATTATTCTCCTCTGAGTCTTCTTCCCGTATCAGGTTAGTCACAGTGAGGTGTGGTAAATGCAGACACAGAATCAAGCAGAAGCAAGCAACTGTATTCTCCTAAACTCTCAAATTATAACCCCCCCAGTCATAAAATCATAGAATCATCTAGGTTGGAAAAGACCCTTGTGATCATCAAGTGCAACCATCAACACTACAAAGTTCTTCCCTACACCATATACCCCAACACAACATCTAAACAACTCTTAAACTCATCCAAGGACGGTGACTCAACCACCTCCCTGGGCAGCCTATTCCAGTGTCTGACCACTCTTTCTGTGAAGAATTTCTCCCTAATGTCCAGTCTAAACCTACCCTGAAGTCATATACGCACCCAATCATATATAAATTACAGCTCTTCATTTTCCAGGCATACAAGGCACTGGATCCAGCCCTCACTAGAAGTTTTGTTCTAGGAGGATTTAGAAAAGCAACGTTTAAGTCTGCCCCAGTTTATGGGTAAAACACCTCTCTCATAGCAAACACATACTTGGAATGCATATGAAAGGGCTATTAAAAACTAATAGTTCATGCTGCGTATCTCATTACTAGTGCTCACATGAAGTAAATTCTGCTTATAGCTACTTGTCTGTGTACTACTTCACAAAGATGCATCAAACTTGCACACATATATTCACATGTGCCTATACACGCCATTAAACTTAGCACTCTGTTGCATGCTAAATGAAATAATGAAGCAGTATTCCTGTTCCAGTTTATGGTATTCAGAAAAATACAATACAATTATATCACTATGTTTCAGCTCCTTAGATCTTAATTTTGCCCTTTGGTACGACACTCTATCATGAGGTGACCTACAGTGCACCCTCAAAGATGACGTTTTACCTTCAACAACTCCTCCTAGGACACAGGTGACATGCCAAACATATTCCCCTATGTTACCCTTTTGTGGAACACAGAAATCTTTCCATACCTAATAACCAGATGTCATGCTGTTTAAGAAAGGCACCTTTGTCATGGTAAGGGACGAGGACTTAGTGTCAATTTGATTCTTACCCCTGAACAAGGACCTTCATAGCCAAATTCTTAAATCTTTCTCCAACATCAAGGACTGCAAGGGGTCCAACAGGTATGCAGCCCTTAAGGCCCTAACAAATATTGATGAGAATATAAAAGGCATGCTGCTCCAGTTATAAATGCACAGTAAAACTAAAAACTCACTTGATATTTTGACCCAAGAATTTGTCATTATAAGGTCTAGATGACAGCAAATGTTTTACGAGCCATCCCAGTAAGTCATTACTTCACTGTAGTTAGTAGTATCAGACCTCCTTAACCCTCCCTCTTTATCATGAACACACATATTCCTATCACCTAAAGTTCTCAAACTGTTTGCATTGCAATTCTGTATAACCTTCAGAAATACCTCAAATTGGAAAAAAATGGTATGTTTGGAAATGGTAAAACTTTAACAGTCATATATGTATCTCTTTCCCAGCTTTTGTTTCCAGCAGTCAAATACATATATATTCATCATAATGTTAAGGATAAAGAATTCCTAAATGATGCGAACAATGTGGAATCACAGAGCTTAAGTAGCTGCAAGTTAGCCTAAAAATTCTATAAAACATCCCTTGATGATTTCTAACTATACGTATTACAGTAATACTGAGAGGTGTCAAATGACATCAAGCTCCACAGAACAAAAAGCTCTACATACACAAGAAAGAATTCCTGACCTAACAAATTACAGTTCAAGTAAGCAATACCAAAAAAAAGAAGCCCAAAATGTGACAAGTACATCATTTTATGTGTAATTCATTAAAGCATCTGTAACTTTCCCGAAGTCAAAAAGAAAGTATGTGATATGCCCTACTTTATAATAACAAATCTTCTCTACTAAGCATGTTCTATTCTGATCATTTTCTTTAATTCAGACATCTTTAGTAGAGCTGGAAAATAGTTGTCCCATCACAACAGCTAAATCCCAGTGACGCTAATCCTGAAATATAAATTTTCTTAGAAAGCGTTGTCACACCATTTAAAAAAAAAAAATCAAACCACCAAAAAACCCCCCACCACAAAGCCTTAACAGTCCAATGCCTTTAGCAAAGCATTTTGTCTCTGAGGAAGAAGCAACACCCCTGCTCTAGAGATTCCCAAATTGTGGTGCAAAGAATTGCACGGTCAAGGGGAAAGTCTTTGTGCTTGAACAAAAGCACTTTCAGGGAGAGAGGGAAGAGGAAAAGACAGCAGGGGAGAGGGATTTGGGTTGCTAAAAGAACTTTCTACAGGTTGGGCAGAGAGAGCCTATAGTGACATATGTTGATACCAGCAAGAGCTGCTGTCTGATTTCTAAGAGAAGTATTTGACTGCACTACCATGAATACCTTGAAAGCAACTCTTTCACTATCTTGAAAGCCACCCCTGTGACACCAGAAATATGAAAACACAGTAAAGGCTGTGGCAAAGAAGCAGTAAAAAGTTCCATGCAGATACTATGTTTTTTAAGTCAGCATGCTTCTCTCTGTTGTTAAGGGATAATAGATGTTAGCAAACCAATCATTAATTCATATGACATAAATGGAAGCAGAGTAGGTCAGAGTCACAGAAATGCTAGATTCATGATAAAAAATGAGAAAGACATTTGCACTGACACGAAAAAGTAAGTTTAAAACACCCTTCTGAGCCATTATTTAGTTTGAACATACATTCAAATCCTTCCAATGACTTTAAGAGCCGTGGAAATAATTTTTAAAAAAAAACAACAAAAACCAACAAAACAAAAAAACCCACACACACTGTTTTCAAGGACTGATACACCAAGAAGTCTGAACATATGCAGGAAATATCAAGACAATTTTACTGAGAGATGAAACCATGAGAAACAAATGACACATCCAGGTATATTACAACATGGGCTGACAGTTCAAATTGCATTAATCCCCTGTTTTAAGGACCATCTCATAACAATTATTAATTTAGCTTTTTCCCTCTCCCTGTAGTGTTTCAAAACAAAATTTTAAATTAGAAGCAGCATAGCAGAGACAAAAAAAAAAAAAAAAAAACATTTGATGAACTGGTTTGTTTCATTTACATTTTTAAGGAGATAATGACACATTGATCAAAGCGGTTCTTATTTTTGGCAGGACAGTCTTTTTTTGTAATACTCAGAGTTGATGGCACTACTGAGCTTCTGACTTAAACTTGTGCTAGTAATGACCTCAAATTACCTTCTGATGTTTATATGCTGGATTATTAAAAGAGCAGCATCCTGATGCAAGAAGAAACAGAACAAGAAATGAAACCATATCAAGAAACATCATCCCTGCCCCACAGACATTCTTGTTTAATGGCAGGGCACAATGGGAAGTTTCTGCAATGAAAATGCTTCTAATAAATTGCTGGGCTGGAAGGCTACACAGTATAGTCCTAACCCCAATGTTTCAACATGACTCAAGTATGACATGGTGCAACTGTCTTAGTATTTGCGTTAATCCAGGGTTGTAAAACAGATGCTGAGGAAAGTCTGATGCCTTCAGGGGCTTAGCTGCTTAACTGGCACAGTCTGAGAAACACAATTTCTACCCATACTCCGCAAATGTGAAGTGAGATGTTTGTTCTTCTGTGGACAGTGTATTGGCTCCAGTCTTCTCCCACACAGCCTCCCCAAGCTGGAGAGGAATTGCACATTCCCCAGACTCCCTTCCCTTTAATCCTTCTTCTTTGTTCACCATTTTTGTCAGCTTTCCTTTTCTTGGTCTTTCCATCTATCCTTTTTCTACTGAATTCACACTCCACTGTGCACAACTATGATGATACTGGCCTCTCTTCCATTGTTTTTCATTCTTGCACACCAAATCTTTTTCCTTTTTGGAGCTGCTTGAGTCAGCAGCTGTTTTGTTTTTGTGCCTGGGTTTGCATAATACCTCATTCTGGAGTCTCGGTTCCAATATTTTTGTATTTCTGCAATACATGAGATCAACGGCACCCACTTCAGCACCAGCTAGAAAGCAAGCACACTCTTGCATCAGCGCAGCTACGTTACAGATCACGGGAAGGGAGAAAGTTGTACAGAAGGGAGCCACGCAGCACACGAGAATCCATGTCAGGATTATTTTGGACATGGAAGATGTGTGTGAGAAGATAACCAAGGGCTCTGCACTGCACAGGGAGATCATTTCTGGGGTCAGACAGTAGAATTCCTGTCTGCTGTAATAAATTCCCTCTGAAGCAGATGGATGTGTGTTACTCTACAAAGAGAGTGGTCTCTCAGTGCAGGGTGACAAGCAGTATGTGTGAAAGCCAATTAAACAGCTTAACTGACACAAGACATGGAGTTAATTTTTCTTGGCAGCCAGACTTCTTTTTCTACAAAGTCATTGAATTGTGTGCATGGGCTTTGCAGAGATGGTATCTGTACAGACACATCAGAACTAGAAACAGATTTACACCTGTTAAAATCCATCCCAAAAGGTTTGCAGGTTCACAGATGCACACAGTTGTTTCAATGTTTCTGAGACTCCATAAGTATTTATATCTACTGTGAAAACAAGCATATGCTTCCAAAGCTGTGTATGAACAAGTGCAAGATATACAGAATATTGGCTGAAAATTTCCAGACTCTGTATGAAAGGAAAAGAACCCTCCCCTCCCCGACGCTGGGAACAGTGCTGCAGCAGTGGCTTCACTGTCAGACCTCCACCTACACCGTTTTGATGGAAAATTCCAGCAGTTTGCTCTGCAGGTTCCAAAGCTAACACTTCTAAAAGCATCACGTGAATTGCGTAGGGTATGCTGTTACTGCTCAAAAATCACAGCAACACCTCAGAACAATTACTTCATCTTGAAATATTATCTCTGATTCACCTTGTATTTGATCAGCTTTCCTCATAGAAGGTTATTTGCAATGTATACACAATATTCTCTCTTTCCAATCTGGATACAATACTAATCTTGCAACTTTAACCTCTAAACTTCTTATTTGATACCTTAGCTGTCTTTTGTCACATGCATTCAGGTATGTATTTCTTCCAGGGCACTTGAGATGTACCAGTTTTATCCCTTTGGGACAACTTGCTCACATAGGACATCCTTTCTTTAACAGGGTACTCAGTCAGCTAAACCAAGTTCTCCAGAGACATTTAAGTAAGGTCATTCCAGACACATGCTATGAATTTTGAAATAGTCTAATTTAATTAATCATAAACTGAAATTATATGGATTTCCTCAATCAGCATAGCATGTATTTTCACTGATATTCTTGCAACAAATCTGCGTATTCTTCAACAGATTCACAGCACTGCAGTCTGCCACCTTTTTTGCAAAGTTCCAACATACTGCAATGCATGACAGAATGCATACTTAGACCCATAAAAACAAAAGTGAGTTTTTAATTGTTGTACAGAAAATGGATAAGCCTCACATTAATTTTTTTAAATACAACAGACATGCATACGCATTTTTTCCAATAAAAAATCTCATTCAAATTAGCTTATTTCAACAGTGTTATTATCTAAATAAAAGTGTCAGAAGTGTAAAGCCACTTGACTAATCTTTTACTGATCTGGTGATCGTTCCCGAGGTCTATTTCAATATTATCTGCCACTCAACCGAGTTTCCAAAAGCACTGAGCCTCTAAAACTACACAGAAGCCAAAAGAAACTGTGTCCTTGGATAACTGGGCCAGCTCCAGCTGTCTATGTGGGACTTTCAGTCCTTCAGCTTCACTTCAGTTTAAGTCTGAGCTACCTTTAAAAGAAATCACAACCCAAGCTCTCTTTAAATGAATGGCACTGAACCACAACAATTGCCAGCACACCTGCTTATACAGTACTAATTTAAGCTATTTTCATTATGGACAAATTCCCATATTATTCTTATTAACTGCTACAAAAATCCTCAGGCCAGCATCAAGTATTTCATAGAATCACATCAGAGAAAAATGCTTTTCTGCCAACGACAAATCAATTCCTGCACCAAGATCAAGATGCTAATGAAAACGAGACTACGGGACCTGTTAAAACCCTATCGGGGCAGCAGATGGAGCCAGCACCTACCTACAGAAATAACAGAGTGACATTAAAACCCTTTATTCACTTATTTTTACATTGTTCTTCAAGTCAGGCTAGTGAAGAAGCTAAGCACGCTTTAGGGTATGAATTTGTGATAGAAAATTCACCCTCTTCTTGTTTCCCCAAACCTTTTTGCTGGTCTAATGACTACATAACAACATCAGCCCTGCTATTCTGTGATCTGCAGTCCTTTATGATAACTCCAGGTTGCTACTTTGGTGGTTTCTACTTACCTGGGGTGTTGCCCTCAGATGCAGACATGATGAGCATCTAGAAATGTGGCTGCACAGAGCAGTCTGCAAAGCTAGGTCACACTTTCTGGTTTTAAAGGGAGATGAATAATGGTGGAATGTGTTTTTAACCTCATTTTCATTTCTCCTGCAATATACAGAAATATCTGTATTGTTTGGGAATGGGTTAACTGGGTAGTTTGGGCTTGCTGTCTGCATTATAGTATTGCCAGTTAAAATAAGTACCTTAACAAGTGCCTTCACTTAGTGAAGGGACAGTGTGACAAGCTCACCCACTCCCAACCTATTTGCAATTATTTAAGCAGCAGGGTATTATTTTACTATTTCTGTATTTTGCACATATTTCTAGGTCTCCATGCCCATTGCTTTACTGAGCATGTCAGGTATCTTCTTTCATTTCATGATTTCAAAGGAAAATTTAATGGGTACACAGTAGTTAAGCAGACAGTAGAAGATGAGCAGAAATGGTTGATCTTAGGATAATTTAGCCATAGATTTCCTCTTCTCAATTTCACATTCTTTAGATAAAAATAACATCTTCCTTGAGTATTTTCTTCAAAACATTCACTCCATAAAGAGAAACTTAATGAGTAAAACTGACTTTGGTTTCTTATTTTAAATACTAGACTTCTACAGAAAGCAAACACCAAACACCAGACATACAGGTAAATGAGTGTTTACCTTGGCATCTCAAATAATTAAAAAATACGTTGTGTGTGACAATAACTGCTTGAGAAAGAAGTACAGGTTTCAAGATTTTTATACACAAAGCAATAAGAAATGTATCAAAAAAATTACTCACAGAAAGGAAAAGCCTGAGTAATTAACTCAGTGTCCTCAAATCATACAAAGCAAGAACTGTGCATTCTTCAAAACCAGAGGGAAGAAAGAATACAGTATCAGTCAGTATCAGAATCAGTCTTGTCCTAGAGCATATTCTCTCTTCAGTGCGCTATCCTGCAGAGGGCAACCGTTCTCAAATACATCATGAGAGAGGTGGGTACCTCCTGAACCTAGAAAAGGTCCCTTACAGAAAATTTTTGCCCTTTTGGAAATAGGTTGGACCTGCAGCCAAGAATTTGTCTCCTGTCAGTGTAAATAAACATGAAAGAATAGCAGCAACAGAGCTGTGAGATATGAATATTTCCACATTAAGAAATCATCAAAAAATTGAGTATTTTATTCTTGGATATCTTTGAACAGAGTCACATAAGCACTCTTCTCTCTATCCCTCCCAAACAATTCACGTTCATTTAAATCAGTCAGCATTACTGGCCCCTGACAAGAGAAAAACTGACTAATGAGACAAATGTTGCATCTCTACCAGAGCCAGATTTGGATCTAGACTGAAACCTGAGATGCAAGGAAGAGCCAGAGCAGCTTTGCCTTAATCCTTCATATAACTTTTTATTTTCACAGTTACACAAAGACTAGCACCAAAATACATCTTCTTGCAATCTCACACTTGCTTCTTGATGAAGACCAATATCCTAGATTTTTCTTACAGAGAAATAGACATAAGATCATATAAATAAGAATCATATGAATTAGAATCCACATAAAAAGAACAGAATAAAATACAAACCGTGTCTAACATTACTGACTGCAAATCAAAAACCAGAGAGATTGCAGAACAGCATAATGAGCTCTGGTCCACATCAAGACAGATGTGGACAGACTGGAGAGGTCCAAAGAAAGGCCTTGAAGATGATCAAAGGCCTGGAGAAAGTGCCCTGTGAGGAAAGACTGAAGGAGTCGGGTCTTACGTCCTTGGAAAAGAGAAGGCTTCGGGGTACTTCATCACAGTATTTTAGTACTTAAAAGGGCAGCTACAAAGAGGATGGAGGCTCACTCTTCACAAGGAATCACATGGAGAAGACAAGGGCCAACAACTACAAGTTACACTGGGAGAGGTTTCATCTTAATGTGAGAAAAAAATATTTTTTTTTACAGTGAGATCAATCATCCACTGGAAAAACCTCCCCAGGGACTTGCAGAAGTCCGCATCACTGGAGGTTTTCAAGATGCAATTGGAAAGGGTGCTAGATAATCTCATCCAGGCTCCCCTTCCCAAGAAACTGGGCTGTTCTCCAATAATACAATTAACCTGTTTTGCAAGAATATGTTTTGATAAAGGTTATGAGTATAATGTATATGATGAAGATTCCAAAAGACTTATAAAAAAAGAAATCGATGTAGTGAAAAAAATGTGTCACAAGAATGTTAAATTAACATAACAATATTATAAAAGAACTTATCTCTTGTTCACCCTTTTTCAAAACAGTTATTGAAACCCTGTGATGATTTCCAAAATTCTGCTTGTACAGGGTTTCTTGCTTAAGCAAGTTCCAAGTCACAGCCATTATCTACAGCACAGTCCATTGAAGATGAACAGTTTTATCTAGTAATAGATAGGAGATCTATACATACAATTCTAAAGCATAAAAATGACAAAAAAATCTCATTAAATTAACCTACAGTGAAAGTGGCCATCTACATTGCTAACAGCAATCTGCCAAAATCCTTGTAGACTGTGTGAAATGATTGAGTCCATTCTGTGTACAGAAACCTGAGAGATGGAAAAACTATTGTTCTTATGACTAAATGATCACAACTCAAAATACTGTGACTCAAAATTTTCAAGATATAAAACCTCCAAGAATGATCTAGTTGAGGCTTTTAAAAGATGTCTATTGCTCCATGTATTCTCTGAAGCTCTCAGTGTGAAAGTAACATAGGAAATCCACTTTTATACTCAAACAAAAAAAATTTAAACATAATATCAGGGTTTGGAAGGGTGAATATGAAATGGCAATTTCATGTCTGCAGCTTCAGTTGCAGACTACAGTTTGTCAGGTTTTATTTTACTCATTATTAAAATATTGACACAAAAGTGCTTGTTGATTATAACTAGCTGCAACAGCACCTAACATTCCATGCTCTGTGCTCCTTTTCCTCAGAGAATGCATTTTTTTGTAGCAGATAAGAATAGCCAGTCATGACTGACCTGGAAATGGGTTTATTTTAATTTCACATAAGACTAGTGGTTTATTACAAAATGTATTCATTAGTTTTACAAACAGAAAGGTCAAATCCCAAATCCTTTATTTATCTTGTACCTCCTATTTTGTCTGTTGTTTATTCAGAAAAAAAATTAATTCACCAGAATAAAGCTATTACAAATTTTCAGCATAAATACATTACTCTGCCACAAGTTCTTTCCTCTTCTCCACCTTAATTGTGTAAACTTTTCAATTGCAATATCAGTTACTGTTTTTATTTAAATCTTTTCCTCTCTGTTACATGTTAAGATACAGCAACATCATAACAAGACCATAATAAAATGGCAGCCGATTCTCCCAAGACCTCTACAACTATTTTTAACTCTTTTCTACACAGGTGAGAGCAGCACTAGCACTTGAATTAAAAAAAAAAAAAAAAAAGAGGCATAAAAATAACTCGTGCTAAATGATACCAGTTCAGGAAATGAAAGAGTGGCCAATTAATACAAGCATCTCTCCTATGAAGACAGGCTGAGAGAGTTGGGGTTGTTCAGCTGGAGAAGAGAAGTCTCTGGGGAAACCTTATAACGGGCTTCCAGTACCTGAAGGGAGCCTACAGGAGAGATGGGGAGGGACTCTTTATCAGGAGTGTAGCAATAGGACAAGGGGTAATGCTTTTAAACTGAAAGAAAGTAGATTTAGATTAGATACTAGAAAAAAATTATTTACCTTGAGGGTGATGAGACACTGGAACGGGTTGCCCAGAGAAGTTGTGGATGCCCCATCCCTGTAAGTGTTCAAGATCAGGCTGGATGGGGCTTTGAGCAACCTGGTCTAGTAGCAGGTGTGCCTGCCCATGGCAGGGGGTTGGGAACTTGATGATCTTTAATAACCCTTCCAACTCCAACCATTCTGTGATTCTATGAATCTCCCTTAAAATCTAGACAAAGCCTTCTGCTCAGACATCTTCAAGAAATGAACCAAGCAAAGGTTGATAAGGCTCTTTCAAACATCTCTACTACAATAACATGTAAGAGGTCAAGTGTTTACTTGTCAATATTAAATAATTTTAAAATGGAGCTCTAATACTGCTCATAGATGGAAGTTATTAGAAGCCTCTACATACTGCTACTAAGCTCATTTGAACTAAAACAAACATAACTGTAAGAATACCAGCTTTTTTTTCCCTTTACACCTTCTATAAGTTTGTTGGATATTTTTATTTTTGTTCTTTGCCTGTACAAAACAGAAGACATGCTCAAGCATGCTTAGCCACCTTGCTGAAGAAGATACTAATATATCTCTTGGGAACTTACACATTTACATAATTTAAATCCATAACAAATAAAGCTCAATGCTCAAACATGATTTTATCTTTTTATACAATTTATATAAAAATATAGTGTTACGTAGTTTCTGATTTCTTCTCAACAGTTTAGTAAGAACAAAACACCTCGTGCTTTAACGTAATTTCTTCTCATATCTATAGACCTGAGAAGATTTCCATCAGGAAAGCCAAAAGAAAAGGTAATTAAATATGGTGAATACAACTCTGGTCCTTTTTGTCAGCTACAAGTTTGGGAATCAGAAGTGCTTTTGCTTAATAAAGTAGCTGCTGAATTAAAATCCTGTTCATCTAACATCAAATCTTTCAAAGGGGTAAGGGTAAAATATTTAAGAAAGTTTTCCCATAATAGCCACTGGCAAAAATCTTAATTATGCTGAAACTATGAGATCTATTTTGTCTTATTTTGTCTTATCGTGAATCTTCATTCTGAAACAGATACAGTTGTTTGGAAAATTGCAATTACATTATCCCTTGATGCCTCTTGATCTTATGCAGAGTGCTCTGATACTTAACATTTACAAGACAGCAACAACCTCTTCATCTATAAAAGCCCAGCATCCAAGACTTAACAACAACATTATGTATAAAGGTGAAGTTCACTATGCCATGTGTCAAGTGAAAATTGGGATGTTGCTTAACATTAGCTACAGGAAATACTGTATACTTGCTTTTATGTCTGGATTTACAAAAGCTGTGACAATTTTAAAATCAATTAATGATCTGTCACAAAAGATCATTCCCTCGGATGATTCTGCAGCCCTACTTTCCCGAAAGTAGAACAGCTTCCTTGCTAGATAAATGTATCCACAGATATGCATAAAAGCATTCTGCCTTTGAAGCCACAGTGAGAAACAGCCTGGCTCTTCAATCAGTAAGACCCTACTGCTTCCCCCCCCCCCCCTCCTTAAAACACAGCTTCATCATGAATTTCAATTAGGTAATAGTAAGTACACCTATTGTAGCTCCAGATGACTTCCAGATTATTAAGAGAAATATGTTATTCAACACAGATGAACTACATTTCAGTCACCTCTAGATTATATGAATAGAATGTTTTCATTGATTCTACACCCATGTAAATTAAAAAATATATTAAACATTTAGAGAATGAACAAAATCTTAAGAGTCTGTTTTTCAGCTCTACGCTACTTTCCTTTCTCCTTGACTGGAGACAAACGGGACTGTCCTGCAAACTCTTAGAAACCATTAACTCAAACTACAAGGTCATCAAGATAAGAATAAAATCAATAGGATTGTCCTTCTGGGCTCTTTTCAGATTCGGCTAATAAGTCTCTACAGCACATTCTTCTCCACACTGGCTCCTTTTTATTCAAATATTTACCCTGGTTGCAATTTAACTTATGGTTTGCTTTGTAAGGTGTAAACTGTTCTGGTTTTGTCTAGAGCACCATTTCTTGCATGTGGTGGGACCGCACTGCTGCAAGGCTTTGCTCAGTACCCACAACATCCCAAGCAAGCCTGGGTAATGTATGGCTTGCTGAAGAAAATGGGAAAATAATGCTCAAGTAATTGAAGACAGCATCTGGATATTATAGTTATGAACACCATTATAAGCCAGAATGAAAGTCTACATTGGGTTTGATGTTAATTCATTAAACACAAATGCAGAAGTTGGACTCTCTTGAAATGCAGCTAATGATGACCTCTCTTGAACAAACCTACTGCACAGCCTCAAGGAGAGGGCTGGACTCAAGACAGCCCCAAAAGTTGTGTGCATGAGCCAGTGGTGGGAGAGCTCTCATCAGACAATGACAAGCACTAGCATAATTTATGTTTAGATGCTGAACAGTAACTTTTAAAGTCCTTTGCTAAGCATCTCTCTCTAGCCCCCTCGCCAATCCTTCCGCTGATAATGTGAGCATCAACTCATTCATTTCTCGCAAGCAGACCCCCGACATTCAAAATTTCTGTCTAATGGTCATCCTGTTTCCCATCATAAACCTTTTAATGGATTATTAATAATTATTAATTAATAATGGATTATTTTGAAGAAAGTATCACCACCTAGTAGCTAGGTAGATGATTCATGAGGGGATTTAACCTATTAGTACTGTACAGTTTGTGAAAAAGCAATAGCACTACATATGTCTGCTATCCAAACATCAGGTATTTATTACATAATCTTCTTTATTTTGGCCTATAACGATGTTCCTTCCCTCTATCTGTGATCCCATACTTCATGAGGCAAGTTTTAAAGCACACTGTAAATCAGGAAATCAGTACTGTCTTGTGCCCTCTACCACTGGGGATAGTGCTCTGTGGGATTGCAAACTCAGTACCTTGCCAGATTAAGTCCTTGCTGAAACCCAAACGTATGTCGCTTTGTTTAACCGTGAAGTTGTGATGCACAGGATGAACTATCATACAAACTTATCTTGAGTTTTCCTGGCCTTGCTAATTTTAATATCCATATCGCTGATACAAATCTTCAAAGGGTTTTCAGTGAATACTTTTTTTTACCCCAACAGTAACTTGAAGTACAGTTTTTAGAAAAAACCCAAATAAGTGCATTGCATGTTAACGCATGAATAGAGGCTTGTATTATTATGCAAGAAACAAAAAGGGTTTTTAGACACAGGTTGTAAGCCAACATGCCCCATGGTATCACATTTATCTGATTATCATATTAGTAGTTAATGTAGTTTATCACAAATGAATGTAGCTATTAACTCAAAAATCAGGACCGAATTCAACAATAATGTATAATTTCACATTATACAGGTTTCTGTCAATTTAATATTCATACACTAAGATAGCTTAATGTTTTTCCCATGTGTTTGAAGACAGTCCAATCTGGCTAAAAGCAGAAGTTTCAAGCTCTTCAACTCAATTCCTTGTATGCTACCATCTCAAATAGGGAAATCAGGAACACATTTTTGGAGTGGAAACTGTTTCAAGGCTCCCACTGGATAAAACAAGTGAGCCACAGAAACCTTCCCAGAGGTGCGCTCATAGAAAGCAGCTTGGCAATAGACAATTCTACAAACCCCTCAGAAATCTCAGAGGCTGAAATGCAGAAATCTAGATGTGGGACAGGGGGATTTGCACCTCCATCTTAGAGAAACAGAATTTAGAAACTAATTGATGATGGCAGTCAGCATAATCTAATGATTGTTCCTGTGTAAAAGCTTAGCCACGCACAATACTTTAGAATGATAAACGTGGAGTGACTCAGCTTGAGTTTCATGAACTTGCAACTTGATCGCAGCTACACTGGAACATTTTATCACAGATCTAATTTTGCAAGTGGTAATTCTCCTTTGATCAGTTGCTAAGTTGAGAAGATAATTGAGGGACAGTGAATATCTGGAGGCAACTATTCAGGACAGCCTACCTAGCTTCTATTTTTAGCAATATAGTGCTCAACTGCTACATTTGGAAAGGACAAAAGGAAAAAAAAATCAGTTTGTTTTTGTGAACTATGCAGAATGTTAAAATACTGATTCAAAACAGACAATCCAGAGAGAAAGTTTGACTCATGGCAGTGGGTAGAGATACAGGTCTTATTTGGCAGCATGGAAAAAACAGTTATCTAGACACAGGTCATTTCACGTAAGGAGAGAAGCTCTGCAATCTCTTGCACTTGAAAAGATGCTGAAAAGCCTCTATCTAACATACTAAATAAGGAAGCCAGCCCACTGCCTTTACAAATACAGCTAAGGACCATCTTAGTCCTTCAGAGTACAAAGGCACCATGAAAATGCTCAGCAATATCCACTCCTTCAGCTGAAGCCAGCTTTCTTCAGAAGGAATACTATCTGGAAGGAGTTTTCCTAATGGGATATATGAGTCTGAACCTCCTCCAAGATGCTGACAAACATAGCAGAGTCATCATTCTCAATTGACAAATGTAGAAGTGACTTCAGTGGTTGATGGGGGCCATAAAGATTACTAGGCTGAAAAAGAATCCCAATTCAACCACAATGCCACAAGCACAAGATACAGACACACTCAAAGCCTGAACACAGCACACACACTAAAATATATCATATACCTTTATGCATTTACTTCATAAATCCTTCCTTGCAGTGTCCTCCTGTACACAGGAAGGAAGAACTGCACACAAAAAATGCTCAAAACATCTCAAAGTACTTCTAAGGGCATTCTGCATGATGGTGATAAGAAGTGTGTAACATCATGAATAGAATTTATTATAATGTTATACACACTTGCTTAGCTGACATATCAGCAATGGAAAAGTAACTACCAAACCATTCTTCTTGGTTTGCAGACAAACAAAATTGTAGTTTTATTTATGGTTACAACACACAATTGAGAAAAAATACCTGCTTATTTTGAGGTTAGCCTAGAAAAGCATCATTATTTGAGTTAGTCAGGCCCAAACTTTTGACTTTCAAAACACTTCCAGATGTTCTTCCAGAAAGATTTAGTTTTTAGTAGCTTATGTTAATGTTACAAAAAAGCTTGCCATATTTTTGACTAGCTGCAATTAAGATGCCGCAATATTTTACAAAACACATCTAGCTAATGCATGTCTCTTCAACTAGCATGTCTTTTTCACTCTTGCTAGATTCTGTAGTCCTGAATTTGTTATAGTCCCAAGCATATTTCCTTTGCTTAGGCATAGCAAGAAATAAACTCAAATGAGAACCAAATAATTGATGTTGTTATTATGAATACACATAATTCTAAATTGAAATCATCTATCACTGCTTAGACAACTACTAGTATAGCAGTTCTCTGCCCACCTCAGTTTTGTACTCTGAATTATCTTTAGTTATTTCTTAATTCTACATGTGCATATACTACATATAAGCATATATATCCCTATAAAGGATTATAAATTGAAAAACTGCTTATTTAACCTGTTGGACAAAAGACTAATAACCAAATCATTCTGAAAAATTGTTCAATGCTTTGAACAATGGCTTTAGTAATAGATGAGGTCATTTCTTTATCCTTGAAAGCCCAGTTATGAAGAAATAGGCTTTGAATCAGTTCCACATGCCCATAAAACTGCATGCAGAACTCTATTTTTTTATTTTTCAGTTCTTTAATAGCGTACTCTGCTTATTTCTAATATCTCCTTGGGATATGTTCTTGCACTCAGGTATTTCCTTGGGTTACGTTCACGTACTTTAAGTGTTTTCACTTTCAGACATTGCTTAGGACTTACTTCCCTTTTCTGTTTTTTTCATTATTGAAACATTTCTGAAGTTTCCTGTGATACAATCTTTACCACCTCCTATAAAAATAGCAGTTTTTCTTTATCCATGCCTTTTCTATACGAGCTCAATCTCCTAACATTTGAAAAAAATGTATTCTTCTTAGAACTGCTTAGATCCTATTTTCTTTTGGTGTATGAGATTTATTACCTGTGAAATATTTTATTGCCTTATTTACTGGCTTCAGTGTCCCATTCTGGGAAAGTAGGCAGATCAGCTAAAGGCACCCGTAAAGACAACGATGCTAATGACTCCAGCTGATGTTCCTACTTTTCCAGCCAATGGAAATGTGAGTCCTGTTCCTGCAAGCAGCATGTTTCCTGAAGCACTGCCCCAGCTCACTCCAAGTGCTCACTACCTGGAGCGAAGCCAGACATATACCCTGGTCTGTTTCACAAAACTGCAGAAGACTACACACTCAGTCGCCAAACAGAGAAAAAGAAGTCATTTATATTTTCCATAAGCAGGACTACTCAATATAGAACCAGGTGAGTCATGAGAAGGAAAAAAAATAATCCAACCAACCCTAAAGCTTATTCTCTCCAAGGAAAGGACTTCAGTCAAAGATAGTTCTGTAACGGGAAAATGAAAATCAGAATCAGTATATTTCTGTAAAACCTTTCATCTTCGATCTCCAAGTCATTTAAAGCCATTAATTCACTGAGCCTTTCAACATATCTTTTCTTTGTTCATGTAGCACTGAAAAATGAATGTGCAAGCTTTTGCTCACAAATTTGACATGCATAAAGCCAAGAAAATATATTTTAAAAAATGAATGTTTTGGAAATGGTTCAGTTGCACATCAGAAAACACCTTAACAAAGCTAAATTTCCTTCACCCAGCAATATGAAATTGCCCATTCAATTATCAAATAAACAACTGAAAAGAGAATTCGTGCAACAAATACCTATGACTAAGAAATTCAATTTCCCCCTTAAGCACAGAATTAGGTGCCAAACTTGAAGGAAAATATCCTGCTACTAGCTCCTTCCAATTACTGTGCTATCCCAGATATGCCGCGTAGCCCTATCAGCAGTCATTCCAACTTCCTTGACAGTCTCTTGTAGATACTTACATTCTATTTATCTATGATATATGGACCAAATGCTGAACACCATCCCAACATCTCCAGATCAAAAAAGAATTTAACAGCATTTAACAGATGAAAAGAATGAACAGGCAGCATACAAGGACACTGATTATTGTGGGCAGCTTACAAATCCATGTTAAAATACTCCAAATTTATGCAACTGCATATTTATATTTCTATTGAAATATAACAGAATTTTAAGATTCAGCAAGCATAAAATCTGGACTCTCTGCATTTAACACTGAGGACTTGGAACTGGGTTGCTGGAAACCTGGGCATGGGCAACATGCATCACAACCTCAGACAAGGAGATAGGAGGTCTCTGACCTCTTCCCATATCATTCTTTATAGCCTATTAGACTGTGGGCTTGTTTTCTGAGGGTGGTTCATTGATTCATTCTTCCTTTTCAAAAAAAAAAAAATGCCCTCATGGCTGAGTTTTACTTGCAAGGCATGGAAAGAAACAACAAGCAACGTGTATAGGGAAAAACATCAAATTTTTATAGCTGTCTCATTAACATATCAGTTACACTGTATTTAGCCCAATAAAAAAAAAAAAAAAGCAACTCTGCCCAAGCCAAAGACTGTCCTATAGGAACACACAAATTTAATATGTAGCAAAACAGATTAATCTTCAGGACGCTATTCTGCTTGTACTTGTTCAATGGCTTGCACATTAGCCATTTTTCTACTAAGTTACAATGAAGTGTTGCCAAAACAAACATTCACTTTCATAAAAATAAAGAAAATCACTTGACTTTAGCAGATCAATTGTTTCAAGATCATTCTCTTCATCCAATTTGCTCTACTGTTTTCACGCATTACGTTTCAAAACAGATTTTAAATTTTTGGGGATGACCCTTTCCCATAGTTCTGTACAAGTCTAGCATTACAAAGCTGTGGATCTTAAGACATGCCTGCAATACAAATAATCATTCAATTAGTTACTATAACATAAAACACAACAAGCTTTGAGCAAAACACCTCTCATTTGTAAAGGTAATCATGACCAGTTCTATTCCAAGACAAGGCTGAAAATTTGTTTTAAAAACAACAACAAAAACCACAGTATTATCTAGAATCTTCTTTAAAGTTTCTTTTTGCTACAAGACTAAGGCTACATTGAACAATCACATTTTTTTTAATCTTGATATCAAGACATACAGTACCTACGTAAGATTCCCTTATTAGACATTCATTGGTAGGCAGGTATTTTTCATATTTTTCATTATAATTCATTATATCGATTCTCTTTTTTTTTTTATTTAAAAAGGCATTTTATTAAGCCTCCATGCTCCACATCCTCTCCAATTCTTATTACCATTTTCATAGCCTATGGTGAGGCTGACAAGAAGCAGTGTAGATTTGACAACCAGAAGCACAGGAATCTAGCAAGAAATTACTATGCAAATGTGTCTGGGAGAAGATAACATTAATAAATATTTGCTGATGGGTCTTTTGCTCCAGTAGGTGGCACATTCATAATGAAAACTTAACAGTAGTTTAAGCCAAAGATCAGAAGCCTCAGATGTACATGTGGCTGATGGATGACAAAAGAGGAAAAACACTTATATGTGTTGTCATCTTAGAGGAACCAAGCCAAGCTCAATACCTTAGATGAAAATATTTTCCTTCCAACTTCTCACATTCCAAAAATGTTTTATTTACCAAAAAAGAAGTCTTTTTGTTCAGCAACTTCCAAAAGTATGTTTCAAAATATTCAGATACTCTCTCACAGCTGAAACATATAGCAGAACAGGTAAAATTAGGTTTGTCATGAAAAAAATAAAAATAAAAAGAGAGGCAACCTGAACAGTTATTTATAAACAAAAAAAAACCTTTATATATGTTAAACTTCAGTTAATTCTGCAGCTAAAGGAACAAAGTCACAGGAAAGCATACCACATTTTTACTTAATTATAGAGAAAAATTAGTTATAAACTTTGACACTAGGAGAAAAATATAGAGAAGGGGAGAACATACCACCATGTAATTACAAAAAAAAATTCAATTTAGACTACAGGAATGTCAGATGTTTCAGCAAAAAAACAGTAACAAACCCAGGGTAACTATTTAACTACAGTAAGAGGAAGTAGAGGGAGGGTTTGCACAGCACTAAAAAAAGCAGGCAATTCAGGAGTGAGCAACCTTCCCAGACATTCAATGATGTGCAGAAGAGTAGAATTCTACTTCTGTTTTAGTTTGAGTGTTTCCACTTTAGATACTGCTACAAAACAGCTTCCTTTTTTTAAATTCAAACCCTGCTATGATTTTCAGTTCTTAAAATATGAAATTGCAACATATATTTGTATTTACTCACAGACAGCACTCTCAAATCCTTAATACAGGTACATGTATGGATGAGGGGTCATCCTGATGCAGAAGTGAGAAGAGCTTAAAGGTCAAGTTTGCAGACGATACAGAAATTGCAGAAATAAATTCCAGGCTATACTTAAATTCATAGAGCTTTTTCACTCCCAGTTCTGTAGGAGAAAGTTTGGTATCAGGAAAAAAGAAAAAAAGCCACATTCTGGCAGCACGCTCTTTGGAGTCAGAAATTCCAGCTTGCAAGGTATTAGAAAGATTACTATTAGGTATTACAGTCATAGGCTTAAGAGCAAGTCTGTTAACAGTGACATCTTGTCAAGACAGTTTTGTGCAACTAAACTGTAAGCATTTTACCTTACATAAAACAGGAAGGAATGTGTCATCCAAACAAATTAGTATGCTTACGCTGTGCTTCCACTCTTACCGCAAATTACAGAAAGAGATCTTTGTGGCTAGGTGGATGTGGCTGATGAGGACATGCTACAAAAGGAGTTAAAGACATCCCAAGGATAACAGTCCGAACATAACACTGTATGACACTGTCTCTAAACAATCCCAGTGAAGTGGTAAAAAGACAATGGCTAATAGACATGCCTGTCAGGTACTCGTACTAGTGTACCAAAAGAAGATGAAGACTAAATAAAATTATTTCCATGGTTAGATTACAGATATTCTTAGTTTCAAAGATTCAGGTAAAACCATAGGAAAATATCTGTCAGGTAGACCATGTATGCAGTGTCTTTACAAGCTGGTTAGGAAACAGACAGAATATTCTGTATTCCATTTCCTGTGTCTTCACTGAAGGTATGCTTTTGAAATGAGTATACAGAAAATTAGGTGAAATTATATATATAAATTATATAAAGGAAATTATATAAAGGAAATCAGACTAAAACTACACCACCCCAATGCCCACAGTGATACTAAGAAAAAAAGTAAAACGGTCAGTAAAGTAACTTTGGGTGACAAACGTCCCTGCACACCCTAGGATGGTATCGAGTAGTGGACACAGAGCTGCTGCGTAACTGCCTTTCAGTATTTAACATACAGTTTGAGAAATGAAGGCCAAACTCTATAGACGATCAAAACAAGCAGCATATACCATAAGTGAGGGATTTGACCTGGAAAACAAAACGGCTGTCCTTTCACAAGTGTTCACTGAAAAAATCTTGATCCTGCCAGCTGAAAATTAACTGGAGGAGAGGAAGAGTCCAGAAAAATCTTGAAAACTCGATACTAAGAAAGAGAGCTTTATGAACTCAGTTCTGGTTGAAAGATTATTTGTTAGTGTTAAGAGCATGTTGTGCAGACTTTAAAAATCAGGACCCAACAGTCCACCATTGTGGAGGCAAAGCTGTCATTCTGATTCATCAGAGAGTCACTGAGACCACTGATGCAAACTTTGTTATTAAAAGAAAAAGGTAATACATACTCTCTTCAGATGTTACATGATCTTTGTTTGTAATTGCACACTTAATACAAACAGCGCTGGACTTTTAACCAAGCTTCCTTGCCATTTTAAAAGGAGAATGTATCTAATAATAGGGGTTCTGTAATAGTAGGGAAGAAAAGGCATCTCCTGGCTCATAATTAGAAAATTCAAATTGGCAGTAAGATGCAGTTCTTAACTGCAAAAGTAAAGGGTTATTTAAGCAACTCAACAGTGTAGCAAGTAAATTCATCACATCCTGAAGTCCTTAAATTGAACTTGGATGTGTCTCTAATGTGTTGTGGTTCAGTTGCAGATTTATTGGACTTAACAGCAAGCACTGGCATGTTAGGGAAAGCAATTTCTTCTACTGAAGGAATTAATGCTTGAGATTATTTTTTCTGGTATTGTACAGGAGATAAGGCTTGGTGATTCCTTTGGTCCTCAGAGTCTATGAGCCCCAGTGGATGCACTGATTCTGACTTTGTTTGTACCAGAAGAATCAGGCTAAACAATACATGGCTTACAAATCTGTTGACTTCCAAATTTCTTGGTAACAAGTTCGCTTTGATTAGTCTAACAAGAAGATTTTTCTCATTATTTGTAGCTAATTGTTAGTTGTCCCTTCAGACTTGACTCTGGCAGCTGATTGCTCCACACCACCACAGTACAGTCATGTTCTACTTATATTCAGCAACAAGATCAAAGGCAGGGGAAGACCATTTCTATGAGATTGTGGATTCCTCAAAGCGTACTCCATTGTGTGCCTGCACTGTTACTGGTTGTTGCTCTAACAACTATATAACGCCTGAAACCTTGAGTTTGCACTAAAATTTCTACTGACCCTTGAACTCCATTACAGTTAGGCAATAAACAACATGTTCATGCAACAGATGGCCTCGAAAATAATATAGTGAGTAAAGGGATCTCAATTTCAGGTTAGGTAGTATATTTACAGTAGCACATCAGTTTCTTGCAGATTATCACCACCCAACTACCTGCTAAACCTACTATTTTGACACATTTTAGGATATATCATTTCAAGCCATGTGGTTTTGACCACTCAAGACAGAATATAAATTGCCATTTTTTCACCCAGATTCCATGCATGCTCCCTGTCTTGTACACGGGCACGTCATCCAGTCTTTCTAAAATCCTCATGCTTTTCCAGCAGTATGCCTTTGCAACAGGGAGATCGCTGTTGAACAAGAGAGACACATCCTCTTTCAGAGGGGCTGGATCAGCTCCCTTCTGCACAGTGCGCAGCTGTCAGTTCTCAGAATAACCCCTGGTACAGGATGGATGAGACTCCAAGCAGTTGAACAGCCTGCTAATCGGCAGCCAGCACAAAGAACACATTCCTGCTCTCCACTCCATAGTTATTCAATTAATGTGTGACAATTTCTCTGATTAGGATTCTTATCTTAGTTATTTAAAGCAGTTAAAGTAAGTTTGATGCATTGCATCAACCTTGAAAAGGGAAGACTTGAAGGAGCCAGGGTAGCACGCTCAGTATCTATCAAAGCAACTCCAGGTTTTCAAATAAGGAAAATAGTACAAAGCAGAAACACTTTAAGAGAATAGATAGCTTTGTTTGCCCAATTCATCCACTGCCTTACAGTCTGGGTAATCATAACAAATATTTCTGAAGCAAAACTGCAGAAAGACAGAATAACTGCATTTTGTCTAAGACAGAAAGTATGTGTCTGCCATTCCATCACCTCCCAAGGACTTTAGCAAAAAAAAAGCACATTATGACTGTAAGCATGGCCTGTCTTTGCCAGGGTAGATGTCCAGTACAATAATGTGCAACAGATGGGATCATTATCCACTAAAACCTGCTCTTTCCTTCTGCCATTGAAGTCTTGATTAAAATGCAATAGAAATCTATAACTTCAATTTCAAATAGGTCTGTAAATTTCAGCGATGCTTGGTATTCAACAGATTAACAACCCTGCAAATATATGTCTTGTATATAAAGACTACCATGCAAAGAAACCTACATCAACAATTAGAGAACTTAACAAAGCTTCTCTTCAAAAGAGGCTTCAGTAAAGGTGGCTGGAAGTTTAACTTGAAAGAATGATAATAAAATTTAAATCATCTCACAAAAATATTGTTTATAAAGCTATTTTTAACCTTTTTGATTTTTTAAAAATTTAATAACATGCCTATTATGCATAAAATGGACTTCTGATGATAAAAGACAGTTTGGTTATTAAATTGTGTTTCTGAACACAGGTAAAAACGTGAAGTACACCTATTTATTCCAATAGTAGTCTCTTGCTGTAAAGCAACTCAAAATCCTTACAAAATTAAAATGTTTGTGCGTTTCTTCAGAATTATTTTTCTGATGAACTGTGCACCTCCCCAAAACAAATTTTCTCCACGAGAAGGTCTCCTAGAGTTTAAAAAATGTTTTAAATTAAAAACCAAACCAAAACCCCCAAAATACACCACAGAATTCATACTGTCTAGTCATTTGCCTCTTCAGCTATGATCACCTTCACTTTCAGTTTACAGACACCATTGATGGGGGCAAAACCCATCAGCATCCCCCACCTTCTGGGGCTGAGTACTGCACCACTGTACACCTTGCATTAGCTTCACTTTCTGCAGGCAGAAAAATAAGGGAACTGATCAAACTAGCAACTGGAAAGTGAAAAACAGAACAAACGAAAAAAATCAAAATCCAGTGAGCACCTCCCCAAGTAGTATTTATTTATGCCTATCCCCAAAAATATCATGTATTACTTTTCATCTTGATGTAATACAACTTTTTTTAAGATATTAAGGAATTTTCAATAGCCTGAAGTTCTACTTCCTTCTGCTCCAATTCAAACTCCAATTCATGAACCATACCCAACAACCTATGAACACTGACATGAACATTTAACCTTAGGTGCATGATTAATCATCACTAAAGTCTCAGATAAAGTGCACGTGTGAGGGTAGTCGGCCTTGAAAAAGTCTGGAACACCCTGACTCCAGACATGTCGCTGTTTCATTTCACGCATCAGGATGCAGCAATGCCTTCTGCTCTCACAAATTCCTTCCTCTTATTCTAATGTACTTTTTGAGTTAATTGGTACATCATACTTAAGCTGTAACCCAAAACTTTCCCTCTTCACCACCAAGCCCATTAACATCTTTCCAACAAGTAAGCATATGCATGAAAGAGAGCAGGAGGAGAAGACGTGTTTAGGTTGCAGAGCACCTTTAAGGGCATGGAAACCCCAAGCAGCTTTTATCCATTACTTACAATAGCTCATTCTGGTTTGTCCCATTTCTCAGAAGACTCCAGTAAACTTGGGCTTAACCAGCGAATAAATATCATGTTGTGAAAAACATGATAGTTTTGGATAAAAGCTGGTCAAACTATTCGACAAATGTTTACAAATCCAGTATCTGTTTATAAATTAAAAATTGCAATTATATAGCTGTACTTAGCAAATCACATATGAAATTATGTCAAAGATTTCTTTTGTAATTACTTTATAGCTTTGATACATATTTCTAACTAATCTCCCGTAAGTCACACTTTTCTCATTTTTTCCACTTGTTTGCTAGTGGATGTCCTGATATCGAGCAACAGACTGTTTCTGCCTCTTAACTAAACAATTGTTAGTCAACTATATGAAGCACTAAGTACCAAACACTGACTATTTGCAACAAAAAAATCCAAAATTCAAGAATTTATCAAGTATTTAAGTAAATAGCATGTCACCTAGATATTCATGCGTATTTCCTTACAAACTATAACCAGATTACAGACCTAATTAATTAGCTGCTACTAAATTATTACTTTATTGATTTGGATTTTAAGCTTCATTAATTGTCCAGTTGAGAAACATTACCTACAAAAGGATACCAAAAGCATAGATACCATGCAATAACTATAACTTCCAGAGTAGGAATCTAATATACACTTAAGAGAACAATGTCAACTCCATTTTTTTTTCCAGCAAAAGCAATCTGAAGTAATCTCTAAAACAAAGTCACTTGGCTTGTTTGCTTTGAGTGAGGAAAAAAAAAAAAAAAACAAGAGAAAAAAGGAGATTTTTCCCTCAAAGGAGAAATACTTATTAGAGAGGTTAAATTATTAAAATGAGCAAGTGTTTGCAAATGGCAAAGAAAATTAAGAAGGGACAACAATATTTTTACTTGTTTCTGCCATTTTTTCCTTGTTTCTGTCAACAGTTATTAACAAAAAATCTGGTACTATACCACATCCATATAAACATTCTTTATAATAATGTCTACAAAAAACCCTGATGATTTTTCATGATGATTTAATACCAATCAAATTAACTTCTGGTGTTCCAGCTTTGGCTTTTCTGAAAGTCTGTGCCCTGCTCACCAGCCAAAGTGACTGAAAAGCTTAAATCTTATTTTCAGAAGTAACCTGGGTACACAGGTGCCAAGTACTATTTATGTTTCCTTAAAAAGAGGTTGCTACAATGATTACCTAAAGGATGGATTTTTACTATTCAGAATGTTACCAGAGACGTATCAGGCTTCAATGGCACCACTAACAAAGCTGGCCACAATACACTAATTGCAATTCCTAACAATAACCTTCAGTTCCTTCCAACTAGCCTGCTTTTTCTTGATGAAGTGATTTCTGTGACTCTTTATCCAGATGTGCCACTCTAAAGCCTAGAAATCTTCCTCACCTCTTTATTTTCTCCATGTTTCATTTAAGTGTGTTCTGCTGATAAAAAAAAAGACCTCCTTTTCTGTTCACATTTAAATGCTCGGTCCCAGAATTATGGTTTAATTCTACCTATTATTAAACAAAACATTTCAGGATGTAATTGTTGCAAACACCCTGTGCTGAGCAAAAAGAGATTGCACATATGTGAAGATTTTGAATCCAGTTTGAGCAGAAAGACAATTTTAAGAACTTCCTTCATAGATTTCTTCCCCTCTTCTCTCTGCTTCCCCTAATACAAAGTATCCTAAGGAAAGAAAATGGAGGCCCCTGGGTAGAAGTCACAAACTTCCAGGCAACATGTTCTGATTCCTAATTTTGTCATTACAGAATGCTTGAAGACAGCAAAAGGGAAAACAGCACGCTAGAGATCATCTCTCACTGCCTCTTTTACTAGCTCAGTAAAAGTATAAACATTACCTCACTGAACAGCTGAAGAAACAAACTAAAAGTCCAGAAAAGAACACACCATAATAACCACAGAAGTCCCTAGATATGGAAACATCCTTTAATCCCCTGAACACAGGTGATCTGAACACAGATCTCACACACCATCCAGAGCAACCACATACACTAACAAGTGGTATCACCAAACACATCATACCACAAATTCTTGTCCAGTCAGAAGTCTGACACTTTCACAAGTTGCCTACCAGGAAAAGTTTTGTCCACTGAGCTTTCAAAGTCATGTCTTTTTTCCTCAGGTAGCTCCTATAACACACTATATAAATTTGAAAATCTCAGTATCTCAGTCCTCAAAGAAGCTGTATTTCTCTATTCACAGAATATTAAAAATACTTCCTCATCTCCTCCTAAGATCTGCACTGCTCAATCACAGACAAAAAACTTTTCTCAGGATAGGTCTTGGACCTACCCAGGGCTAAGGAACTTAAGACTTTCATCTGTCCTGACTGCTGGAGTCAGTACAAAAACACTCTCCTTACATCTGTACAGATCAAAAAGTACCCTGCTTTCCTCACTTCAAAAAAAAAAAACAACCACCCACTTAAAAAAACTTAAAAAAAATCCTTACAGGAACAAAAAAAGGGAAGTTACTCAGCTCATTTCCCTTCAAAGATATGTTATGAGCACTGCTTAGAAACCTACAGAACAGAAAGCATATGAAAAAACGCACAATTTCTTGGCTGAACATTCTAGGTTACACCTCCAGAACATCTCTGGCTCTTAAGCATGTAGACTGGGAAAAACATATATAAACTCCAGCTTCAGGAGTCGGGCTTCAGCAGAGCTGCCACAGTGAACTACGGTTCTCAGTTTACTCCACTCTGGCAGAAATCATCAGTGACCTTCACTAAAAAAGGCAAATTCAAGATTTCCAAGAGCTTGGCTAGACTTGGGACCCAAAGTCAAGTGATCCACATGGAATTGCTCACAACCCCGTACCTCTTCCCCAATCATTTTTTCCTTTTAGCTTACAGTATCTCTTCTCCTTTCAGAATTTCCTTGTAAGTAACCTTGCCGTAGTGAAGCTGCTGTCCCCAAACCCTCTCAAACTGCAAAAGATCACCATACATTATCTCTGATGTCTTCTAAAATGGAAGAAATTAAAATTATGTTGCCATGTGATAATTGGCAATTGGATACAAAAATGGCTTTTGAAACAGGAGATTCCTACCAGGAAGCGAAGTACTTTTGTCCAGTGTAGCAAGCAGACCAGATCTTCCTTCTCACATTACCTACCAATGTGAAACACCGGGAGGGGAAATATGCAGAAATAAAGACACCTGGAAGAGGATGCAAGATCTGTGAAGCCGAAAGCACCTTACAAACAACAACATCTTGGAACAAAGGGCTAGCCAGCTTGAAATGTGACAAGCTTGTATTCATAGTGATAAAAGGCACTGATAAAAAGATTCCCCAAAAGAATAAAAGGATAAGGAAAGGCATTCTAGCTCAAGCACTTAAAGAAATGAAACAAGTTTTATATGTCATGGTAGTGACATATCACACATTGTTTTCCAAATGTTCGTAAAAATATTTTCTGTCTGGTAGCCTTTAAACACATGCTGAAGAATAGCAAGTAACTTTATTCAAAGGTCCTAAAATGACAGAAATGTTTGGTTTTTTTAAAGCTGTATAAAAAACAAGCTGTCATTCTGCATCTCTTTCGTGACTACAGGATGATCCAAACAACATGGCTTTGAGAAAGGAGCTTTGCTGAAGTGATACTCTGCCGCGCCTTCCAAGTGTCTTTGACAGAGCGCAGTAGTCTCCATAGCTGCTGTTTCTCTTCCTCCTCCATGATGATGGAATAATAAAAAGTTGGTACACCAGCTTAAGTTTACTTCTCAAGTAAGCTTCTGGAAGCTATGGCCTCCAGCTTCTCTCCCAGGAAGGCATAGGGTTAGCCGATCAGAACTTCTTCTCAGCACATAAGAGAAGAAACATTAATGGTTCTACAGCCCACCGCATCTTCCACACAAAATGCAACATCAAATTTTGCCCCTTGCAGACAGCACTAAGCAAAGAAGCAAATATTGTATCATAAAAAAATGCTTATTGCAGGATCAAGTCAGAATTATGGAGATCTATATTAAAAGCAACACAATTTAAAATTACCTAATATACAAGAGAGATTAATGTAAACTGGATAAAGTAACGCAAGCGAAGCCTGAGCGCACAACATTAACCACCTTAGTCCTTCACTAAGGATAGCTGCTAGTGCGGGCATAGTTAGCAATCTGGCAGAGTTAGAATGCCCTTTTCCAAGAACAAAACAGAGGCAAAAAAGTTGGCTCATCGACTTATGAATTATATGTATTAAAGGAGGTTTTACAAAGGTATTTACTAACAGCCTATTTTGGATTCCAAAGGATTTCCAAAGAAAAAGCAAAGTTAGCAACGTGTTCTAAAGTTGCTTTCTCAAAAGCACCTCTCCTGAATATTTAGGGTGCTTCATATACATTTTTCAAATGTATTTTGTCCTTGATCATTAAATAAGCACACAGCAAAAATTAGCATCAAGGGATAGTGATTTTCCATGTCACAAAAAGAAGCTTATTGCAAAGTGATTATAAAACTCTGTATATGAAGTGTATGAAGGTGACAATGAATTTAGTCATGTTATGTCATGAGTGACAAACATATGCTTACAAATGTTATCTGAAAGACTACAACAAAATAATTCTAAAATGCTATCAGAATTGTGAGTTGTTAGGTCACTGGGGAGAATTTTCCTTTATTAGGGTCTCCCTAGGATCCACACCACAAACTATATTTTTGTTGGTTTGTTGGGGTTTTTTTGGTGGGCTGTGTTGTTTTGGGTTTTGTTTGTTTGTTTTTATCTCCAAAGAACACCTTAGCAGAAGCTATCAGCTTTGACAGAACACCAAAACTCTGGCATTGAACCATAAATTGACCATTACCATAAAAAGAACTGCTAAATGAGAAACCATGTGCTCAGTATAAAACTAATTTCATGCTTTCAAAAGCACACAGTGGCTTCTAGCAAGATAGTGGCCCTGGGACTTGCAAAGACAGATTGGCTAATACAAATGGTGTGTGCTCCTGATGCAGTCTGCTTAGCCAAGCTTTACATGTACTGGCAAGTAAATGGAAATTCTCGAATCTTCTGTCAAACAAATACACACTTATCTATAACTTTAGAGCTGAAAGCTATAAAACAGCTGCCTCATAAATATATTTAGCAGGAAAACACATGAGCTGTCCTAGTTCCTCATAAAAAAAAAAAATCCGCAGCAGTCTTTACATAGTAAACACAGAAATTCCTATAGCAAGCAAGAAAAACATTTTAGTAAGTCATTTTCAGCATCTTTCCTTCTTTTATTAAAAAAAATACTATCAGCAAAGGCAAATATAATCATAGCAGGTCTCACCACAAACTAAACATATTAGCAGAACAGCAATGCTTAATAAGTAACTCAGTTGAACTATTTCTTTGTGTTCTGCTATAGGTGAAATTCTCGATAAAAAAAAAACTTTTTTTTTAAACACATAGGTCCAAAGTCTATTTAGTTTGTGATAATGCTTCTTTTGAGCTTAAAGATTTACTACTAGAACTTCACAGGCTACCTTTAACACACTACCCGTTTCCCTAAATAAAACTCGCTCCACTAAATCTCAAATTTAACAGGTTAGGGAGAAGCAACAGTAATTCTATACCCTTCTCAAAGCAAGCTGTCAGTGCAAATGAATTACTGGAAGCTATCCTGGGCATGACAGGTCATAACTTTTAATATTAACAATGACAGACATAAGCAAAATGTCAAATTCAGTATACAATTTATTTCATTCTGTACTTAGTTTATCTGGAGAATCTGACAGCTCTTGTGTTTTATATATCATTGTAACTATAATTTGAGATTTAACAAACCAGAAAGCAAGCTCTGGTAAGAGGTATTTAGCCACAATGCTAATTAGCCTCTTTCTCTAACAATAATACAGCATCACTGACATATTCCAAAAACATTTAAAATGCATAGGAAGTAACCTACTGGAAAGATGCCCTCTGCAAGCAGCAAGCAAGGAAAGGGAGCTTGCCATATATTTAGAGTTACTTTAAATACTGAAATAAGAAGAGAAGAAAAATATGCATTATATGCCCTGCCATTTTCTTATCCTTTCCACTGGAATAACTAAAATATAAATGACATGCACACAGAAATAGTGCTAAACATGTAAGCATCCACTGTTTATATATATCACAAAGCAATTCAGTGAAGTTTAATAATAAAAATCATGCTCACCTCTGCTGGGAAGTCCACTCCACATTATGGCAATACTATTTAAGCAGCTTAAACAGCAACCAAGTTACATAAACAAAACTTCCAGTATGTGACCAATATGATCTACGGTGCTATAGAGTCTTGGCTCCAGCCCTGATCATCTGTGTGACAGTACACTGTTATACCAGTGCAGCCTCAAACCTTCCCAGATGCCGGCTTATTGCATTGCTCATTGAAAATCCTTCACACGCTGGCAACATTTTAGGGAAGGACAAGCACACTCTGAGTCATTTGTAAAGAAAGCAAAGCAATTTCAGTTCTGTATCTTCATGCGTACCGAAACACAGAGCACTGTCAAAGTAGAAGTCTGAGGTGAATTTATGCTGAGAAACAGGCAACCCAAGCCTTCATTATCGATGCACGGAATCAGCTACAGTGAACAAATTCAAACAAACCCATTAAAAAAAAAAAAAAAAGGATATGATTATGAAAGGCTCCACAGACTCAGCTCCAAACCACAGAGAACGAAGAATCATCTATCTAGACTGTGCAAATGTTAAAAATAGCTCTGTCTTTTCTACAATGAGCGTGAGACAGAGGAGAATCGGGAGCCTGTATTCTGATGAGATTCATTATTGAAAAAAAATCCAGCAATAAAAATTAATGATTCCTTATAGCTTTTCTAAATAAGATTAATTTACAGTTATGCAAATGAACAAATAAGTACTTTTTAACCATATAACAAAGCCTATTATAAATAAAAAGGATATGTATTAAAGAGAAACATACATATTTGAATGCAAAAATTTAAAATACTGACCCAGCAAAGATCTGTCCAGTCCAGCAGATTAAGTATTTGTAAAAAAACCAAACCAAACAAACATCAACAACTTACATGACATTACATGACCAATGCCTTCATCTTTCAAAACCAACAACAATTTTCAATCACTTACTATGAAAAATCTCCATGGCTTATTAAATTCATGCTCTTCCAACTCCCACACAGACTTCCCACTATATAAATCTTTTGTCTTTTCAGGTGCTTCATATGTTTTCTTTCCCCAAAAAGGTAAGAGGGCACGTGTCGCTGTACGTTCTCATACCCACAGAGATACACAGTATAAGAATCAGATGTAATCATGACTAGGTTAAGTTTGCAAAGAAATAGAAAGACACAGGAGTTTTTGTTATAATACCTGTACAGTTATCCAGATATACTAATGTGTCATAACACAAGTTTAAGAGAAATTTTGGCAGGGTCTGATCCCAGATGAGGATATTTACTGTACAAGTGAGAGCATCTGATTTACTTTTGCAAGATAAAAATAATAAATATAACTATTTTTTTTCAGTCATTTTAATACAGAAATCACTGTTGGAAATGTGCACTGAACAAAAATGATGACTCTGCATTTATAGCTCCCTTTTAATCTCAGTGGTCTGCACCTGTAAACTGTGGATCACATCCTTCAAAGAGACAGTGAAGAAGCCCTTGCAGCAACACAAACTCAACTGATTTCAGTAGCTCTCCAGGCCATTGCCCAGGCTGTTTAAGTGACACCTGAGCAGGTGTGTCACCACCACTCCTGCAGCCATTCTCAACTTGAAATCATGGCTGGTGAGCAGCTGTATTTTTGGTCCTAGACTCTAGAACATCTGATGTTTTAAATAGTAGTTCTTTACCACAGCATAACTGCCCCAGAAGACAGGTCAAACTCTCCAAGAAGGAATTTTGCAGAGAGTTTTGATATAAGAATATATTTATGCAATCTAGTGGCAAAGAGTGCTAACTTTGGTAGCCAATTTTAGTTTGAAACCCTAGCCTGCTCCACCCAAAGCATCACCCACCATAAACTGCTTTTTTCCATACTAGCTACATAGTCCATTTGCTTATAAATGTAATTCATTTGCTCCCCACCTCTAAGAGAATGAAGTCAAGGCTACAAAAAAAATAATTGTTCTGACAACCTTTACCAACATCAAAAAAGGTTGGGTTTTCTTTTCCATTAGGGAATTTTTGAATGTCTTGCTCTAATGCAACTTGACAATTACTTAAAATCAACCAACATCAATGAAACAATAATTTTCGATTTTTTTTTTTTACTTGAAGACTACCAGTTAAGTATACATATCATCTACTTATTATTTTTAGGAATTTTACCAGTACTTTCACAGTGCAGCTACCCAAACACAGAATAAATTATTACAGATACAGTTTGTAGTTATTAGCAAACAAGAAACCATCTTTAATGTCAGCTCTGTCCCTTGATATTAACTCTCATCATCAACATTATAAAATGTTGATGAAGCATCAAGTGCACCAAAACAATATAATAAAGACCTTAATTTCAGAGCAGCTAATCATGACTGCTGTAAAAGAAAAATAGAAATCATTTATCATAAATATATTTCATATTGTAAGAAAAGTGTTAATTTATGTAACATCACGTATTTCTTAAGTTGTGGAAGATACTCAAGTGATGGAAAGAATGTGGAACCAACTACCAAATGCAATCTCTTTCAAAAGACTACTAAGAAAAGTCAACATACCCTATAGAAAGAAGTTAAATACTCAGTTTCTCAGCAGCTCATAATCTAACCTGCATTACAGGAATGTAACTTTTATTTATTATTATATTGGGGAAAGGTAATAGTTTTGCTTTTTACCAAGAGTCTAATCTTTTCCAAATAGACTAGCAATATAGGATAGCAAAATGGGGAACAACCTCCCTTTCACATGGAGGGCAGAGGAAGAAAGCCCCGAGTTGTTGCTCTACTTTGTGCCCCCACAGCAGCAGCTTTTTTCAAACTGCTTTCCAAAAGGTTGGGCTGTAGGCAGCAGATATGGAAGACAGAACAAGTGCTGACCGTCTACAAGTCTAAAAAAGCATTTGCCATAACACAAGAAAGAGTAAACTCACAGTGCTTTTTACTATCATCCTCCTCTTCTCTGTAGTCTTACACACCAATTTTACAGCTATGCATGCATATATTTAGTAGGACTCAGCTCACAAACTTTTCCAAGACATTTTTCATTACTGCTTAACATTCCTCTGAGTACTCGGTAGAATAATTCATAAAGATCTTCTGTAATAAAAGTCAGATTATCCTTGTTCTTTTTTTAGAAAAATGAAAGACAAACATTGATAAGGAATTTGAGGACCTAGATCAAGAGGCTTAAAGTAAGCCAAAAATTCTGTTCTCCAGTAAGTTGGCACAAAGCAGTTTTAGATGGCAACTAAGCCACCTGTCAGAAAGCTAGTCTTGGCCCAGCTAAGGATTCAAACTTATATACAAAGACCTCCATTTAGGATCAGATTCTTCTGACAATTAAAAGCCAAGGAAAAACTCCACTGAAATCCGAGTAATGCACTGCAGCTTCATTCTACTGTAACAGACCATCATTCAATCCTGCACTGATCTCGTCGCCTGGCAAGGTAAATTCTGTACAGTTTCATTTAAGAAATAATTTTTTTAAAATGCACCTCATATGCACCAGGCCAAAAGGTGTGCATGTGGATTTAAAGCTAGCTGGAATATTTATGGAATAATTTCTTAATGTCTACCAATAGTCAGTTTTCCTTTTTGAGAGAAATAAAAAGTCAAATGCTTAGAAAATTTAATATTAAACAAAGTTAGATGTTTAAGAAGGTCCCTTCCATTTGACATAGCCGAAGACACTATTCACACTTCCTAACTCTAAACATTTTGCAAACTAATATGTGAATTAGTTATATAGTCCATGGATCCTTTGAGGGATAATTCTGAGCACCTTAACTGTCAGCCTCCCTGCCTCCATTAACTTGAAAGGATGCCTAGACTGCCAATGCAATATGGCATTGCTCAAGGCGGCAAAACAGTTCTAATCCCTATTGCCAAAAATGAAGAAAATTTGCCTTCTTCATACTCCCTTTCTATCTTCCCATGTCCAAGATTGCTGTTTTACCCTCTCCCTTGCACTAGCATTATGAGGCCCTTTCTGCGACCTGATTTAAGTCATGAACACAACAGAAGTCTAGTCATTTATGTATTTATTTTGCTAGTTCAACAAATTCCTGGCTGTCACTGCTGTGAGCCAGTTCACACAACTGTGTGTTGATAATCTCTCAGGAAATCATCCTGTCACTATTTCCTCAGTATGACAGGGGAACACATTAACTCATAGGACTGTTCCCGACAAAGAGTCACAGCGTAAGGGCCCATAGCACTTCCAAAACCATCCTAGTCCTGCAAGGTCAGACATTTCAAGAGCAAACAGGCAAAGCTGCTACCAGAATATACTGCCAGAGGGCTGACCTACCAATCTCACTTCCAACCAAACCTACAGAAAGATCTTCAAACAGGCATTAATGAGTGGCATCTGGACCCTAAACCACATTTGCTGTTTAAACCATCCTAGTACCCAGAAAAAAAGTTATTCTGCTTTGCCCTAGTCTAGAATTTGGGCACCTTCTGTAACAAAAATGAAACTGCCCTACCCGTTTCCAGAGATCTGTAAAATTTGCACTTTGATAGATATTTCTAGTAGACTCAGTCTTAAAACTGCAGTAACCGTTCCTATGTTAGCGTGGGGGCAAAGGAGCGAGAATCAGGAGATTCACCATGAGATACCACCCCAATAACGAGAATTTGTGGAGCAAAATCAGTGTCATCGCCAAACGAGAACCGGGAGGAATATAACAAAGTCGTCCCCAAAACCGGTCACAGCACAGATTAACAAACAACTCGCTGTTATCCCTACAGATAGCTTGCTTAAGGAAATAACAGGGGCAGAAGAAGCCAACAAAGCCGGCAGCCGGGCCCCTCGGCTGGATCTGCCGGGCTGCAGCACCATCTGGTGGAGGCCTTGCGACCCCGCAGCCGCGCTCCCCCTCCCGCCTGCGAAACGCTGCCCCCCTCCTTTCTTCATTTCCTAAACAATTAGCTCACTAGCTATCTGTCAGCAGACAAGGAGGCAAGCAACCTTTAATTAGCCAGGGTCGTACCATGCTCTCAAAACGGGTTCCTCTCCCTTTGAAGGGCAGATACTTTAGCCCTTGTTTTCGGGGTGGCAAGTGGGACGTCAGGTACCCCAAGCAGCTGAGACCTGACCCTCGGCTGTCGCCGCCGCAGGCTCCGGCAAGACGTGCTGCTGAAAAGCTTTTAGCAGGCCCAGTCCAAAATACATTTCACCAAAGCTGCAAGAAACTACCCTTTCTTTTCCTGCTTATAGGAAATAACTGAAATAATTTCCAATTCAAGCTGCAGAAGCAAATACACACTTTCTTGTTTTCCTGGAAATTCATTTCTTTCCTTCTGGCAGAAGCCCGGCCATACATCAGATATGCCTGGCACAAGGACAGGGATGGCATCACTGACAAACTCAGCCTGAGCTGCAGTAAGACAGGATGGGTACAAATGGTAATGAACAAGGACTAACAATCAGAAGCCAAGGCTCTAACGTTGTGTGCAATACGCTTTTCCAGTAGAATACTGTTTTCTTCACACACATAATTTTTATCACCAATCTAAAGAAACTGAGGTGTTCAATGAGTGGATCAAATCCCGAAAGCCTTCTAATTTTTTCAATCAACTTACTGATTTAATCAATATAAAGTAAAGCAGCTGTAAACTTTATTTTATATGCAATTTTACTTGCTGCAAAGTAACTGAAATTGCAGGTAGAGACAAAATAGCTTCTGGATTTCAGTAATGGGGTGGAGGTGACAAAATAAATAAGAATCTACATAAACAGAATAGGCTTTTTAGAAAAATATGTTGCTAAATACCTTTTAAAATTCTATGACAATCATACACTTACTCTAAATATGAAGAAGGAACTTTAAAGTTATCTCTAAAAGAGATCTTTAGACTTTAAATATATAAAACTCCTTCATCTATACATTGTAAATATTATTACCAAGAACAGGAATTCCACAGTTATTGAGTCTTAGTAAACTCTTCATTACCAATTACTGAAAGCTATGAGCAACAAATTGAGGTTGTACTTGTGAAAAACAGCGGAAATCAGCAATTAAAAGGATGCTTTATAACAACCTGAGGCCACCTGTCATAGAGAGGACCTCAGAAGAGGGCAAATATCAAAATATGTCTCATGACTCCTTTGTGTTCATCTCCATTTGGAAGAAAGTTCACCAAGTGCCAAGGGGGCTGAAAGCAGCGATCGCGCACGCGTCAGTTCTGTCACACAGGATCAAGACAGTTCTGGCAGGTCTGCAATCCTCATTTCTGTACTGTCAATGAGTATGTATAGTCATGTGTATTTTACAGTCACCTTATCTTCCAGCAGGAATGTTATTAATTTCATACTCATCCTATGGAAACAGAGGAAAACTCCAACCACAGATTAGCAAGAACCTTTGCAGAAAGCTTCCTGAGGTGTGCTGAACTGTTCACTACCTGCTTCATTAGAAGGGGATGTAGTTCTAACAGTGAAGTATAAGAGGGGCTATTTGCTTCCTTCACACATGGAATAAAGTCTGTTCACTGGTGAGGTGAGGTGAATATAATTGTTCTCTCACCATCTGCACAATTAATTCTGTTTACAGTATTAGCCAAAGAAATGGGAAAGGCAGACTCCCATTACAAGGGGTAATAACACTCCAGAGGACGTGGATTAAAGCTGAACCGGGATAATGTCAATTTATAAGAAAATTAATTTCTACTTGTTTTTGTAAAGTGTTCTTTGAGAAGCACATTTCAGTAAATCTTGTTTTCATACTGGCTCTTAAGCAGTATATTAAATTGTCTATGCAATAGTGATAATAAGCTGCCTATGCAGGGTATTTCTTTTAAATAATATGAAACCAACATTCTTCGGTTATGAAAACAGAATGCCTATTTCAACACGCATAACTAGTAAAAAAACTAGGTTATCATCTAATGTAGACATCACTGAACAGCAGAAAGAAACATGAATCCCTGCCCCATCCCTGGCAGTGTTCAAGGCCAGGCTGGATGGGCTTTGAGCAACCTGGTCTAGTGGGAGGTGTCCCTGCCCAAGGCAGGGGGGTTGGAACTGATGATCTTTAAGGTCCCTTCCAACTCTAACCATTCTATGATTCTACGAATTTTAACTCCTAAGCTATACAGTAACCCCAAAGCATGTATTTCAGCAAACACAAAATATTCTCAGCATCAGAGCATTCTTTGAGCAATGGTGCCACAGCATCAGCTGCAGTCCCCAGAAATGACTGCAAAGACATCAGGTGCAGGGGTGCAGCTAACAAAAAGCAACAGAAAACACACAGTGCAAATGTTTCAAATTTGCAGAGGAATTTAAATTAACTTACAATGTCTCATAGCTATTAAGTTATTCTAAGAATGCATACAATTGAGTAATTTATGTGTTATTCAGTAGGAATACAATGTTTTGGACCACGGGTCTTACCCAAGTGATACACTTACACTCCTTGGCTCTAAATAAAAAAAAGCAATATCACAGACTTCAAGAAAAGTCAAATTCAGTTAACGAGAATTAACCCTTTAGTGCAGTTTGACTGTTTCTAACAAAAACAAAACCCCCAAAGCAAACACCCTCATGTGGCTACTAAAAAAAAAAACAACTAATAAAACTTTTTTTTTCATGAAGACTGAGATCTGTTACTTCATCAATACCAAGTGCTAATAAGCAGCAACTTTTGCTTGTTTTAGACATTAATTCCTTAAATCTGCAGCATTTTATTTATCTCAGAACCAGAAAGGATTACTTGCTATACTTGCTAGAGGTAAAGAGTACTGTTTTGGATTCTACAGAATGTCAAACCCCCTTGAACTTTTTTTAAAAAAATACATAGACAGGAAGAAAGAAAGTATCTATTTCAACTATCAGCAAAAAAACACAGTTAAAGTGCTCTAACAAATTTTCTTCAATGCTGTTGGAACGTCACAGCAAAAGGATAATCCCGCAGCAAAATCCTTAAACGATGAACATCAACGCAAGAGACCATATGGCATACCAGGACCTCTTAAAAAAGGGAAGGAGAATCCTTACCCTCACAACCATACACAATTGAATCATTTGTTCTATGTGTTCACTTTCTTATATGCGTAGAGAAGGAAATACTACATTTTTTTCAGAATAGCTGTGACCTAACACTGAAAAAAAAAAACCTAACAGGAAAGCACATGATCCTTTACATTATACGTTAAATACATTTTGCCCAAGCATTTGGTACCTTTGTTTTGCCTAATAAGGAAAAAGTATTATTTCAAATTACTTCTTATTTGAATGAGAGTAATTAAAACCCAGACCACTGAAAGCAGAAACAATGAAAGGGCCAAGGCTCTAAATTCCAGCTCTCCTCTTCCTCTTCCCACCACTACACTTCTGTTCCCATAGCATCCCTTCAGAACTTTGTCTTGGGAACAAAAGCAGACAACAAAATACATGACTATTTGAACCCACAAGAGCTATTTTTAAAATAGACTGTATCTCAACTACGCAAGGCCCAACACAGCCATTAATCATGCATTAATGCAATATTGCGTTAATACGAGTTGGCTTCAGAGAAAAATAAATACACCACTAATTCTGAACGTGGCAAAATATTATTAACTACTAGTATTAATCTGTATTAAGTTTAATGGTTATGTTGGGTGGGGAAGGTAGAGCTTAAAAGCTTCTTCAGTTCTTTTGACCAAAATCCAACATCTCATACTAATCATGTACCTGTGCTTGTACTTGCAAACAAAGTGCCAGGAGCTGTACTTGTAGGGAGTTTTCCATTATTTAGCTGCTTTACTCTTTTCAGGTGAGACCTCCCGTTGTAATGAACTTGAGCTTGTGCTGCAGAGTTCAGCTGTATATTGCACACTTCACAGAAAGAAAACAGTATCTTCTTTTTTTCTTTGCTTAATTGATAGTCCTGTCTGTCATTCCTCAGTCCTTTTTCTTCAAAGCCCCGTAGAACAGCTGGTTGATTCATAATCCCATCTTCAAAGACGTGGTCAGGACTTAATGGACGCTTCATACCTACAAAGCAAACAGACAAAATTGTTACTAGAAGCCAACTAATAATGCTTACTACTAAATCAGCATTTTCTTTTTTAAAATGCTATGCAACACAAACAAAAGACCAGTTACAACAAATAAGGTTCCAAATTGCAGAGGCGTTGCTTAATAAAGAAATACATGCATTTGTGACACACCACAGAGCTCAGAAATAAGTTGGCAATACATCAGTCTGCGCACGACAACTCACAACAACTCATTATTTTGTTCTGCAAGCTCTCTATTTTAAAGCAGGTTTATTACTGCATCTCTAGCAGAGGTTAAGATTATTTTCAAATACATTTCCTCCACCTCACTAAACACTTGCTGCAGAGCTTTTCACTTTCCAACGTCCACAGCAGTACCCACTGCCCCAAATACAATTATTCAACAAAAAGGATGCTGACAGAGATGTTACTGAAACTCTGGAATACAGGAGACTGTTCAAGTGAGACTAATGAATACTTTCCATTTTCATATACACCCAAATTTTCAGCCTTCAAACAAGCATTGTTTGTTATATAGAGTAGTCCATCAATACCTTTACAATTAAAACTATTATACAGACAAATGCCAGCTAGAAGTTAGTCTTGTGGGAGCTACCTAAATGCACAGTAAATTACAGTCCCTAGACAACAATCCAAGAGCCTGAAATATGCACTTGTCCCTAGAGAATAAAAACCTCATGATAAATGAACCAAACTGCACAAAGAACAGTTTTATATATATGGGGGAGGAGGTGCATAGGTACGTATTTTATTTAAGGTATGCTGCTAAGCCAGTAGAGAAGAAGGGGAGAGGGCTCTTCATAAGGGTGAGAAGGGACTAAGGTAACTCAAATAGAAAAGATTTCTGTTTTCTTGGCTAAAAAACTCGCTCCTTTACACTTTATTCTTTCCCACCGCCACCCAAATATTCTGGATCAGTCGAAGGCTGGCTCAGGGGGCTGTGCAGAAGAGCTCTTTCCAGGCAAGACTGCACCTATATTCAGCTTTTAGAAACAAAGAGGCTTCAAATACAAGGTCCCTTTTTCAGCCCAGGTACCACAGCAGCAGAGATCTTGGTGCCTACCTACCACTCTACTCAACAAGAGGAATAAGAGACACCACATCTCCAGGCACACAAAACAAAACACAAAAGCAATTGCACCCAAAACAGCGTAGTCGAAAGCAATACTAGAACGCTCCACTTGTTATCCAGACATTACCAGGAGAAAGTCTGTTTGGTTCCTTGGCACAGGTATGTGAATGGAAACAATTTCAGAAACAGGTTATTTAAAGAGTCATTTATATGGTGGGATGGACTGTTTCATCACATTCCTAACTCTAGCCCATGCTTAAAATTTGAGTATTTGTAGAAATTCTTCCTCAAGCACGATTCAGCAATCAAGTATTCTAAATAAACAGAGTTCATAGTTGTAGTCATATATTTGTTTCATATAACTGACAGTTCTGTCATCAAATAAACAAAAAGAAAACCCCAATACATTAAGATATACATCACATCAAATATTAAACCAAAAAACAATTATGAAAAATAAATGTAGTGTCCAGGAACCTAATTGCTTTTAAAAACAAAATATTAGTGATCCTGAAAACCTAGGCTAGACACTGTCACACTAAATCATTTAAGTGTAAGTATCATATTTCAAGGCAAACAACCAAGATCCTCGACTCAGCTGAGCTTAGATGACATTTTCATCTGAAAATTTAATCTCCTTAGAGCTTTGGTATTTGTTATTTTTCAATGTATTTTTTTAAACCATAAATAACTTCTCCTACTCCCTTTGTTTTCTGTATATTTTCATTTCAACAGCGCTGTTGCTGTTTTTGTTCCCTGCAGTAAAAGGTTTTGAAACAAGTGTTTTTATATTACATTGTTCTAGATGCTATAAACGTACAAATATAATTACTTAATAATAGAACTGGTAACAGCCTAAAAATCCTGGCTTATCAGAAATCTCATAAGTTTGCTTGCAGAAAGCAAATAATAATTCCAAATATAATTCAGTAATTATTTCAATGATCTCTAAGATATTAATGAAACTCAGTTGGTTTGGATACATTTAAAAGTGGCAGAGCCAAACATCTGCATCAGGAATCTCCATGGTCCCAAAGGCAGACTGATGAAGCAGACAGCTGCTGCTGAGTACCTGCAACAGCACCAGAACCTTTCAAAGGGGGATTGTTTTGGAAAGCATCAACCTGGTACTGCATTAGCCCATTATCACTGAAACAAGAGATACATACACTCCTAGACTGCACATTTGATTTACTTTCATCCAAAGGAACACAACCTTTTGATTGATAAAGTCTGAGACTGCAGAGATACAAACCAAAGCAGCGTTAACAGGGAAAATTAGAACACTTGCCTAAAAAGTGCGCTCCTAATGTGACCAAAAATGTTCTTAATGTGGACACACCCAGAAAGAAAAACTGAGCATAGCAAGAACTCAAACACTGCACCTACACCCTAAGGCAGCATCCCAGCTGCCAGCCTAGAAAGAAAATCAGCCTTCAGACAACCAAAAGAATCCACTGTCCAAATTTAACTTTTGCATTTACAAACTGATAGTTTTAAACTCACTTTTACTAGAAAGTACTGTCTCAGTTGCATTAACACAAAACAAATCATAGAATGGTTTAATGTTTCCTTAAAGCAATCTCTTGCTACTAATTTAAGAATTAAAAATCACAAGCTGAAATTTTAAAATAACCCTGATTGCCTAAAGGCCTGTATCTAAATTAAAAGGTGATCTGATTATAAGCAGCACTGACCTCCCAACTGCTGGGAGCAGCAGATGCAAAGCACTTCCGAAAAAATACCTACACTGAACACTTTAAACCTTGGCTTTAGGAGGACATGGAGCAGCATACTCTGACTGGTCCGACCGTGGAGAGGACCTGTACTTGCAGCAGAAATGAATGCAGACCCTTTCTTTAGAAGGCAATCAGCATGCTTTACACTTATGAAACTTCTACATGCACATTAAATTATAATTAAAAAAAAAACCAACAACAAACAACCACAAACTAAAAAACTGGAGCAGTCTTCCTATTTTCTGCATTTTCTAGTCCCTCAAATTTATGCAAGCATCTGGCAAGTGTCTTTTTCCTTCAAAAAGAGCTTTTCACTGCAGACAGATTTTGAAGAGTTCTGGATGGTACTTATTCTCACTCACGAGGAATCAGATATGAAATGGGGCCATTTTGTTCCTCAGGCTTACACATAGCTCAATAACATTATCACGTAACAGAAGCAGCTACTTGACACTATAGTCAGCAAACTGAGAATAAAGAGAAGTTACATGATCATTATATTCTGCAAAATCAAACAAATAATTTAGTCATAGTTATAGACGAGATTGTGAAGAGTAGGTGTTTTAGATGGGGTTGTGAAGTATTTAAAAGTAGGTTTAAGTCTAAAAAAAGAGTATGATTTCATTAAAAGGGAGAAAGGATGGGATTTAGCATATGGGGAAAATACAATACATGAATCCTGCGAGCTCCCACTTTTGTATAACCTGGATACAGCACAGTATGTCAAGTCTCAGCAGATGCTGATACAATAACAATATCCACAAATTAAAATATCCCATTCAAAAAGGACATGATCCTGTGAATCACACTGGAGTGACACACACATTATAAAGACAGTGCTATATCGCTGTAGTTGTATTTATTAAATGTCTTAGATGACTAGACCCAATTAAAAACTGAAAAATGAGACTGTGAAAACAAGAGAAAAAAAAGGAGGAAACAAAGAAAAGCATTTAAATATGTTAGAAAACATCCAGCTGAAGCGATCCAGAAAAAAATCTAAGTCTGTAAAGGGACTACCTACCATATTCACCTTTCATAGGTACTTAAAGTTCTGCATCAAACCACACACACTCATTTTTACTCTGATCAAAATGATAAGAGGAAGCAAGGCAAGTATAAGAGCTTTTCAGTTATTTGACATAAGCTGTTACCGGACTAAACAAGTTGTCCCCCTGTCACGTTTCCTCCCCAGTACACAGAACTGTGATCTACCAGACTAGATTCTGCAAGCAATACTAGAGCAAGAATAAATTAGTGATTTATGACACCACATTAAAATTCTTAGGTGTCATGAGATACTCTGTTAGGATTTCTGAAACCACATCTTCTCAGCCTCTTGTAGCTGGCGAAGTGTGGACATCCTTTGTACATGAAGCTGAAAGCAATTAGCCTTTCAGTTTAGCCAATTTACTTTTAAACAGAGTTGTGCTTTCAGCAGAGCTACAAAGAAGTATTATATATAGCACACTGCTGTAGGTGAGAATGTGCAAATCTTTACTCAAAGGAAATGAGCTTTGGTTATCCTAATGAATTAGTGATGGTTACATGAAGCATTCTTTTCCTGAGTGCTGGTCTAAACTTTTGCAATGCCCATTCCTAATTAGTTGATACTTCAAAGAACCACTATGCTGGAAATTTAATTAGACTGCCATCCCTCTGTGGATCTGTGCCAGGTAAGCAAAACAGAAAATGTATTTTAACAACTTACATATGGTCAAAGAGAATTCCCTCCTTTAGCCTTTGGAAATAGTCAAATGAATTACAGAAGACATAGGAACAAATACAAAAATGAACTGGCTTTTGTTACATTTCCAAAAAGGTTCATTCAGACAACCTGGGGAAAAAAGCGAAAAAGAGAGAGACCCAAGACAGAGCCTTGTGCTGTACATCTATCAAGTGCCTCCTACGGGGAAGAACTCTCCATGCAGATGGACCAGTGAAGTCCGTGTGCATGCCTTAAGAGCTGCGGTCTTGCACTGGAGGAAGTATGATTCCATGGTTCCTCATCTCTGCCATAAAACACTCACACATACAAAAAAAAAAAAAAAAAGAAAAAGAAAAAAAAGCAAGCAACCAGCATGAATACCTCCAGAACATTATTTAAAGGAAACTCACTAGAGACATTATTCAAAAGAAACTCCCTAGAGCTGCTTTTAAGAAGTCTCATGACCTTTCTTATATTTTTAGACAGTATTTCCCAAACATAGATAAACTATCGAGAGGCATATGGTTTGCACCATCTGGGCAACAAGTTCTATTGGGATACTGTGGTGAACAGCATATGCATAGTGCCTGGTGCACAGTATCCTACAGTGTTAAAAAAGCACGAGAGACTATTTTGAAGCCAACCTTGAAAAATCCCCCATATGTTTAAGGGACCGGTTTCCCTTCAGAAGATGTGTTCCTCTTTCTTTCAGTACAAATCAAAACAGAGAACTGCCATGTTTAATCTTCATCTTGTTCTGAAATTCCTGAAGGAGGCATCATATTCTGCAATGTTTCCACCTGTCAAACTATTTATTACCCATCCATACACATCTGATCAACTCTTTATTTTTCGTCTCTGCTCACAAAGCACATATTTTAATTCAAAGTTACAGTAAAAACTGGATGGTTAAGAGAAGTAAATACATTTTTATTCCTTGTGACAAATAAAGAATAATCAGTTAATCGTGGCACACTGAGCAAACCAGGTTAAGTAATTTTTTAGCCTGTATTTTGATGCTGGAATCAAAGAGGAATGGGAAGTCAGCTTGCTATTCCTGTGCATGAAAAGTTGTGAATGGTGTAGTATGACAAATGGCTGACAGCCTCTTCACGAACACATTTTAGAATATTTAACATTTTTAACAAGATTCTCTTTAAAAACAGATGGTTGTTTCACAACACAAACATTAGCTGTTCAGTACAAGGTAATTCAGAAAACTGAAAACATTCAAGTAGCTAGTATTTTGTTTTGTTCTACCAGCCTTGAAATTGTCCACCTTAAGGAAACCTAAAATTAGACCCATTGTACTTAGATTATCAGACTGTGGTTGTATGGTACCCATGTTTCCATCTAGTTCTAATTATAAGGTTGATCCTTTCCTCTTTAGCCCCTGTACTTACAGATAATCTGGCATGCTTAACATTAACAACAGATTTACACATCAATTTATTTGACAAAGAGTCCTCACCTGGCATAACATATCTGACTGCTACCAAGAAAGTTAATCAAGTTTGGAGTCCAGACAGCTGTCTTGGATTATGCTTCCAAAGGAACAGAACATTCTCCAGCATTATCACGACAAATGGCTTGATGAACTATTTGACAAGTTAGTGTCTTCTAGTTGGGAATCTGTCATTAAGCCATTACTTACCTTCAGTTAACTTGCACTCTACTTTAAGTACTCTTATCTAATTGTAGAAAAACATCTAGATGTGCAAAGTGTCCAACACATGGTTGTATGTGTCATCTTAGACTTCTGTCCTCGCCTACCACATGCATAAGTCTATCAGAGAGAACAGACCTGACAGGAAAATGGCTACTCAGCTCCCTTAACTTTCTCCATCAGTAAGTCTGTTGTATAAATCCATACAATATTTATGGTAACCACACTGCCACCCCTGGTGTGTTAACTGCAACGCATTCAGCAAAGTACCACATAGTCCAGTCTTTTGTTTTAGTGTCTTCATAAACATAAATGAGTCCACAACATACCAGACATCACCGATTGTCAATATTGGGTCATATTTATATATTATTTCATCCACAAACTCTAGTTTTCTATCAAAGACCTAAAACCCAAATATTATGGAATTCTAAAGCAACATCCAGGAAGGAGAAAAAAAAACTGCAAAAGTACACACAGACTTAAATGAGTTCTTTGTTGGACAAAGACAGGATTAAAATGTATCACCTGCCAAAATGCAAAGCAGCTATCAAAAACCAATGAAAAAGATAGGTGGGATGCATTTCAAAGGTTAAACATAAAAAGTACAAGTCATTTTAATAGCCTCAAAAAACAGACCAAGACTTAAACAAAAAAAAAAAGCTTAATTTTTCCAAGTCAAAATGAACAAAGTGAGTTTTCTTAAGGGTATTCCCAATTTTGTCCATGTTCACAATCTGCTTCCTTGAGATTACAGAATTGTCTTATCAATTACTAATTTAATAAAATAAACTGAATGATATTGTCTCTAAAATTTCTAAGACTATTTCCTAAATCTTTACACTTCTACAAAGTTGCTAGGTTGGAATCTTTACTTGCATCTTTCCAAGCATTGTATCCAAGTATTCTATTAAATCAAAGGACTCCTCTTGCATTCCTACATAGAAAAAAAAACCACCATAAAACACTAATTTAATGCATCTCCACCAGATTTTATAACTCAGAAGAGCTGAAAAAAAACTTATAAAAGGAAAATGATGTAGAGTATATAGTTTGAACCTGCCTTGAACAATAAAAGGATCACAAAAAATTAGGTTTGTTTTTTTTTTAAAAGAGCAAACTATATGTTTTACAATCAACTCTTAAAACATAAGATAACTTAATTCCCACTGCAAAGAAAATGGCTTTTAACTAATTGGAGAACTGGTACAAGATGTAAGGTACTTCTAGTAAAGCACCTATTTTAATTGCAAGAAAAAGTTTTAGGCATGAACTTGTGTGAATAAAGATCAAAATCCACTCACATAATGGGAGATTCCCACAGGGTATTTGTACCTGGCTGTTGCTTTATCTTGCTTGAGCATAATCACATTGAGGAGTACATAAAGCTTTGGTCTCAGGAAGCAGAAATCATTTCCTACCTTTCTTAAAAATATCAAGGATTCACCTGAGCATAAAAGAAGACACAACGGAAAGCCAGGAAGAGTAGACAGCCTTCTTGTTCATATAGCACAAGCCTGACAATGCTAGGAGCTGAATATGAGTTGTACTGGAAACCATTAATTCACAATAAAGCCTGGTAATGCTGCAAAAGAGCTCTTGGATACAAGAGCAAGAACTTTGAGGACTGTGTGAAAAGAATAACTGGGCATGAACAAAGAACAAGCTACATTCAGAAATAGCATGAGATTAAGACACATTGGTTTGCTTGACAGCACTAAGAATTCGAAGAGAAAACCCTGCTCAAAACTGCAAGCATAATCAGTGGCAGTGAGTGTCAATCCCAACATGCTCCTAAAAAGATGGTCCCAGATTAGTCAGCCATAAGAGATTGTGAATGTCCATATAAACTATTGATTCTCTCTAAAAAACATTTAAAGCAATGTTCCCTTAGAATACAAAGGTAAAGGGACATAATATATGCTTTGTCTTATAAACTACTTAAGATTTATGATCAAGTTATAGGAGAATTATGCAACTGGCAGTGACAGATCAGATCAGGCAAGCGGATCATGTAGTTTGTAGCCACCTGCAGGAACGACCAGGTTAAAACTGACATTGCCTTGAATGTAACCCTTCACTTCCCCTTTTCCTTGTTTAAAGGAACAACGGCTAAGCATATTTTGTGCTAATATTGAACTCATAGAGACCTCTGGTGGAGTCGAAAATATGGCCACTCCCTAATTCCTCCTGCCCATCCACACACTTGCACAGACCTCTCCTAAACTCAAGCTGCCAGTCACCTCAGGCTTTAGCAACTGCTTTATGAAAAAATCCATTTCGAATACCCATCTAATTCCACATTAAAATACACACTTCCATTCATAAAGAATGAGGCAGCCTTTCACTGTTTTTGCTGACGCTTCACACCCTGATCCAGAGATAGCACAGGCATGTGCTTCCACCCTGCAGATAATCCACCCTGCTGTCCCCTCAATTACAAGCATGATAGAGTCTGAGTGCATTTGCTCATACAAATCTGACAGACAAACCCTCCTCATTTCTTTGCATTCCAGCCAGTGCAACCATACTATTGCATTAATCACCTTTGCGTTTGATAAACTTTGGGACATACCTCTAACCTTTTCATTTTAAGTTGAAAGGTAGTACTCGAATTGGGAATTCATGTAGGGTTTAGTTTGGGTTTCTTCTCTTTTATTATTCATTTGTATAAAAATCAGTATACTATTTGGATATCGTACTTCAGAAGCAGAAGCACCTGAAGGGACTCAGAAATTATATTTCCCCACACCCCAAAACCTTCAAACCAAAGAATCATTGGCAATTCCAACAGCAGCAAACCACATAAACATTTTAAGTCCTGCATTCTTGTAGATATTCTGCACCAAGTATCCTGAAGGTACTGAGAAAAAGAACAGTCAAGTCAGCTACTTGATTCACTAAAGTAAATTCGATTTCATTAAATTGTTGTTTCATACCCATTTCAGCAGATACACATACCAGCTAAGTGCGAATAAAACATGCTTAAACACAAATCAAAATAGATGTCTTAACTGCAGTACGAAGCAAATGGCATGATAGATGCATGGATTTCTTCTTTATAATTTATACAACCCAGAGCTTCCTATGGGACTAGCTTTACTACCTAAAATGCTCTACTTAAAGAGCCTGTCACATGAATGACACCTGATCCTTCCAACCAAAACTGGTCCAAATAGTATTTTTCAAAGCACGTATGTTCAAAAAAGAGGCTTAGTGCATGGAGTCAGGGACAGAGAATATGAGGAAAGTGGCCTGTGGGTATTTGTGCTCATCAGGTATGATCAGATACAAGACATCTAAACATCACCTCTGACACAGAACCTAAGAAACAAAAGAATTATTTTTATCACAAAAGCACTAACAAAGACTAAAGGCCTGCCAAAATAAGGGCTATTCAAGTTCACTGTCAAAATGAACAAGCAATGGAAGAACCATCTTACACCCACCCATATTACAGAGAGGGACCCGAGGCACACAATTCAGCTTTTGCTGATCAGTGCATAAAGTGATCTTCTTGCAGTCCTGACTGCATACCAACTGCTGTGCTAACAAGCGGTGTCTTCCTTCGGACATTTACAAACATCAGAATGCTTATTCATGACAGTCCCACATATCATCTGCCATCCCAGATGGTGACTGGTGGGATGCTGATTTTGTCCTAAGGCAGTTACCACCCACCAAGATAGTATATGCAGGGCTAAACAAAAAGCATGTGCCATCTGTTGTCAAGTTTATAAGACTTTTGGAGACCTACTAGGTTAGTTTAAGTTTATTTTAGATCAGACAGGTCAGGAGGCTATAGCCCTCTAAATACCCAACAGAAAAAGGGTAAGTTGCCCTGTAACACATGCAGTAAATCAAGAACTCGTTACAATGTGCTGCTGGGCCCACCACTAACACCCTGAGAACAGCAAAGGATTCTCGCTGTGATCAGTGGCAAAAGGCACATACAGCCCACAGGCTCAGAGGGAACCACAGGGAACCTGCAACCAAGAAGCACAATGAAATTCTGCAGAACTTACTGATTTCTTTGGCCTGAAGAAATTTCAGAAATTTTCTTTCTTGCTGACAGGATGTTTCTTTCTGTTGCCTTTTCTTGCATCTCTCTACCATTATCATTTTGACAACTGTTCTCCATCTTACGATTTCTCACCTAGCCCCATCTCTTTTCCTGCCCCCATATCTCCATTGACTCTTCTCCTCCTGCTCATGTGCTGCCATACTATACACAGAGAGGAACCAGAAATCAATTAAAAAGCAGAACGACTGTGACATCTTCTGCCTGCCTCACAAACTGCGTAGACATCCTCTTAGTCACTTCATCTGCCATATCCATTTATAGAAGGTTAACAGAGAATATAGCAATTCCCCCAATGTGGGGCCATTAACTGCTCAAACTACATAAGTCTACATGTTCTTCTTAAATCATCTAATTTAATCTCTTTTTGTACATTGATAAAGATCTAAAGCAAGCAGAGATAAAATGGAAAACACATTCACTGCATTTTTCCAAACATTTCTAAATCACCAGGTACATGAATACCTTTCACTGAGGCAGGGAATTAACCCTTGCACAAGTGTAAAGGTTACATCACTGTCTACACAGAAGAAAAAAAAATAGTATTGCTTAAGCTTACCCCTTAGGAAGTGGATTTTCAAAACATGCCCAAATTGCCTTTAAATCATTAACATCAGAAAATCAGGACACAAAGGAGAAAGATCATAAGGGTATGTACTGCACAGTAATGAGAGACAGACAGTGGCTGCAAAGGTTTCTGCAGGGGCCCAACACTGTAAGAGCCCCTGGTGCTACAGCCCACACCAACAGGGCTGCATCACCAGAGATGCTCCTGGAAACACTGCAGCGGATGCTGAAGGAAGATGCCTCCAGCCAGCACGAGCACATCACCTCCTCCAGCATTCATACCATGTGGGGCAGGGGCAGGGCAGAAGAACAGAACACGCCAGTCATCTCCAAATTACAGCTTGACTCTTAAGAAGAGGTAGAGGTCATCTAGTGAAAGAAAATCTGGAGAAGTACACACAAAGAGAAAGGTTTGTCGTTCTCTCCCCCAACACAAGCAATCAGAGGCAATGAGGGGCACAAGGTAGAGTTTCTCCATGCCACCTAACAAAAAGTTTCTTTACTGTCCTTTAAGAGACAGTCCTTTAAGAGTACAACCGTCAGTTGCTTTAAATCATCCCAGACTGTGCTGCCTACTGCAGAGACCACAAATACAAAACTATCCATCCTACTGCAGCTATATGCAAAACACGTGACTTTATGAAATGTCCATGTAACCCTAAATGTAATTAAAACTCAATATAAAAATAAAGTTATTTAACACAAAAAGATCTGACAAATAAAATTACACAAATCACAGTTGGTCTTATACTGCCAGCCTGCACAGAATACAATTTGGCATCTCCTTAGGGATATTCCACCTTTATTTTTCAACTATGAATCTGAAGTCTTCACAGAAATTCATACATACTGCTCCCATAAAAAGTAAAAACATCATTTTGCAAAAGGATAAACTTCTGATGAAGTCAGTCACACTGAAAATTGGCTGTTAATCTCCTCTAAATAAATATAACCCCCAGAAAGATGGAAGTGAGAGCAGAATATATATTTTTTTGCACTTGAAAATGCTGAGGTGCACAACAGGAAGCTTTTACTTTAGCATTTACAGCTGAAGATATGCTTCAGAAGCCCATTTTTATTCTCATGAGATATTTCTCTCCGGTCATTCACTTTTCAAAGCCTTTTGCAACTTTAAGATTGTGGTAAAGCTGACTTCCATACTTTATTTCAGTAGATCTCTCTCCCTTGTCTGAGCTGTCACATTCCTTGGAGACATTTGGTGTTTTTTCAACTTCCTAAACATTTTATTAATTAAGAAATAAAAAAAAAAATATTCTTTTTGCATGTCCCAGTTGACTTCATGATGCAAAATATTCTTTTGATAAATAATTTCTGTGATAGCTCCCCTGACTAATGAAGGCCTTGCTCTCTCATACTAGCTTACCTAGTTGACCTGTGCTCATTATATGTTGCTGAATAGCTGATAACTGCGCACAATTTCTGCTAAAAGACAGTTTTAAACAAACTTACTGCCTTAAAAGACCCAATGGCTTGAATACACCTCCTGTGTTGACATCACAAACATGGTATTTTGAAACATCGAACATATAGAAAGGTTCACTTAAGAAAAACTAATTTATCAATCTGATGTCTCTCTTGCTTATGACATTCCACTCATCAGTTCAGGGCTGCTGGCTCTCAGAATTATATCTTGCAGTATTAGGCATTTTCCTTAAGCTTGGCTCATGCAGTCATAAAAATCCCTAGGAACTCCAGCTTTTAAAATATCCCTCTAATCCTCACAGAGACAACTGAAAATATGAACCCTAGAGGCTCAAAAACTAGAAGGGAATTAAAGAGAAACCAATTTCAATTTTCATCTAGGACCTGACAAAATTTTTGAATATTCAGAGCTGACAATATTTCTGGCAGCCAGGCAGAGCATTGATGTTCTCTCAGCCATGCACTTGATCAACTCCTGTATTGCTGCTATGCTTTATCACTGTAAAAAACACAAGACTTACAAAAAAGACCTTCAAGTCACCGGCCGATCACCAGTGGTGTCCCTCAGGGTTCAGTTTTGGGGCCAGTCTTGTTTAATATCTTTATTGATGATCTAGATGAAGGGATTGAGTGCACCCTCAATAAGTTTGCAGATGACACCAAACTAGGTGGGAATGTTGATCTGCTTGAGGGTCAGAAGGCTATACAGAGGGATCTGGACAGACTGGATCAATGGGCCAAGGCCAATGGGATGAGGTTTAATAAGGCCAAGTGCCGGGTCCTGCATTTCGGTCACAACACCAGCATGCAACGCTACAGGCTTGGGGAAGAGTGGCTGGAAAACTGCCCAGCAGAAAAGGACCTGGGAGTGTTGGTGGCCAGGTGGCCAAGAAGGCCAACAGCATCCTGGCTTGTATCAGGAATAGCGTGACCAGCAGGAGTAGAGAAGTCATCGTGCCTCTGTACTAGGCCCTGGTGAGGCCTCACCTCGAGTACTCTGTTCACTACAGGAAGGACATTGAAGTGCTGGAGCGTGTCCAGCGGAGAGCCACCGAGCTGGTGAGGGGTCTGGAGAACAAGTCCTATGAGGGGAGGCTGAGGGAACTGGGCATGTTCAGTTTGGAGAAAAGGACGCTGAGGGGGAACCTCATTGCCCTCTACAACTACATGAAAGGAGATTGTAGAGAGGTGGGGGTTGGCCTCTTCTGCCAAGGGAATAATGACAGGACCAGAGGAAATCATTTAAATTTGTGGCAGGGGAGGTTTAGATTAGATATTAGGAAGAATTACTTTACTGAGAGAGTGGTCAGGCACTGGAACAGCTTGCCCAGGGAGGTGGTAAAGTCACCAACCCTGAAGGTATTTAAGAAACATGTAGACATGGCTTTTCAGGGCATGCTGTAGTGCCCAAGATTATTGGTTTGTGGGTGGGTGTGATGTGGTGGGGTGTTGTGTGTGTTGTTCGTTTTTTGTTTTGTTTTTGTTGTTTTGTTTGTTTGGGTTTTTTTTGTTGGTTGTACTCAATGATCTCAGAGGTCCCTTCCAACCATGATGATTCTGTGAAGTCCTGTCCTCGTATACCTCAGCCAGGACAAAGCTCCGAAAATCAGACCTGTATTTGGCCACACATGGCTTTCCAGGGTGGTCTCCAGCCACTTGCTGTGGGCCAGTGCTGGCTGTTGGTTTAAAGAGTCTCTTTTCCTGGTGTGTGCATTCCATAAATGCATCAGAAGGCAGGTGTTTCCTCTTCTCCTGTGTTCCCACAACCTCCCCCTTCACCTAGACTATTTTTCCCAAGACTAAGGAATTCTCCCCATTAAAAATGGATCTCCTTTTCCCCAGCCAGAAACCTTCTCTATACCTGTCTCAGTCTGAACTCATCATGAGCAGTAATCAAACCGGTTCCCTGAACTCCAGATAGGGACTCATCAGTTTTGCAATTGGTTAATGCTTCCTTATCCCTAAAAATCAGGAAGGTTAGGCACCACTAGTTCATTTAACAAAATACTTATAAATGATATACAAATCAGTTTTTTTATTTGTTTAATCAAGTTTCATTAGTTATAGCAATTAAATAACTGGCAAGTATCAATGAGAGTTCTCAGCTATTGTAATTCATTCAGCTTGTGCTAAATGGCAATTCAATCACCAACCCAAACTGTCAATTAAATGTCACTTTATTGTTTTTAAGTATTTATCAGTCCTTAGCTAAGATATGAACAAAGAAAGCCCATTTCAACTGTCAGCAGAAACAGACTGTCATCTGCCACAGGAAACCACATGTGAAAGTAACTAGAGTGTAGAGATCCCACAAGATATCCTTGCAAAGGAATGGATATGAAGGACTTGGTTTCCAGAAGAAATTTCCAAATATATGCAGCTGCAAATTTTCCAATTACATTTTCTACTTCCCTTGGAAAGTCCTGTTTTGTAGCTAAAGTTTTCTCTACAAAATAATCAATTTGTCAAAATGTTATTTTCAGAAATTGCATAGTAATTAAATAGCATCATGAGCACTGTCAACAAGGGTCACAAATGGAAAAAAACGAAAATCTCAAGAATTCTAAATTTTACAGAAGCAACTTTGAAAGGGGTTTTTGTTTAACATTTAAGAGTTTTTCCCCAAACGTAGAGCAGGAAAGAAAATTGACACTAAGAAGTTAAGTGAGGTAGCAGCTTTGTTTTCCAAACATTTTTAACCAATGAGGTCTTTAATTTGGAGACCCTTCATGAACTAGACTGACACTGTGAAAGCCTCCTCAATCCTGCTCATGTTTTGAACTGGGGCATGGCTCAGGTGGCAGTTGTAGCTCTGCTAGAGATGATCAACAAATATTTTGCAGGAAATGGGGCTGTATCTTCATACCCCCTTTCCCCCTTTGATATACGAAAAATCTCTTCTAAAAAGAAGCAAAACAAAACAAAACAAAAAAAAACAAAATGAGAAAATAGGCAATAGGGAGAAAGAAGAACCTTAAGGGCTAACTCTATAACTCAGTGCAACTGCAGATGCTATAGCAGAACCTTCAGCCACATTATAACAATATCCTGGTATTGATCAGCCCGGAGCTCTTGACCTCTAAAGATATTCAAGGTTCACATTGGATCATGACAAATACTCAGGAGAAAGTCACGGGACTGACATTTTCATGAGTTTCTTATTGCATACTTGTGGCCCAGTCTTACATTCCTCACACTGCAAAAAATTCCCAAATCTAACTAGAGCATGCAAAGAACGGGAACAATCTCACGTCCACGTTTGGGTTTGCCCAGCTTCATAAACTACAATGACCAAAAAATTCACACAGCTAATCACCTATCAATTAGCCACATTCTAAAGGTCAAAAGTTATAAGCCATGTTTTGTCTGTCAACACAAGAAACAAAATTTAACAGGTTACTCTATTCTATTGTCTATCCTATCCTAACTTTGGGCAGACCAAAGTTCTTGCACAAGTCTTTGAGCAAGCATGACACGTGACACCACTATACTCCATCGCTACTGCTGGGCCATGCATATGCACACACACACATACATGTAAGACATATACAGTCACCTTGTCAGATTCTCTCGCTTTACCCTTTCTGTGAAGTAGTAGTAAAACAGACATTCTATTATCCAAATGCAGAAACCAATGCTCAAATAGCACTCAACTCTCAAGATAGCACCTGCAGTATAGTTACTATTTATTGGAAGACTGCTTTACCCAGCTTCTCAGTGAGAAAATTCCTGCATTTCCATAACTAAGTAGTATCTATTCCCTTTATAAGAAAACAAATTAAAGTAAAAGACTCCATAAACTCCAAAACCAAGTAGAGGTAAGTCACAGGTTTTTGTCATGATTTTCTAAAGACATTTCATACTGCTCTAACAGAACTGCATTCAAGGTCCCCTTTCAACATACACTGAACAATGTCCTCCCAGTTCTGCAGAGGTGTTCACCAATAACTTGTGTACTGGCTAAAGTTTTCCTGACTGTATTTTGAATTACACTGTAAATAAAAAGGACAAGATCCATACCTACTTATACTTGCTATAGCATTAGGTGTGTCTACATCAAAGGGATAAAACATGACTTAGGTACTAATGACTCCATTTTTGCTCTCAAAACAATCTGTAGGTACAGTATGTAGGCTGATCTAATGCCTGCTCCTGCCACGAGGGCATATCTTACCTAGATTATCTGAATAAATCCTGATTAACAATAAAGGAATGGTTTAATCATGCACACTTCATCTTCTAAATACAAAGACAGATAACATAAAACAGTATCATTTTAAAGGACCTTAACTCGTTTTTCTGTGTCTGACTGCTTGGACTGTAAATGAAAACTTAAGACCACTTCTGTTCTCTTGTTGACATTCCCAAACCAAATAGACACATGCACCAGGGAACCACAGACTTAAATTACTTTCCTTTTGCAGCCATTCATCTAATTCCTTTAATGAACATGCATTTTTCAGGGTAAGCACAAATTTGGGGACGAAAATTTAAGAGAGAACCTAAAACTTAGCAAAGTTCTTATTGCAACAACCACCAAAGAAAAATAGTATAGTCCCAACACTGAGGTCATTAATATATACAGCCTGCCTAAATTCTTCATTTCACACCCTAAACAACGTTACATTGTGCTCCTAAACAGCTGCCACTTCTCATTCTCGGGATATCATAAATTCATTGTTACATGATGCAATTCCCATTTAAAAAAATACATATAGACCCTCCAGAATAAAGCAAACCATAAATTTATGTCATTTATTATTGGTGATAAGCACCATTTTTTCTCTTTAATACTTAGCTAGACTTCATACTCTGTTGACAAAATACATGAACAAGGAAGAACAGCAGTTGATTTTCCCAAATCAAATCACACTAAAAATTTACCCTAGTATACTGCAGAACACTGAAATAAAAAACACTGCAATTTCTCCTGTGCACATCAAAGTAAGTTGTATGGAATAGCTATATTCTATATAGGAATAATGAATTATATTTCAAATTATTTCTTGTGCAAGAGAAATTGTTGGGAACAAATAAATTAGTGTCCTAAAACTCCGTCAGAGAGTGAACTCATTTGGGAACTACAGCTGTTGCACTTTAGAGATTTGGATTAAAATCCATCATTATCTTTCAGTTAATACTCTTTCATCGACCAATCAGCAGTCATATGGTGTTTACCAACCCTGGTCACTTAACCCACTTGAATGGCCTTTGTGCTATAATTTGTACTTCAATACAATCAGATTACTTCTAATCTAAATGATTTGTGTCCTTTATGGGACAGATAAACACTAATCCCAAGGTTTCTAAAACATAGCAAGCCTAAACAGTGCCAGTAAGGCATCCACAGTTTGCCATTTTAATAGAATATTTCATTCAAGTAGGGGAATATTTGATTTGATCATAGTGACCCTGCCTTTTAGATACTCATTTCAAATTTCTTATATAGACCAAAAAAAAGAAAAATTTATCAGTAAACAGCACCCTCAGATATACAAATTGAGCAACAAATAATCAATATACTAATACTTAGATACCGGTTTTCGATCAAATTATTTCATAGGATAAGATATTTATTCTTTAAAAGTAGACTAAGCAAGGAGGAACATTTTAAAACTCCTTGTTCAGCAAGGAGTTACACATAGTAACAACCCACAGTCCTCAGTTCTCAATTTAAAATATCCGCCTCTTCAGAATGGTTTTTCAAGGATTCAGCAGTTAAAGTGTCCTCAATCATTCCTGTTCTTCAGTTAATCTTGGGTGACACTTGGAAGAAATTACACTACAGTGCAAGTCTAACATCTAATTACATTTAGCAGTAATATGCTTAGGCTCTCATCTCACAAATGCTTCTGCACAGGTGGATCAGTGAGCATGAAACAGTTTCCCTAGAAAAGGAGGGCCCCATAGATGCAAATATATTTGCATGATTGGAGCCAGGTCCACTAATGTATCTGTACCTTGAAAAATGCTGGAGTCAGGAACAAGAACAATTGAATTATTCAGTAATAACCTTATGGTGACAACAAGTATACAAACACCTTCGTACATAAAGACATTATCAGTGTTACCCTATTATACTCACATATACACCAACGTAAATACTTCTTACCTAGAAAAATGTGTAACTAAAATTCCAAGCCCCTACAAAACCTAACACCTTGCAAAATATAACTGATCATATCCCAAGTTAAGCCTACTCAGAATTGGATAAAAAATTCCCAAAGAAAAATTAAGATGCTGGATGATCTTAATAGGATTACCTTACACAAATCTTAACATGTTTATTTACAATACCTCAGAACAGGTATTAACTAAATATTGACGGTTTCCTAGTTGATGACCTAAACTAGAAAGAGAAAGTCCGTTTTCTTACACTATTCTCATTCACATGCAGAGCTGCTCTCAGTAGGTGACCTCAGCCTACCTTGTAGCAATGAGCAACCTAACACATGCAGAGAATGAGCAACCACCACCATTACCAAAATTCTGATTTACAACTGAGACACAAGGCTGACACAAACCTTTAAAAAACCTCCATCCAGATTTGAGAGGACTGAAGCAGATCATTTTATATTGCAGCACATAGTGCTTGAAGGGGGGGATTGCAATATGAAATTTGCCATTCTGGAAGAAAGTATTTCCAGGGTTATTCAGTGAATGGCACGTATACTCCTTACTCTACTCTGGAAATGGCTCTTTTGATGTTCCTTGTACTTTGAGCAAGATCCCTATTACATATTACAAAACAGCCTCCTTGAAAAGTCTAACAGAAATTACGGCTTGTTTGAGATTTCCCAGGAGAAGTTGCAACAATCTCAGAAGTGCTGGGAAAGCTTCTATAATTCACTTCCGGAATTACAAGCTAACACATCACCAAATACAGAGTTCAAGAGGACCAATCTACCTTTCCAAGAGCAGTAATCTTTGCTTTTCACTAATTTCTCAAGCTCTGCCACAACTTCAGAAGATTTCACAGTTCCTTGCATACTGTATTTCCATTAACTGCAATCATGAATTAAGCACTAACTGCAACCGTAAAAGGACAAGTCACAGTTTCTCTGCTACTGACATTTAAAAGAATGACGAGAGCCCAATGCCCAGAAGCCAAAGACACAAATACAACAATGACCTGCACAGCCCACCTGAACAACTAGACCCACTGCCAGTGTTTGGGGGACACCTGGAAGGAGAATGTTATTTTTTCCCTAGATAACTAAAAATTTCTGGACCAGCTTCCCAAAGACTGCTCGTTCCAAAAGAGATTGTAAAAGTCAACAAATACCGAACAAATATTTATGAATATGAGAAAGTGATCAGAAATTTGAAGAAAGAACTTGTAAATTCTACAAATCCTTAAATAATTAATCAATAAACACCTGGCAATAGCAAAACATTACCCTCTGTCAACCCTAAAATATGTTAGAAACCATATCTCCCAACACAGGAGTTGGTAACAGTCTTCACAAACTCAGTAGTTCATGTATACGGATGGTATCACATAAACTGCAAAAGTACCACGGAGTTCTTTGAAGATTAATAGCAGTAAATCCAAACTTGACCCAAGGGGAAAAAAGATTAAAAAAAAAAGAAAAAGGATGGACCTACAGATCTCTCAGGACACACCACAACTCTCAGATGCAAGCCAGCATTCAGATTGCTCCCCCCAGTCATTACTGAAAGCAGCTGCCCCAAATAGAAACCAAATGATTTCTGGAGGTCAAAACAAGGCTGAAGTCACTTCATTTCTGTGATATCCCTGATTTTTTTTCCCCCTCCCCACTCCAGAAGACACATTTAGACCACTTAAACTAATCTAATAACAATCCAGAATTAACTAATTTGAGTTTACAGTATTGTAGATAAGAATATGAGAATGACCTTATCAAAGATGTTATAAAAACAAATATTCTGAACCTGACAGATACATAACTAGAGAAAGGTCAGGTGTAAGAGTAATACAGCAAACAATTACCTCTTTCTTCAAAAACGTTACTTTAGCAGTCAAAGTAACCATTTTAAAAAAAACCTCCCCAAAGCCCCATAGCTAACAAAATCAGTTGGCCTGCTAAGAGTTTTCCACCTTGTTACTGGAATTAAATCATGCTGGAATAGTACTTCTATAATATCAAGAAAAAGTTAGAGCTAGATTTTGAATATATGAAACAGCTGCATTAAACTAAGTTTGAGCAAGAAAGATTACATCTGCATTTCTATTCTTACCTGCTATTTTTATGCTTTATGGAAGAGCCATATTCCCTCCTCGCTCCACTGAATTGTGTATGTGACAAGGAAGCAAACAACCATAAGTCACAGCAACGCGGACTTTTACATCCTTGCCATAATAAATGAGAAGAAGCTTATGGCTGCTTTCTTCTCCTCCAGTACTCCAGTCACCTAGCTAGGGGAAACCATTAAACAACGAGAGGTGTGAACCCATTCCAGCTTTCCACTTCATTAAGTCATATATCATTTTTACATAGGAGTCATGGAGCTATAAATCATTTGAGACAGAATGAGAGCTAATTAAAAGGTCAGCTAAACATATAATTTTGCATTGTTGCATATCCGACTGCTTTAAAATCGGACATATTTTGTATAAAATATTGTCAACTATTAAAAGACATTTCAAGCAGATATGTATTTTCTTCTAAGAGGCGGGCGTTACTGTCTAAAAGACATTGATATTTCATTTCCTAGCATGGAAGGCCCACGAAACCCTGAGTCAGCCTTTTTTTTCTTCTTTAATAACAGACTGAACTCTGCCTTGCACATGTGTTGCAGTGCAGTCTTGTATACAGTCTTTGAACTTAATCAATTTTTTTCCAATTAGAGCAAACTCCTAGGTAAACTTCTGAAGAGAGAAATTCACAACCCAAGAAACCTCTATGCGCACTAAGGCAAAGCATTAATCAAACGCACCTAAATCTAGCAGTTAAACCTAAGTGTGAGCACTTCAGGCTATTTACAGGATTCCTTTGCCAATAAGGTATGTCCCACTTGAGAAATCACAATCTATTTCCTGATTTCTCAGTCAATGCAATTATGTGGTAAAAGACCTTTGAAGGGCTAGAGGTAAATTTGATGCAGACACATTAGCTGAAATATATATATCTCTCTCTCACAACCCAAGAGGGCTTTTAAGTGTGCATAATATTACTGCGACACCTAGAGCATCCGTTAGTAGGTGAGAAACCCATTACAGCAAGGCCATATAAAAATAAAGCTTGAGGATGAGCTTCTAATTCCAAGAGCTTTTTCTCTGAAGGGTTTTTATAGATATGGATTTATGTTTTATTTTTATTCCTTCTTCACCTTCTTTTTAGCGACGTAGTAATTGTAGCTACTAAAGCAATTCATCAAATGCAAGAGAATTAATCTCAGAGTAATTATTAACTGTATATATTTTAAAATATACATATTCATCAGCCTCAATATGTAACTGCAAGGAATAGCCAAGTGTTTATATGGCAGTCTTCTACTCCGTTTCAGTAACTTCGGTTTCCCATCAAATACCTTAAAATAAGGAAGAACAAATGTTTTTCTTCTCTGAATGTATGCAGAGGTTTGACACCTAAGCTTTAAAAATAAAGAGCGTTCTTCTTTTATTCTACTGAAGGCAAAAAAAATAGGAATATGAAATCTTTAAAAAGTACTTTTATTTCAGGCTTGACTGACTGTAAAGGGGGCTCAAAAACATTTCTATTAAAAATGAGGCAGCATCCATCTTAAGATTCACATTTTACTTAGGTATCCCAAGTATCTCAGCAAGTCGCTAGCAACTCTTGCAATTTGTGGAGCTAGGCTATGATCAGGAAGGAGGACATGGATCAGAGACACAATGAGGTCAAATACTAAGCTTACCAAGCCAACACAGGGGTCAAGAAATTAGAAATGTCATGAAATACAACTACTGAAGGAAAGGCCAGAGACCAAGGGATTAATCTGCCTGAGGGAACAACAAAGAGGTAGGAGTGGAGGATGATCAGGAGCACAGGGGCCAGGCAAGGCTGCCTGCCATCAGCCCATGAAGCCACAGCTCAATCTCCCTCAACCTTCAAACCTGATGGATCCCAAGCACTCTCAAGGAAGTTTTTCATCTTCATCTTACTAACTCTAAGAAGCATTTGGCAGTACTCTGATAAGTGAATTAAGTTCTGCCTATGGTATTTTTGAAAAACATACTAGGATTTTTATTGTAATAACCATTCTGATGCGGCACTTCAGGGAATCCTCTAGTGCCTGAGATTGTTGGGTGTGGTGAGTGTGGTGGTGATGGGGTGTTGGTTTTGGTGTGTTGTTTTTTGTTTTCTGGTTGGACTCGATGATTTCAAAGGTCCCTTCCAACCATGAGGATTCTGTGATTCTAGAGAGATTCTGACAATTCTTAAAAACCAACAGGTACCCATTTTTAAAAACTGGTCCATTCAGAAATGCAAGATGAAACAGTTATTTTAAACAATGTAAAATACTCTCATGGCCTGATGCCAAATAGTTCAGCCTTATAAATAATTTTAAAATATACCCAGTTTTTGCAACAAGTCATTGACATGAAAGGAATTTGAGGGTGTTCAGAAGACAGAAGAATCATCATGACAGTAGGAACATAACAATAAATGATAGGAACAGATTCAAAAATACATAATCAGAAACATTCAAAACTTTGAGGCAGTGTCACGCAAAATGCGATCTCCAGCTCTGTCAAAACAAGAACTGCTCTACACAAAACATCATGTTAATATTACAAACACATTTATACGGTAGTAGTGTATAAAAGCAAGTCTGCCAAGACCCCCATGCTCAGTAGGAAACACGCTGTTTACTCCGAAGTCCCCATGACAGTTCCCATACTTATCACAACCACATGGTAAAAAAACCCACTCTGATCAACCGCGTACAGCACGAGGCAGGAAGCGGCCGTGGTGCTGCATGTTGAGATTACAAACCCCACACGCTCTTGTTGGCCACAGACTCCTTGCAGCCCTTCTGCGTCATGTCATCTGGGGTTTAACACTAGCCTGTACCTTTTTTTTTTAAAACAAAAAAACATTTGCCAAATCAGATTAGTGTAAATCTTTTCCTCTGAATGAGAAGGAAGTTTCCTATCCTTGCTCAAGAGATCTAGATGCCCACTTTACAGATGGAGAAGAAAATTCAAATTCTTTCTTACAATACAGAAACTTGATCAATATTCTAATTTACAGTTAAGAAAGCAAGGTGAAAAACTTCTGAGAGCTACAGGTAACTCATGAGAGGTCCTTGAGACTCCTTCAAGGTCAGATGTTTTTCCAGCTCTTTTAAACTGGAACCAGCAACAAACCACCACCAAGTTATATGCAGAAATATTGGCTAATGCAAATGCACTGACACAAGCATCACAGCATTCCTGTTTTGTCTACCTCTCGCTTTCTCCTCCTGATCCGATTTGAGTTACATGATAAATTGTAATTATGAAGGGGACAATTAAGACTCATCAAATTTAGAGTTGAATGTCAACTATGTTGCAGTGCCATACATACAAATATGGCATTGCATCATAGTTGACAATATAATCAGATTTTGACATTAGTTCTGTCAACATTTGTTATTACTGATTACCAATGCAACCTACTTTGATACTTGCTGAAGTTTGTAAGTTCCATTGTCTGGTTTCTAACGCTATTTTTGCGGCATTCTTGAGTTGGTGAGACTAACCCACGTGCTGAGGAAAGACAGCAGAACTTGACTTGAAATGTTTTCTCAAAGCTGTTTGAAAGAGAAATAGAATTCCAGCTCTTGCCTAGCCTTTCAGGAATATCACTTACTCCACAGCGTCTGTCACCTGCCTGCAGTAGAGAAAGTGTCCCAGGTAGAGTAGATTTAGTTAAATTCAAACCTAGATCAGTAAAGCTACAGAAGTCTCAGGTAATTCTAAGAGGAGAGTGATTTCCATCTTCAAAATTTATTTTATACATTTGCAGAAAACATTATTAATTTTGAGCAGTTTAATACTACATAGAATAGGGTAATAGCAGCAAATATCTTTCTAGATATGTTAGAGCAGTTTATATTTTTCATATTGTCTATGGGACTGTCATAACTCCATTTTGGCTGCCCAAAAATGTCTATAATAAGGTTCTGCGGCTTCTCATGTCACCTGTCTAAAAGAATGTGCTGAAGTTCCCCAGGCTGGGATCTGAGAATACCTGAGCAAATACCAGTGAAATTCAGACAAATCACGTCAAGCCTCTAACGCTGCTCCACATAATCATACAAAGTTAATTTCTTCAATCATTCCATAAGCTCCAGAAGCCAGGTTCTGGATCTACACATCTGAAAAGCTCTGATGAACAATTCAAGATTTACCATGATTCCTTAGGAAAGAATTTACAGCTTGTATAACTTGTTTTTGGGTTTGGTTGTGTTGATTTTGTTTGTTGGTTTTTGTTTGTTTGTTTGTTTTAAAAAAAAGGCAGCTAATAGGCTCTTTAAATTACAAGATCATGTTTTCCCTCTCCTCACAGATTGGAGAATAATCACGACAATGAACATAAGCCATAAGAACAGCTACCTCCTGAACAAAACTACCTTATTTGCTGTAGAAGTTGGAAGAAAAGCAGGAGACTGCCAAGAGAAACAGATTCTCTCAAGGTTAAGGAACTTGAATGCTGCAGTGGAGAATCTATCCGTAGCCTGGGCTCTACCACAGAGCTGCTAGTAATGCTAGGCAAGTTGCTTAAATCAATCCTCCAACAATCACTAATTGTGCACGCCTTTTCTGGGAGCCAAACTTGATACCTGTGAGCTCTATAGAAGTGCTGAATGCTTATGCTGCAGTTCAAGGCAACAGAAGCTCTGCTGTGAACACACACTACATCATTCGAAGTGTTGACGTACCAGTCCCCACAACTCTCAAACTGAGCATCTAACATCGCTGAAGACCCCTTTTCTGTGCTGAAGCTCCCCCTCTATGTTGGGAGAAGACCATTTGTTTATGTCATGGAAGTGTTGCAGAGATTATTTTTTATTTTCTTTTTGCTGTTTGTGAAGCAGACAGCTACTATAGGCTGAGCACCAGTGAAAAGCCCACATTTTCAGAATAATGTTTGAGTGACAAGCCATGCACCAAGAGATCCAGGAAAAGTCATTTGTCAGTAAGCAAGCAATAGCTATCCTGTGCACAAAACCTGATGAGAGTCCCACAGAAAAAAAAAAAGGAAAAAACAAAAGTGACTTGTGATTATTCACAACAGGTTCAGTTAAGGCTGTATAGACCACCTTAGACTTACAGACTTTCTGGCATTTCATAATTTTCAAATAGTTCACCTTGCAACTTTTAAGTTGTCTTATTGCTGTTTGATGTCTATAATACGGGTATTCTTGTTTCTCGGATCAACAAGGAACTAAGTTAAGCATCAAACATAGTATTGACTATGCACAGGCCCCACGATCTACCAAATATGCAGCTTTCTGGCATAGACTGCACCTGCATTGCAGATAACAGACTGCAGAATGGACAAAGGCAGAATCTTTTTCCGTAAAGCTTTGACACTGATTTATAAGAGGATTTCTTAATTAGTAACATGTATTGAATAACCTCATTTTAAAAGAAAGATGAAGTGCATCTAGGCACTTACATGCATTTGCAATTCCAAGCCAAAGATTCACTATCCAGTTATTAGCAGGTGGCTAAAGGAAGAAAAATTAGACAATTTTTTTTTTTTTTTTTTGTCACATGCAGTCACACAAAGATAGAGCCTAGGTACTCCTCTGCTAGCTTGTATTAGCATTTCCATTATAAAATCCCATTAAAAGGTTCCCGTACCTTCTTTGGAAGTCACAGGGCAGGGTAAGAACTTTGAGAGTGTTTACTTAATATCTTACCCAAACTCATCTTCTCTAGGCTACATCGTAATAATGAGGCTCTGTGCTCAAAGCACTGTTTTCCCTAGCTTAGGAAAACAAGTTCATTTTTAAAGCTCAAAATTATGATACAGAAAAATAAACACTGTAAAGTGTAAACCAAGTTACATAAAAATCACATTATACTATTTTTTTCCTGTCCTTCCATTTTGAAGCATACTGTAGTAATGCTTCCTGTCACATCACTAGTCCTTAAACTAATTAATCTTTGAAATTGTATCAAATTGTAATAGGACTAAGGAGACCTGATAGTCTACTGTATTTAAATGGGATGTATTGAGAAGTGTCAAATTAAAACTCAACAGCACGAGCTGTTAAACAAAATCTCCTGCCATATGTTTAACTTTCTGGTACCTGCACAAATATATACAGAGAACACAACGTGGCCTACAGCCATAACCACTTAGGCTATAAATTCATTAGATCTTACAAGTTTAGTAATGCTGACTAGTGTTAAAGATTCAGTAGGTGGCATCCTCGGCTGGGAATCAGCACTACACCAGCCCACCATTAAGTAAATCGATTATGAACCACTCAGCATGAGAAGACGCTGGTTGTAGAATGGCAGCATTTTGGCTTCCATGCTGTACCAAAATCTTCACAAACCATAAAAATACCAAGGCACATGTAACAACAACAAAAAAAAGGAGTATGTTTTAATGTCACAAAATAATTCAAGGTTCACCTCAGTTAATTTTACTTTGCTCTCCTGAGTTTAACCCTATCATTTCAGTCAGGTACACAATTGTTCTTCAGTGCCTGTAGTAAGCAGTTACAGAGTCTTCCTTTACCCACAAAACTTCCCTTAGTTTTTTAAGGATCACCGTCCCTGCCACACAGATGCAAGAAATGGGGTTATGATATTATCACAGAGTGGACTGGCTTTGAGCTTCGTGGTTTGTTTGCAAGAGAAGACTTTGAGAGACACCTCTCGGTATGACCCAGTGAGCTGTAGGAGACATTATCCTACTTCACACACGGAATGAACGACTTGGTTGCAGGTGTGTCCCAAGTCCTCCGTACTTTCAGCACTGGCATGTCTGCACCAAACAGTTCAACAACAGAAAGCCAAGCGTAATGAAACGCTGTTCGGTGTATTCCGGAATCACAGCATTTTACCAATACCACAACCCACCATCCCGTCACGCAGCAAAGTCACCATGAAAAGGTCTAGAAAACTGTGAACCAAGATGCATAATTATGCAGATCCCGCATTCTGCCCTAGAAGAAACCGCATTTCACCTATCTGCAAACTGAAACCTACGTATGCAGTCTGTGTTCAAGGCAGACTCGCAACATTTTAAAACCTATGAAACACTTAACAGAGAAGGCTATGTAACCGAAAAAAATTTAGATATATAACCTGAGGTCAAAAGGACTTTATTTGTCTACAGCTTCTACATGTACTCATGTTTAGCTAAACCCTCCCTCAAATTCCTTATAATAAGTGTTTACCCCCAAGAAAAGTTGTCAATAAACAAAGTGTTACTGGATAATTTCACTGAGGAATGAAGTATTAGCAATGTTCTCATAACAGTCTAACTTGCTTATATCCAAATAATCATTAATAATGTAAACAGCACAGTTCTAATGTGCCTAGATGTGTATTAGCACCACCTGTGATTACAAGATCTGACAGTTCACCAGCAACAAATTGGTAAGGTACCAATATTGATAAGCAAAGGACTGGAACTGCACTGATACAGTTAGATTGGTTTACAAGGCTTCTATTTTTACAAGCCTTAGCAGCTCAGGTTCTCTAATGAATTTTTAACATGTCAATTAATATGTTTATAGAAAGCAATGTCAGCTTTAGCTAATACATAAGAAAAATCACAGTTGCACGCAGAATGTAAAACATAAGTGTTAAGATTCTACACCTTACATTTGAGATATTCAGAAGAATTATTCCAGACAATCTGATGAAAACACTTATCTAGAAAGGAAACAATAAAATTGCAAAAGTTAACGAGCATGATTCACCACTCTTAGAAGCTTCGTGAAACGTGATGTATGGCAGGGAATGAAAAAAAAAAAAAACACTTTCTTTTTGGCAGAGAAACACCTTGACCTTCTCTTGATAAAAAACATATTATACCAAAGTAAATTACCAAGTATTTTGTTATTTTTACAAACATACCATTGATGCCATAAATTAAGCAATGTTTACTTAATAATAAATGCTTCCACTGAATGTATTAGAATACTAGCTACTGTTTTGCAACACTTTCTCCAGCAACGTAGAATGATGTCAAATGATTGCACTGTGCAGATCCAATTTTTTTCATAATTCCCCAGGTCACTCTGTGCATTACGTAAAACCAGAAAACAGATTAGTTTTATGAAAAATATTTTTAAAAATCCTTATGACATGAATTTTCAAGATGTTTTAGCTGTTTTGTTTTTAAAATGTTGTCATTTGTTAAATAATAAAAAATATAAATTTCTATAGTAAGATTATGCATGCTCTGTGAAGCTACAGTAAAGAGAAAAATTTTACATTTGAAAAGAAGCTGTACGGTTTGCACTTGTGTGCAAAATAACAATAGAAAATAGCTCTTCAACAAACATTTTAACTGCATCTGTAAAGTTAGGCAAGCAGAGCATCCAGTTAAAATCTACCAACCTACGCAGCTAGAAGGATATTACAGTCACACAGGAGAGTGAAGTTCCTGTAATTCCTTCCATCAACTTGAGGATAAAAGATGTAAGTGGCATCTACGGATTTGGGTAAATTTCCCTTTTGTTAACTGGCATATTACGGCATTAAACATCTGTCTACCTTCACTGCATCAGAGGTAATACAAGATATTCATGCTTATATCTTGATGGGTGACATATATTTAGTACTACAATTTTCTGAATGAAGTGCAAAAGTTACAGGACCAAAATATTTATCTACTACAAATTCAAGGAATTTCAATGATTTTAAATCATATAACAAAGTGATAGCAGAATTTCAGAAAGCAAGCTATTCAGACTGCAAAGTCATCTCTTCTTCCCACTAACAACAGGTGACCTAAGCTTTGCAGCGTATTTCACTACGCCAGAGAGAACCTTGCGCTCCAGTTCTGTACTGTTACATCCCAACACAGCCTGACAAACGTTTCAGGATTTGAGACTACCACAGCTGTACCATATGCTCATTTTTAAAATAACACTAATGCCTCATTTCATAAATTCTCAAACTCTTAAAGCAAATGTTCTGAAACCACAGTCCCTTGTGATAACCTGAAGAGCAAAGACGGTTAAGCATCTGTTATGTTTTATGCAGCAATCCTCATTGCTGTTTGAAATCCAAGGACTTGCAGAGCTAATTAACTAACAAGCCCACACTCCCCCAAAAGATTATCTTCCACAAGGCTTTTTCCTGCTTTCATACCGCCACATCCCTGAGCAACTGTACTCCAGTAGGAAGACATCCTCTCAATTAAAACTCAGCTGAAGGAACCAAAAAAGAGGGGAGGAAAAAAAAAAAAAAAAAAAAAAAAAAGAGATGCAGACAGTTGAGAACAGTCGGTAGAGAGAGACTGAGCACATCCATCCGCAGTGGGAAGGCGCAGACGGAGCCGGTGGGGGACGGACAGCTCCCGCCAGCACGGGAAGAGGCAACACGGGACAATCTCCTGATACCTGCTAGTTTTTGTTAATAAAGTTTAACCAAGCATCCATTATATCATTCACTGGGGGAAAAAACACAGGAACTTAGTAACTTAGCAAAGATATCATGCAAAAGGATTGTTTCCTTTCTAATTTGTAACTACCTTATAGATTATTTAATCAAACAACAGAGAAAGAAGTTAGTAGCATGACTGATTTCGTAACTCCCAGTTTCTCTTCTGCCTTCAGGGTTCACGCGATCACATCAATCCCTGCTCACTGGAAAAGGTGTGAGGTACAGAAAACCCATCTGGTGAGATCAAACACCAGAAAAAAGTTTACAGCCATAAAGGAACACCTCAGCAACCAAAAAGAATAAAGAAAAACCTCGACCGTCCCTCCCTCCAAGCAGTTTACTGACCTGGCGAGTTGGAAGGAGTAGCAAGATTACTTATTTGGAAAAGGAGAAGCAGCATAACCCATTCAAACACGCCTAGCATCAGCTCTGGACTGTGCAAAGAGATACCTTTTTCTCCTTTTCAGAACTGAAGTAACCGGGCAAGGGGAGGCTGAGCCGTGAGAGGCAGAAGCTGCAAAGACCATGAACTCTCTGCATTCACCAGGCTGGGCATCTCACCAGTGCCCTACGTCTCGCTCTAGACAAGCAGTAGCCATGATTCATCTACATGCACTGCAATCACACAGACACATCCTCATTCAACTTATGGTTTTCACGCTACCGCCTCATATTATATTTCATTCAGATAAGAAAACTTACATGTTCCTAACAGCAATAGAGGGCTTGTTTTGCACCTCATTTTGATACTTTGTGAAAGACATCACTGAAGTAGCAGCAAAGAGGATGTAAAAAAAACAACCTATCATCTCCCTCCAGTAGGTAGTAATTAGCCATAGTTAAATGTTCACTTTGAAGATTTATTTAAACTTTCGAGTGCTCACAGGGCCACATTTCTTTAACTTTCTTACTTAAAGACTTTTCCTTTCAAGCTTAACAATAAAGACCTAGTGCCCAGAAGACTTAAAACCCAGTAAGAGAGTTCCCTAGTTTGTTTAGGAGTCAAAAATCAACAGAAAACAAACTTGAGCATTCACACATGCATGGATATTCTGGTAATTCCTCTGAAACAAGGAAACTTCGTGTCTGTACCCACAGAAAACACAGCTTTGCACCTATGTCTCCTTCACATGCTTCAAAACATTAGCATCACTAGGACTTAAAGTTTAACATTTTAAACATGCCACCACCGTCCCCGGGCTTGTGATGAAAAAGCTTGAGAAGCCAAGCCCTTACACTTATCACGGGTAATTAGCTCATCAAGGATAACTCCTTCATGTAGGTTAATTCCTCCTTTGCTGAAGAAATTTACCTTTCCCGAAGTCGTCGTGATTTATAAAACAAGAAAGCCGACCTCGGCTCACGCAATTATCTTATTTAAAAAGTCACTCGGTAGGCAAGGAAAAGAGAGCCTGGAAGCCCAGGAACGAAGCCCCCGCACCTTTCCGAGACAAGAGAAATCGTTACGCAAATCTCAAGCACTGCTGAAGACCCTGACCTATTTAGAGGCGCGCCTCATCCTTTCTGCAAACAAACGCACAGGGGCGAGAGACAGCGATAAACCCCTTCCTCCCCCGGGCTGAGGCAGGCGGGAACCCCGGGGAAACCCGCACCGCCGCCGCCCGGTGCCTGCCGCTGCCCCCCGCTACCTGCGGCTCCGCTCCCCGCCGCTCGCCCCGCTCTGCGCCCGCAGACAAGTTTGCCCGCCAGCGGCCGGGATCGACCCGCTCTGCCCCGCCGCCGGGATGGGGCATCCCCGGGGCGCAGAACGCTCGCCCCTCACCGTGACATTGAGCAAGGTCCCCGCCGGCACCTGCCGAGCCCCGGGCCACCGCCCGCCCCTTACCTCAGCGGCC
>JAHREE010000531.1:2864177-2970331 GCA_033628505.1 Tringa tobata | reverse complement strand
CCCTGCTGCTTTTCTTACAGCCCTCGTCAGTTTCTGGTCGTCGGGGCGTCTTTATTTCCTAAATGTAAACAAACATCTGGTGACTGTCCCAAACCTTCGGCTTTGTCAGCCCACCTGTGCGCGGTTTAAAACAATAAGCACTGCGAGTAAGCTCTGTTTTGTAAACTGTACAACACCGTAACATAATCATTTGCAAGTGTGCTTATTGGAAAAATAACAAGTGACAAACATTAAAATCAATACAAACAACTATAAACTTTTTAATAATACCAGCTTCTATAATTCGAATATCTCTCCTGTAGAACGTGATGCAAATAGGGAAACCCTGCAGTACTGAATTTGTTGCTCTTCTGCAGAAAGGAAAACAAGAGCACCCGACATTGGAGAAAACCTTCTTGCTGTATTTTATTTTCAGCTTTTGGAGAAGAGCAGTGCTACCTCATACCATTAACAATTGCATCATACCTTGTTTATGGGTCTAAGTTCAATAAGTTCTTTTATAATTCAGGACAGGAAATTTTCAAACTTTGAATTAATCATCCTGTGAAAACGTGAAAATTGCCCTTCTTCTGGTGCTTTACCTACCATAAACTTCTTTCTCAGAAGAAATTTGAACTCCAAAGCATCACTACTTGTTTTTGGAAGATATACTAATGTCTCTTAGAGAGAAAGAGAAGCTGAAAACAGGACACATTTCTTTTTCCCAGAAATTCTGAGTTTGCCTGAATCTGTAGCGGTGGAATAGATGACACAGTAGAAAGAATCCACAACTGAAACTGGGAACACTGGACCAACCGTAGAGAGCAAGTGTAAACAACCCCTTCAGTAAGACAAAAAAAAACCCAACCCACTAAAAAAAACCAACCATAAGACACAGGCTGGCAGGATTTGGGGTCAATCAGACACCAAATTGGTTATTTTAAACATCCATGCATGATCACACTTTAGCAATAGCCAACATTTTCATATTTCATTATCTTTTGCCTTTCTTTTAGCCCTTTTCAAGACAACAGTCTCCAAAGTATGTTCAGAAGTCTCAAAATATCTATCATGACTGGGAAAAAAAAGAGCCATTTTTCTCTTCATATCCAACTGTTAAGTCCTATTGTAAAGAACTAAGACTATTATGTTCACGCAATATTATTTTTCTACGTAAGCGACAGTTGTGGTTGCCATAGAGATGTTATTCAATCTCACACTGAAAGGTGGTCTACAATGACCATGTACCATATTTGCTGTTAAGATGAAAATGTTTAAGAACCCCTGCGAATACTGTAACATTCTTCAGAACAAATACATTTCTGTTCAGTAGGGCCATGAATTACTTTTTATAAAAAAACCCCAACATTTCAGTGAATGCTAACCATCAACCTCCTACAGAGACATGTAATGGTGGATAGGCAATTGTATATGGTTTTGAACACTTTATGCAGAAGTATATCTTGGATCTGTCTTTGAAAGAACTGTTCTCATCAGAAACAGCAACATTTAAACACATAATTGTAAATATCTTTATAAAACATTTCAGCTAAGTCTTCCACTGTGAAACTCACCATTCTTGACTCCAGCTCCTTATCAAATACTGTGCTCTACGAGGCTGTAAAGGTGGGAAAGATGGAATATTTTAAATGCTCTGTGGTCTGTATTGTTAAAGCATTACATTTCATCTCTGTCAAATGCTGAAAGCACAGTAGAAGTTATGAAATTCAGAATTGTTATACAATTAGTATTTCTTAGGAATTGAAGACTATCAAAACAACTATATAAGTGGGGTGAGCAACAGGAAGCTCAATGTAGAAGAGCTTGTAAGGAGTTAACTGGTCTGTAAACTCAGAGGAACCTCATGGGAAGGAGAGGCTGCTACTTCCTGCATTTCCACTGAAAAGCTGCATAAACCAACTTGTGACAACAGGTAGAGGTGGGATCCTATCCTGAGTAAAGTTAAGAATGCATAGAGTAGGAAGAAGACACACTCAGTGTGAATTAGAATTGCATTTTATCATTGCGGTTTATTCAGAACTTTAAATTTGGCTCTACAAAAATAAACTTAGATGGTTTGGGGTTTTTAAAACATCTGTCATTGAGAACAGACTTAGCGTGATACAAGTTTGTTACTGAAAGGTATAGATTCATGCAGAATGGTGCGTGCAAGGAAACCTCTCAGGGATGCCCACAACCCAAAATCAGTTAGGGAAATCCCAAGAGCTAGGAAGTATTTCCAGCCAAATCGAGCAGTAATATTAAAGCTGGATGACATTTTGGATCAGATTATGAGGAAAAGGAACCCCTGGGAGGCTTCAAGCAACCCTCACAGACCAGATTCACCCCGTAAAAGATATAATGCAGGAAATCTAAGTAACTTCTTCCCTTTCCTCCATAAAACAAGGCAACTACTGAGTTCTCTGCACTAATCCATTTTATATATATGAAAGACCTACTACTTACTTTAAGGAAATCTTTGTTTACTTGACTGTTGTATTTTTTATGAGAATTAAGGCTCAATAATTTTTTATTGTCATTCATTTCAAAAATATACAGCTTCTAAGCACCGCAGGGCATTAGAGGTAGGAATATAGGCATATTTTTTTTTTTTTTTGTGGTGGTCTATGCAAAATATGAAATTAGTGTCCTAGTGCTCCAAATGTTAATTTGCCTTTTTGGTGATCCCATAAGGCCAATAACGCAAGGAACAAAGAGAAGAATTAATAATTCCAAGGCACATCACAGAAGTCTCCCTCTGTGGAAATAAATCCAAGTGTTTCCAGTACTCTTTTTCAACCGGCTTCTCCAGTAACCTATTGGATGTTAGCCTTGGTGAGAAACGTTTCAGTAAAAAAGACTTCAGGAATTGGAAGACCAGGTGAGGTGTAGAAACAGAGACTACAGGTAGAGTTAGTTCAATATTTCCCCTCCATTAAGTACCAATTCTTCTTATAATGGGATATGTTTCTAAGAGATTATCTCAGCACATCTACTTTCTGGGGGTAATTGGCCCAGACTCTCTAAACTCATATTCTCTTGATTTTAATTGAATATGGGCAGCCTTCTGTGTTTGCTTTGCACTCTACTCATTCTGAGACAGCAATAGCCTTGTCACCACATAGATCTGAAGAAAAACCCTGAGAGGTGTTTGCCTTTTTTTTTTCTCTGAAGACTTCCACCCATTCCTATGATCTTCAAAATTAATGTCTGATAACAGAGTTTTAATAAAATCTAACCACTTACTTTCATGCATGGAAAAAATATGGTGAAGACTGCTTCGAAAGACTTTCTAAGAATTTTTCCCCCAGCACGCAGTTCCTTGCTTGTTGCTTATTTGTTTTGGCTTTTGGTTTTTTTGGTTTTTTTTTTGTTTTTCCCAGTAAAGAAGTTCTTTACCATTGTTTCTGGATCAAGTATATGTTTTTTAAGACTTTAGAAACTTCATTGATTTCCTTACTCAATTTAAAATTCACAGCTCTATGTATGTCTTGAGTTTTGGTTCCTCTAAGGGAATCTGACATTTTATAACCAGGTATCTTATATATCTGTACATTTTATAGCTTCCCTGTTACTGCCTCTGGGGAAACAATCCCAGATTTAGTAGAACTCCATCTGCCTCCACTGTAAAAACATATAAAGCAACTACTTTAGTAGCAACCCTGCAAGTTGCTAACCATTCTATCTTTATTTTTTTAAGTAGGGCAATGATTTATTTTGTTGTTCTTGTTTACCTTGCATCTATATTTGATGGAGTCCTTCTTACTTGAGATGCTTTTTGCAATTTGCTGTTAACCCTTTACTGCTCTCTTTAATTTTTCCCCACAGATTTCCAATTTCCTGGTGATTTTGAAGCATGTTTAAGTGTCCCACTTGTCTTCTTAACTGCTCAAAGATATCCCTTTTTAAAAACTTGTGTCTGCTAGCTATAGCTAGAATGCCCAGACTCTGACAAACTTAGCTTAGGGAGAGTGCCTGCAAATTATCAAATAATTTTGAATAATGCAGATAAGTTGTTTATATGAATTTACTCTCTGAATTATTTACAAACCATTCAATCTTACATAACTTTGCTATTTGTACTGTGTGAGAGGTCAGTTAATTCCCAGGGTAGTGTTTCTATTTCCTGATTGCATGTTGAGTAAAATTATGTGGATTTAGATTGTAAGCTGTTTGGCACAAGGAATACTCTTTATTATCTGTCTACGTCATGCTCAGAACACCACATCTATTAGCTGTGATGAGGGTTGTATGTGCACACTCAATATAAATAACAAATAACAAACAGAATAACCAGATAGTCATATGAATGCTTCTTCACAGACCTGTTTTCATTTATGTACTCACAATTCTTTTCAAAATTACGTGTGAACGAATGTTTGTGTTTTATACTAAGCAAAAACAATAAAGTTGCAAATCAGCAATCAGTATTTTCTTTTGATGAAACATTTGCATCTGTACTTCATTACCTTCCCACCTATGTTAAATGTTTTTATCTTTTTGCAGAATTTTCTTTCTTTAAGAAACTGAAGCAGAAAAAAGTGATCTAAAGAAAAACATATGACATCTTTCCAAGCACTTGAAAAGCAGCTAAACCCTTCCTTTCAGTCACAATCTGTTCTAAGAATGAGAGCTCACTGGTACATATTAAGACTATGCAATGTTATCCTCTCCCCTGAGAATATCAGCTTCACAGATAACATGGAGGCCTGTTCCTCTGCATAACTGATTTACTGTGAATGCTGGAAACACTAGAGATTTTGTAACTTAGAGGAAAAATAATTCCAATAACAGACAGGGAAAATCTTTGCAAGAGAGTCAGACTTTTTCAAAATTCCAATTCAGTTCAAGGAAAAAAATAATTCCTAGACATGGAAGAATAATGGGGTAAAGAATGTACATTGGTAATATAGGACTAAAGATGTTGTAAACTGGCAGAGAGAACATCTGAAAACCTCCTGGTAAAGTACTCAGGTAGGCTTAGCCAGATGGCATACTATTTGTTTTCACTACTTCATTTAACATAGAAGCAAACTGTTCTTCAGCTGAAAACCAAAACCGATTAGAATATTTCTTTCCCTCAGTGTTCCTAAACCATGTCCATTAAAAATCACCAGGGGTTTCCAGGTAATAACTATGCAGTTTCTCTTCTAAAGTGCAGGTGAAAGATCAGAGTCACCTCCTGAGTTCCCATCTGTTTTTAAAAATAATAGTACCTGCACAGCATAAGAGATGAGGAACTGTGAGAAGGTTGGTATAAAGAAATGGAGCTGATATGTTTTTTTTCTTTGCTGTCAATGAGTCAAAAACAAGGATGATGTATCATGTATGCTTATATACTGGAAATTTTTCTGTTAATATAAAAAAAATGCAACAAACTATTATTCCAAGAAAATCTGTATTGAAAGGAGCATTCTGCATCTAAGGGACAGTCTCTTCTTTAAGAGGTCTGCCACTTCAAGGACAGACAACAAGCCAGGCATATGCAGCATAACTTTGCCACTTTTTCCCTGATGGAAAACTACGAAATACAAAATCCAATGTAAATGGCAGTGGTTTAGGTCACACGGGAAACTAGTCATTTTCCATCTTGTGGTGTGGATTGAAAAAGGTACCAAGGCTAAGAGTAATCTTTTGCTCTTTCTGTAGCGAAAGATTACCTTGGAAAAGTTAGCATGGGGTAAAATAAGAAGGATGGCAGTGAAAGACAGACACCTTTCTTTACAACAGCTTCAGGACCTCCTCTGAAAAATAAGAATAAAAGAAAATATGAAAATGCATGGTGAACCTTGATGACAAGTACTTGAATTAACACTATTCACCATGAAATCTCAATGCGTGATCCAGAAGTATAAAATAAATAATAGTCCTTCTAATTAATCCCCAGGGAGAATTACTCTAGTGACAAGAACAGGATTTGGCTCTAACTGCAGCTGTGTCTGTATCTTAAACAAGACTACCAGCGCCAATTTGGCAAGACAGGTGATACTACTTAGCTACTTAAGTGAACTGGTATAGCATGCCATAAAATTCTATGTATGGATGTAGACATATCTATTAGGCTCTTTTTGCTGGTATTGCAGCATATTCCAGTATAGGAAGGCTACGCAAGCACGTTACTATACTTGAATACACGTATACACATCAGCTCTACTGATACAAAGATCCACACTAAAAGTTTGTACTAGCATTACCTGTGTTATTGGACACTGTGTGCCATACTATTCTTTATGAAAATTTATAAGTGTTTGACTACTGGTTTGTTGGTTTGTTTTTTCCCACACCAGCAAACAGACTGCATATCAAGACTTCTCTCTGATATGGAAACTTTTCCTTTTCTATACTAAAACTTCTTTTTTTTTTCCTTTTTTTTCTGTCAAAAAATAACTGTATCAGAAAAATACAGGACAAAACCCCAAACCTAACTTAAATAGTTACATCCATGCAAAATCTGAATAGAGATCAGGTCTAAGAATATGTAAAGGACAAGCTGCAGCTGTGCTTCTTTAATTTCAGTAGAAATGTGAGAAATTGCATCAATAGGGTGGATGTTTCTTAGACACACTGGATGAGTCACATGAATCAGTCTACAGGGCACAGTAATTGGACACCTGCAAAAGCATGCTTGTGCTGCAAGAACAGCACAGAAAGAGAAGCAAAAGGTGACCAAGAACAATATTTTAGATTCTTCTAATGTCTTACTTTCATAGGGTTTTTTATGCCTGTATACATATATTTATTTGAGTTCCAGCAAGTTACTTCTACTTAACCAGCAGGAGGGTTTTTAAAATACACAGGGCTTTAATGCATTGTATTGAGGTTGGATTATACTATTGGTTAAAGAATAATATTGTGGTTACTGAATTTTAGTTGGCAGATAATGCAGTAAAATATCTTTGGGAAATTTAAGATGGGTTCCTCATTTTACGGATTAATTTTAATACGCAGCCTTGTAGTTACATTGTAATTTTAAAAACCCAACACAATGTATAATTAAATAGCTGCTTATTAAACATATGACACCACAGCATTACAAAATTATACACCTACAATTACTGTATTTGCTACTAAGTCCCACAACAACTTTTAAATAATTAATCTTTCCTTAGATTGTTTGTATGGATCCTGTACATTAAGATTTTTAGGAGGAGATTCATTCTGATAGAATAGAAATTATAGCAACGTTTCAATTCTACATCTGATTTTCTCAGGGTTTATAACTCAGCCGAAAAAGATATTTGGTTTTTTCCCAGCACATTTTCTTTCATTCATTTACTCGTTCATTCTGCAGAAAAAAGACAGCAATAGATGCAGCTTAATTATATACTGAACAGATCAAAAGCTGCCTCCATATGATTACACAGTTCCAAAAAAGAACATTCACCAAAATAGTATCCACCAAACCAAATTACATCTCACGTAACCACAGAGAAGCAAATCAAACCTCACGTGCAAGGTAAAATCTGCACTACTGCGAGTTCTGCCTTCTCTCTAAGAGGAGACTCAAGATGTACAAAAAAAACCCCACGTAGCTTCAGCACTGTCAAAAGAATGGGAGGCTCTCAGATCTCAGAAGCAAATTGCTTAGACTACAGTTGAAAAAAAAAAAAAAGCTGCACCGAATCATGTCCTGATGGATTTCTTACCACACAGAGCTCCTCAGAGATCAGCGATGTTGCAGGAGCACAGGGAAGGTGGCCCCTGTGAAACCCTTCCCATCACTGCCAGATACGGGGCTGAGATCTCTTTGACCTTGCGGTCAGAGACCCCTGCAGGGTGCACAGCCCTCAGGCCCCGGTTTGTGACACGTGCCAGGCACCGCGCTTCCTCAAAACTAGTAAAAAAATATATCGTGATGTTTCTATTTCACGAAGCCTCTGTTGGCTGTAGAACAAATCTCTCTCCTGGGTGTTGTGAGTGCCAGCGACAGGCTGTAAGGAAATACAGCAGCGGTCCCAGGGATAATGATAAGGCGCAGGAGTCTCTGGGGGCTTTTGAAGGCCCATTATAGCTTTCGGAGAATGTGCAGATTTTGGTACTAGATTTACTGCCTGTGCCAGAACGGGGAAACAAATTCCCCCTGAGCTCCTACCCTGTCCATTTGATGGAAGCTCCAAGGGGAAAACTGATGAATATTCTGCTTTCCACATGGATATGATAATGCTTCAGTGCACAGATATACATTTATCTACAAAACAACAAATGCAGTTTATATATTAGGGAGGTTTTATCAAAGTTGGGCCACCCTGTAATTATGCTGAGAAATGAATTGAATGAAATTTGAATAACTTAAGGTAAATGAGCTATTAACCTACAGGATATTTCACCAAATGATTCATGTGCATTCACTCTTTCCCTCTTCCCTCTCACTTCGCCATAAAGGTGAAATTAATGAGTTAAGTTGATCAGGACATCAGCAATTGTGGCTGCAGTCAGTGTTCCGCAGAAATGAAAAACAATCTTCCTTACACTAAACAATCCAGATACATTAAAACAGTAGGGTTTGGTGGGTTTTTTTGTTTTTTTTTTAACATTTGCACGATGTGCAAATAGCAAAGAATCAAGCAAGACACTGGGTAGTCTCATTTTCTTATAACAAGAAATTAATTCTGGGATCAGACTGAGAGGAAGACAAAGTGATACTCTGCTCAGATCTACACCTACACAAAGTCCCTATCAGTCACAATTTTTACCTCATTAGGGACAACTTTTCATATTTTTTTTCCCAGTAGGCACAGGAAACCATCTCTTTTGAAAAATATGTGACAGTCTGGCAACTGCATGGCACAGACAGGCTGTTGTGTCTCAGCAAAGGAAATGATACATGACACGACTGTCTCTACTGCTGGGCATCGGCCCACGAAACTGTACAATCTCCACCAATTCCCTTTGGAGTTTAAAATGTTCACAACAGCAAACATAATGGGGATGCAGGCTCCCCTTAAGAGTCTGCATTTGTTCTTTCTTTGCAGTAGGTTGAAGAATACTAAATGGGCAAGAAAAAAATTATTTTCTCAAGAGCTCTTCACAGCTGCAGCTTGTTTGCTGCCTGTCGGCAGCCCTTGTTGAGCGGCCAGCTGGGCTGCATCAGCCCCTCAAGAGCAGTACCTCGCTCTCAGCTGATTAAAGCAAAGGGAGTTTCTGTGTGAACCTTCTACCAAGTGGCCCCTTCTGATGGAATAATATAGGGCTTGAACAAAAAATGCCCATCCCTCCTACAGAATTTTGCTATGACGAAAAATATTTTGACCATTTTTTATTCTGCCCTATCTACATTTACATGTAAAACTACTATCAACTTGGGGATCTCCTCTCCTCTTGAAATCGGGCTGGTGGTGGTGGTGGATACCTGTCTATTTGGATTATGAGCATGTGTTTCCTGGTTTCTACCCTAAATACACCAAATCACAGCTGAAAGTTATTGATGTGGTATTTTGCTGTTTCATGTTGTAAACTACAACCCTGTTTAAGACCAACCATTAAGATTAGGACCTAGAAATAATATAAAGAAGGGTGACAGAACTTGCTTACAACTCTGTACAGGGTAAGGCATCTGCAGAACAGATTGGGAAAGATGCAGCCCAGCCCTGTCTCTCCAGCTCTGAGCTTCTCCGGCATGGTCTGTGCGCACAGAGAATGCGTGTGCCACCTAAATAGAGCCTGTTGTAGGCAACGTTGTCTACAATAAGGGAGTTTACAGCCCAGGAGATTGTTCCCTGTTCCTGTATGACCTTGTATCAGCCACCCCAGAGGTTCCCGCATGCTCTCCTCGGGGCCACATCATGTAGGAGGACCCAGTGCCATGGGCCAGTGCTGGGCCCCAGCACCAGGCTGTTTCTGGGACATCGCCCTCCCTCCCACCAGTCTGCTTCCCTCCACTGCCTCCACTTCCCTCCATCCTGCCATGGGTTGAGCTGGCTGGAGGGCACGGAGAAGGGCCAGGTCAAGCACTTCACAACAAAGGGAGGCAGAGGGCAAGCAGAGGAGATGGGGCAGTGCTGTCATCCAGCCTTTGTGCATGTGACATTCTCCCTGTGCGGCGTGTCAGGCTGCTGCATCTCTGCGTCTGGGCTAACACATGGGCTGACAGTGGATTAATAAATCCAGATTAATTAAGAAATGCTGTGTTCACACTTTTTCCTGCTTTTTTCACCTACTGTAGCAAGTCCAGGACACAGCAGGTCTGTAATGTCTATTTGTGATTGAACTAAGCAGTTCAAGGGATTAAGATGGTTTTCAATAAGTAAAATATTTTATTTCACTGATTTTTTTGGTCCTTGTCATGAAACAAATTAAACTCTAGCTGTTCCTGAAGTAGTTTCACACAAAGCTGCTCAATCACCTGGAGCCACAACAAGGGAAAGGATTTTTCACACCCAGTCTCTTTATCTTACTCATTTAAATACCTTTCCCTTTAAATACCCTTTACAATCATTTGAACTTAAAGTCCTTGAATTATCCCCTTGGAAAGATTTTCATCTTTTCTTCAATCATTTAATCCTTCAATTCAAGTTGTCAGTTGTAAAAATTGTACCAAAGGTCTTGAGGGGAATTACTGACGTCATTTTTACTTACATGGTAAATATTCAATAAAAATTAAAAGTATTAACTTAAATGTAATTAAAATTATAAGAACCACCAAAAGATATAGGAGGGAACCTACTTAGAATAATCTCATTCATCTGGACTTTCAAAAAGCCTTTAACAAGTCCTGTACAAGAGGCTATTAAAGAAACCAGTCAGTTGTGAGGTAAGAGATCAGGGATTTCAATCATGGTGCTGGAATATAAAGTGTGCAATGAAATGGTCAATATTCTGAATGGCAATAGGTTAACAGTGAAACAGTCCTAAAACCATGTTGTAACATTGTGTAGATAGCTAGAAGTTCTATCATTCAGTTTACTTGAAACAAAAGCGATCGGAAACTAAAGAACTTGAATTAGTTGAAAGGACAACACAATGACAACTGAAAGTCATTGTTGACAAGAAAATGGTAATGGACATTAAAGGAAATCTTGTGAATTATTCATGTAAGTTTGGTGAATTGTGGAAGACCAGAGCATCACTGAGGATAGCTCAGTCTCCCTGATCGACATTCAGTGGCTGTCAAAAAGCAAACATACAAACTGTTCCAAAGCATAAGGAAAAGCAAAAATATAATACAGAAAATACAATGTAATTTTGAAAATTAGTGGTATGGTCCCATCAACTGGGATGCTGTGTTTGATGGCGCCAGAGTACAGCATGGAATCACAGAGGACAGAGCAAGAGAGAAAGGAGATGGAATAAAAACGATTATAGGCTGTGAAGGCTTTCTTTCTGAAGTGAAACTCTGAAAAAGTGTTTACAGAGAAGATGAACAGAAAAGCACTTAGCCACGGACATTGGCAATAATGAATATTATATGGGAAAGAAAATGAGTGAGCATTTCTTACCCTATCTCATAACGGGAGAGACATTCAATGAAAACAACACATTTATAACAGATTATAGCTTTTTTCTATTAATGTTGTGGATGATTCCATAATAATAGTCTGCATGATCTGTGGCATCTTCTTCTGATAACACTGACTAATAAGGAACTGAATATTTCACATGTAATTCAGAACAATCAGATGGAGCAGAAAGCTTATTAAGAAAATTAAAGGGGCCTTCTGGAGATATGAGGTTTCCCCTTCCCCCCTTTATTTTGTTTTTATAGAAAGACATTGTAGTGGTCCTCACAGAAAAAGGAGAGACTGAAGTTATTAAGAACAAGGAAGAAGATGGAGTTAAAGCCAACGCTAGGGTTAAAGTGCAAACCAAACCTATCATTCAAAATGAGACTTTCACAGGCTGATGACAACTGCCACACAACTAACCTTGAAACTCACCCTCCCTCGATTGGAGTACAATATACAGATCATTAAAATGATTGGTCTTCACGCTATATTTTCTTTATAATGACAGTGAAACTGCAATTATGGAAATAAACCCTTCCTATAAATACCGTGAAACAAAGAAATTTTTTGATTATATATGCACCCAAAATGAGGTAGACCTCGAGTCTTGGGTAGAAACCCTGTGCGCTAAACCCAGTCATTGCTCCTTGCCACAGGGGTAACCACAGTCACGCAGACCACAGGCTGCACCACCCATCTTCCCTGGTACACTGAGGCAGACCCTCATCTTGACATGCGTACTGTTCTGGTTAGGCTTTCACTTCAATTACTCCTGGAAAGGGAAGTGTAATTGCATGTATATAAAACACCAGAATTTTACACCAAAACATACACTAACAATGCTGGTATCTGTAATCCCAGCTTTTGAAGTGGCTGTCATTAGGTACTATAATAAAAAAATACACAATTTTCCACTTTGGTGGCTTTATATTACATAATATATCACAACAGAAACTCAGTTAATGTACTACATACAATTTTTTTTCCAGCCAGATTTCACAACATCAAGATATGAATATTTTACACTGGTTAACAGGGTATAGCTGAAAAATAATGCCTGGGAGCTATTCAGATAGTATGGTGATAAAGCTCATTACACAGAGTATAAACAGCTGAAATTTATTCCAGTGAACTGGATTAATTCACACATACAATTAATCCTAAACTCTTACGTTCAAAGAGAATGAAAGTAGAAGACTTTGTATGCAAGTGTGTGTTTATATATGTGTGGGAAACTGAAATACGCTTTTCCAACAGGTCTGCACCTCTGTAAATAGAGCACTAAAAATGAAATGGGAGGAAAGAATTACTTTGCAAAATGAAATGAACAAACTGACTCTTCGTTTATAGGGATGAATTTGGCCTGAGGTTCAAGGAGGAGCACAGAGGCTGCATCCTCCCCTGCTATAGGCAGAGCAATGAACCCATCCTCACAGTTTCTCCTCACAGCCATAATCACATAAATACACTCAGCAAGAGTGGAGGAAATGATGGGCTGTGAAGCACTTGTGGATGACATCTCAAAAAATTCCTGTTTCAAACAGGTACAGTGATCAAAAGAGGCCAATGCACCATCTTCTACAAAGAGTTATAACAAGGATTTTTTTCTTCTCTCTAAGAAGAGAGGACAGGAAGGAACAGAGCTGCAAAAGGACCTCTTTTTTTTTTCTCCAAATGTGTATTTTCAGTTTCTCATTTCAATCACTGATCAAGTCAGTCACTTGGCTTCAATTTTTTTCTTAAGCACTTTTGCATTCCACCTTTGGTGACTCATAACAAAGGGTGTAGCACAAGAAGCAGCGGGCCCTGTGAATCTAATCAAAGAATGAGAGCCTACAGACCAGACATCCAGCCTCAAGACCTGAATAAAGGAAGCATATTAATTAAAAGCATCCCCCCCATTCCAAGTAGTCCTCGCTTAAGTATTCCTTCCTCAGAGGAAGCCACAAAGGCTGCCTGCACCCCTAGCATTATATGATCTAATATATCAACTTTTCAACTGGCTATTTCAACCCCCAAATTAACGCAACTTTCTCTCTACCATGAAAGTCCCCTGACGCTGAAGTCTGTTAACACAGGTTAAAAGACAGAAGAGACCCAGAGAAGGCCATAAAAACCTAAGCTTGCTTCTTAACCATACACATCAGATCTGGGGCACAGGATGCCACATTTAAAAGGGAACAGAAAGAGGTGACCCTCTCTTCCTTTATGAGGGACACACAGGAGAAGGGAAGGGGAAGACGGTTTGAGAGAGAACTGTTGTGCATTTCCTTGAGGAACTGTGTTTAACGGGCCCAGCAGTAAGGGGTGATGGTAGAGAGGGAGGATGGTGTCCTTGCTAAGACTGAAACAGCAAAATAATGCTTCTTCCTCCTTAATAGCCTTGCCCAAGTACAGGGAATGGGTAAACTGGCTAAGCAGTGGACATCCCTCTCTATGAGCTTCTGCACAACCTTTACAGCCAAAGGACTCAGGTCGATTACATAGTCTGCCAGTAAGAGGATACCAACTCTCAGTATTCCCGACAGGCACACAGAAGCCTATGGGATCTAACCCCACGCTATAGCTTGACCCCTGTTCGCTTTTTCTGCTGTTACTAGTACCACCACAGCTCCTCTGAGGGAATACTGCCATTCACGACACTTAAACTGCCCCCTCCATTCAGGAACCTGTACAACTCCATCAATACTTCTTCCTAACAATGGTGGCGCAAAGTAAAGGCAACCAGAATAAAACATTTACACATTTAAGACTGATCAACCTCATGAAATTTGCAATTGTCCTGTAACTCACTAGTCTGAGGTAAGGAGGAGGAAAGAAGCACGTTGCACGCTTGTTCTTTATGGTACAAAATGTGGTACAAAATGCACATACTGCTCCTTTAGCCAAGTTATCCTTTAAAGATCATTTTTTGATGCATTATGCAAGTGATATATAGTAAATTTTTTATGTGTATTTTTGGCATTATACTTTCTAAATGGCTAATGCTGCATGTGATAAAGTTCAGAAATGCTAGGAAAAAATAATGGAAAAATGGTAACTAAAGCAGGAGAAAATGAGGAAAAGCCTAATGAGAGTAAGAATACTGAGCAACACAAATACAGTCAAGACAGAACAGCATCTGTAGCCAACCAGATGAAAGGATCTTATGTCTCTCCCTTTTAAATCAATGGGCATGTCTCCAATTAGTGTAAGTATTACTCCAGAGCAAAAAAATTTGCTAAATATGTTCAGTCTTTATGAGATGGAGTGGGCTTATCCGTAGGGACTTGAAAATAAGGTATCTTCCTCAAGTTAAACCAAGTTTTAGGTAAGGTAGTGACAAAGGCATTTTTACACAGCTTTTTATTATATAAAAAGGCCAGAATCTGAACTTGCACAAGAGATTTCACAGCTGTGACTGAGATATGACATACCTCCAAAAGCAATGGGTAGGCAACTGAAAAGAAGGCAGGGACCCAGCAATTTTAAAGGGAGAATGTACATTTCATTTAAGTAATTAAGGAGCAATACCAGTCAACACGCTAAAAGCAGTCAGCATTGCACCTGGACACCTGTCAGAAGAGCTGCCAAACCTGCCATGGCACCCTGTCACTGAGGGCAAATTCTCGTTTCTTGGAGCTTTGCATCCTCTTCCACACCCTTGTTCTTTCCCCCACCCTCTCCTTTTAAGAAATGTTGCAGTTTATATTCTCGCCCAGGAAATTTTTTTGTTCCTCACTTTATTTTACAAAATAACAGAAAAAGATAACTCAAAGTGGACACAGCTTAAACAGAGTCAAAATGTGACAGTTTATTTTCTTAAAGGACTTGTCTGTTTTATGGGTTAACAAACTGTTTTCCCACAACACTAAGGCTGCACCCCCTCCCTGTTTTTTGATGTTGTTGTTGGTTTTTTTGTTTGTTTGTTTGCTTTTTTTAAGTTAGAAGAAAATGCTTGATGATAGTCATGAGGTGCAGCCAAGAAAAGAAAATCCCTGACTCTAGTCTCAGCCAAATTATAGACTTGCTTGAGGAAACCATATAAAAAGCAGAACATCTCTGAAGTGACCTCAAGTTTTTCCACTGTATAAACTAGTATTTTGGTCATGCAGCTTTTAACTTATTAATACGTGTTTTATGTAGTTTTAATTAAAATACTCCTAACTAATAAAAAAACTTTTTAAAAATACTAACTTATCTAACTGAAAATAAATTGAAAGACAAGTTTCCCTGCTCTGTGAATATTATTTGAGAAACTGGAGTCAATTCTCTGTGTGAGCATGATAAAAGACTCTTGCATTTTTTAGATTCTCCAAGAAAATTAGCCTTACAGTTAGGTACATTTCCTCAACAGTGGAAGATAATTTAAAGTAATTTAAGAATGGTGAACAAACATGAGCTAGTGTCTTCTTTTATAGTCATAAAACCGTACAAGTTTAATGACAGGGAAGCACTTACATTGCTACTGGAGCTTGAATTGTCCACCATAGCTCATGTATTATTTGGTGGCTGACATGTGCTAAGCTATTTCAAAGTATAGCCTGCATTCAAAAGTTAAGAAGTTACGTTACTGGAACCTTAAGTAAATTAAAGAACATCATATTGCTAGGTTAAAATAATATACCATCTAAATTGAATTAGTACTACTAGTCATTTTCAAAATCTACATGATGTGTTTGTAAAATTCATTTAACATGAACAAATATTTTTTATAGTCAGGTTCTGGTTCCCTTTTCCATACAGAGCTGTGGAGATGAACTATCCAGAATTTGAAGACCGCAATACCGCTTTAACAGCAACTAAAACTGCTTTAGAAATCATGATCTGTTAATGACAACTTTAAAGTATTTTTAGGGGAGTGAATATTTTTTTCCCAAAATATATTTAACTGCTCTCACACTATGAGGTCATATTTTGATGACTGATATAAAAAGACGGCCTAAACAGCGGTAGTCTTTTTTTCCCAAGAAAACAGTCTTTAGACTTTAGTATATGAATAATCAAGCTTCATAAACCTCGCCCCAAATAAAACTGAACAGGATTATGGTTCTTAAAAATACTATAAACACTTCAGTCAAGATTTATTCTTACACCGATGGTGAATTCGCTGGGCGAGTCAGCAGCTCCTCTCTACACCTAATGCCCCCATCCTGAGGAAACTCAAACTCAGCCAGCGAGTCCTAGCAAAAGGGGTACAGTCTCTCTTACTGTATCTATGGGCTTGGATATTTTAACCACTTTTGAAAGGTAAGTTTTAAGTGTACAAGCTCAGAGCAGGTTGTCACAAGTTCCTTCCCAAACCTCTTTTTGGTTCGTACCAGCTGAGCCTGGACGTTTCCTGTAGCAGCTGTTCCCCTCGGCGGCTGAAGGTGGTGGGTACCCACAGTCCTACCCAACAGTAACTCACACCTGAACGTTGACCAGCACAAGTGGCTGTGGGAGCCAAACCAAGAAGCTGACAACAGTCCTGTGTTCAAAAACACTGCAAAGACCAAGGCCCTGACGCCCAGCACCGCATCGCTATGAACACCCTCACTCGTAACACACTTTTAAGTCCAATGGAACAGGTCGCTAGGTACAGAGCCATTAAACAGCACATTTCTCTGACAACATTTTCATTCATCTGAGTCAAGAGCACTTGCGATCGGAGCCTGCAGCTCAGGAAGACCACAGCAACCCAGTATTTATTTCATCTAAGAGTCAGCCAAGCCGTTACCTGAACTCAGCCCAGAGATACCTACATTAGGTGACTTCTGACAGCAGAGGTTGATTAAACCAAGTCATAACCAGACCCAGCTGCAGAGAGCTAAGGCCAGGCTGTTTCAGTCACACTTTTAAGTGACAGGGATTAATACCTGAGCAAAATAGTGAAGGATGTCACAGAACCTCTACTTCTTGAAGTCTTTCAGTCAAAACTCCTATTCAAAACACAACACAGAGCTCCAGTATTAATTACGGACCAGACATGAGTCACTTTGTTACTGTGCATGGTCTAGAATTAGCTGAGGAAAGGTGGCCCAGGATCACTGTGGATCACTTGACTCTACAGCAAAACCCCCAAAACCCTTGTGTAACGGTGCAGCTCTAGAATACCCTTATTTTGAACATACATAGTATTTTGACGACTTCTCCCTTATAAAGAGATTACAGGTGAATTTTAACTTCTAGAAAAGAAATGGCAGAAAATAACACAGATTTAGGTCTACAAAAATCACACACGATGGCAAGCAGGAAACAACTACACACCGTTATTCAGAAAACACACTGGAAAACAGCAAATGGAAGTCATCAGGCAGAAGCTATAAAAGGAACATACTTTTACACATACTGTACGGTAAAATACTGGAACTAACTCCTGGCACATAATGGTGCAGAATCCCCCCCAAATGAGTGCAAGAATTAGGTCACTTAATGAGCAAGGCCTTACTCAGAGATATGCATAGCGTCCTGGGCTCAGGAAGTGCTTCAGGAACAGTCTGCCAGAAGCTGGAAATGCGCTGGGAATGACTGAGGGCCCTGGGCCGGAGGCTGCCCCTCTGCTGAGCACGTGGCTGTTCACACGCACGTCGGAACTACTGCCCCTTCTCTCGCTGCTTTCAGCAATGGTGAAAGTAACAGCCATTTTTAATTGGTCATCCTATTAAATATCTATTAATATTTCTGGAAATGGGAAAAACAAAAGCCACCAAGAAGTTGTAAGTGCAGCAGAGACCAGAGTTCAGGCCCTATCTCACCCTCTCCCTTTTTTTTATCATCGAAGAGCACAGTATTTTTATCAGGCAGGATAAAATAACATCAAAAAAATTGAGATGTTTAAACTGGCATATGCTGATGTATATGTCTGATATTAAATGCTTAAGTTTTTAAGAAATGTTTTATGTTTTCACATTTATTGTTTTTATGTATTGCCATTTATTAAAGACATCAGTAACAACCTTTTTAACTTGAACAGAATATCTCAAAAGTTATGGGTTAATAGAATTGATGCTATTAAACCCATAATATAGTAAGGAGAGTATTACTGTAAATAAATTAAGTTTGTACAATTAAACCATTATGAAGTACAGATCATTTTCACTAATGTTTGTAGAGAGCTATCAAAGCAGCAAACAATTCTCAGCAGAATTCTTTTTAGAAAGCATTCTTTCAAATTAAGTTTTCCTGGAATTAACACATACTGTCAAAATGCATAAATCATTTTGAAAGTGACAAGTGTGTTGGACAAAAACCCACCACAGTTTAAATATATATACCTCATGATGCCACTAAAGCATTTTTAGCTGTGTAGTATAACAAGATATAAACCTTATTTTTTTCCCTGCAATATGTTTTCCATGCAAGTCTTTTTGACTGAAAATGTTTTATTACATGAAAGCTTGCAGAAATAAATTCTGTTAAATACAGAAAAAATTTTTTAAAATGTGACATTTTTCTTAGAAAAATGTTGTGACAAGATTTAGGCAAAATGGATCTATTTCCTTAGGAATTGTTCTATTTTCTGCTATAAAACAGCTCAAGTATTTTTTATGCTTTATACAAAATGAAGTATGATTTACACTTGAAATGTGTAAGTTCTCATATGCCCAGCAATTGTGTTCATTTTACAGAGTAAAACAATCATAAATGTAGTCTTACAGCACCAAAAATGGCATAATATACAACTCTCACCTGTCTTTCCCACTGACTGTGTTCACACTACTTCCTATTTCATGCTGAGTTTTGAAGTTTTCCTTAGTTACTAATGAAATTTAGAGCCTTAAGCAGATGATTTTATTACTCATACAATGAATGTTGAGCTAGTTGCTTCAAATGACTCCAAGTAGAACAATTTTATATTAATAACTACCGCAGCAACAGATTTTTTTTTTGTAAGCTTTGTTTCCAATAAACTTGAGCACTTCAAGCCATGTAGTTCAAAATTTCTAAAAAGATTTTAAATACCTCTTATTTCAGATGTTTTGGTTTTTTAATATACTGGGGAAGATGTTCCTAAAACACATCCTTTGTAGGGTTAGAATTGAAGTCTATGACTTTAAAATCAAATTCATAGTTGAGAAAAAAACCAACAACTTTTCCCTTGTCTCTAAGATCACAAGTGTAACTAGCTCAGGATGTTACAATATTAAAAAAACATTGTGAAAAGTAACAGAACAAGTTGACACACTTTCAAATGTCACATTTAAAACAGCAATATTGCTTTTCCACTTCTCCAATTTTTAACTCCTGAAGAAAAAAAAAATAATCAACTGAAGTATCTTCTGAAGATTTTAGTCAAACTTGCTTTCATATTCACAAAGTTGAAATAATAAACAGCTACAGAATGACTGAAGTGCTCATACTGACGTTTGAAAATTTTTTATAAAGCCTTCTCATGTAACATTTACACTATAGTCTGCCTTTTTTACATTTATCAACATAGCCTCAGTATCTAGCTTTCAATTAACAAGCAAAGTTAAAAACCATATTTTTTTAGACTACAAAGTTACAATTACAAATACTTGAAAGTAAGTGACAAAACCACCCATTTCACAGAGATCTTAACAGTTTTATTCACAAAATAAACAGTTTTGTCTTTCCAAAGGAAGAATTTAACAGAAAGACCCAATGCAATAGTTATAAAAAAGTGGTACTGAAAATTTGAAAAAGTCTGGTAAAATTTACAAATGCAAACTATCACTTTATACATTTTTTTTTTTAAAAAAAAGTTCAGGAATAGATTTTAAAATACAGTTTTAACAGCTCAGAAATGCACATTTATTTCAAATTCTGGTTAGGTATTATTTTCGTCTGTGTGGGGAATTCTCCCTTCTTCTGTGTGGGGAATTCTCCCTTCTTCTGTCCGGGGAATTCTCTCTTCGTCTGTCTGGGGAATTCTCCCTTCTTCTGTCTGGAGAATTCTCTCTTCGTCTGTGTGGGGAATTCTCCCTTCTTCTGTCCGGGGAATTCTCCCTTCTTCTGTCCAGGGAATTCTCCCTTCTGTCCGGGGAATTCCCTCTTCGTCTGTCCGAGGAATTCTCCCTTCTTCTGTCCGGGGAATTCTCCCTTCTTCTGTCCGGGGAATTCTCCCTTCTTCTGTCTGGGGAATTCTCCCTTCTTCTGTCTGGGGAATTCTCCCTTCTTCTGTCTGGGGAATTCTCTCTTCGTCTGTGTGGGGAATTCTCCCTTCTTCTGTCTGGAGAATTCTCTCTTCGTCTGTGTGGGGAATTCTCCCTTCTTCTGTCCGGGGAATTCTCCCTTCTTCTGTCCAGGGAATTCTCCCTTCTTCTGTCCGGGGAATTCCCTCTTCGTCTGTCCGAGGAATTCTCCCTTCTTCTGTCCGGGGAATTCTCCCTTCGTCTGTCCGGGGAATTCTCCCTTCGCCTGTCCTCATTCTTTCTGGATTCTCTGTACTGGTCAGAATAACGGTTGTACTTCTCTCGGTGTTTCTCTGAACCATTTCTGTATCGGTTGTCTTGTTCTTCCTCTCTTGGACTTGAATTATTATGGGCTCGCTCTCTGGATTTTGATCTTTCTTTTCTTTTATTGCGATGTCCATTATCTTTGCTCCAGTGTCTGTAACTTTCATCATCAGACAAAGAAACTCTTCTCTCTGCTTTCTTCGGTTTTGAATTACTATGCTTATTTTCTAGATCCTTACTTCTTTCATGGTTCCTATCCTTTCCACTATGATAACTGTCTCTGCCATTGGACTCATCTCTGTGATGATATTTTGATACATCATCTCTCCTGTGTGACTCTTTCAAGTGTCGGTGATCTCTTTCTGATTTGCTCTCAGTATCACTTCTTTCCTCTTGCCTCCTTCCCATTTTCTTTTCAAGTGATTTCCTTTTTCTTTCTTGTTTTTTCCTGGAAACTTTATCAGATTCTCTATTTTTCTTTTGCATTCTCTTTCTTTTGGCTTTAGGAACATCTGAAATGATAACAAATTATGGGAATAAAGTTGCATTTTAGTATTTTATTACACTTGTTAAACTACATAGAAAGTTCTAGACAGTTTTTTTTTTTTGTCAGAAAACTTTTGTGGGTATGTACCTGGACAAAGGTTTCAAAATACTGAGCTTTGATTTTATTGCTCCTCCCCCCTCCCAACTGAGTGTCTCAAGCAATGTGGGAAAATTCACCCATTCTTTATTGAGCAGGTCCTGACTATTTTTAACTGTCTCCATTACAGGCTCTTTATTTTATAGAAATTCTCCATAAAAGTGTGAACTGAGTATTAAACCCAAGACTACTCTCCATTTTTCCTCTAAGTGTGAATATTTCTCTGCAACTCCACTGTTGTTAACACAAGAACCACAAGTTAACAAAAAGCAAGGTCACAACACATCACCCGAAAACTTTAAGAGCACACAAATAAGAAATTAGGGAATAGCCTTCTGCATTTCATCCCATTTACAATGCCTATATAGGTATCGAGATCATGATGCAGCTCAAACCAAAAAGAAACTTCTTCCTCAACTTACAAAAAAACCCAACCAACCTGCATTTGAACACAAGACATTTCTAGGGAGTCACATCAGTGTTAAAGTAACTCACTAAATGTGAATCTGACATAAGGTCTGCAAACATTTCGATCCAAGAATTTTTTTGGTTATGTAAGATATGCTTTCATATTTGAAAAGATTTTAAATCCTACGTACTGACAAAACTTCAACGACCAGGAGTGCTTCCTGCACTCCTCACCCAGTTAATTGTTTAAGAGGGAACAACTCAAATTTGTACAAATGTAATTGCCACTCATGAGTATCCATCAGAAGGGCTTTTAACCCTTAACTATCTCCAAGGAATGCCTGACTTGAGAACCTCTACCCATCATCATCCCTTGTTTACTTGATACAAAAGGATCAGGCATAGGCTGTAAAGTCACATATCAAAGCACTCACACAATATTTTACTTCATTTTTTTTTTTTAAAATCACCTGTCCCAGACAATACAGTCTCTTAAAATCATTTACTTTTCCAATTACTTCCTTAAAGAGCTTATCAGTCAACAGAGATTAAAACCAGCAGATGGGCAAAAATCTCCCAAAACTATCCCATGAGGAAACAGAGACATGCTGAAATGGCTTGAGATAGTGGCACTGCAGCAACGTAACAATGGCCCTCTGGCTCATTTTCAGAAGAAATAGTAACAGCTTTGTCAACAATTTAAGATTAAATGTTGTGTATTTCTAAATACACAGTAGTGTTCATCTCAGTGGAAGAGGCCTTATTCTTCCTGTTTGCTCTTTATATTATTTCTCAGTAAACACTGAAGTTACAGTCATTTAGAATAACCATTAATTCACCTTATTGTATGAACTTTGGTATCATATCAATTAACTCTTTCTAGTCACTTTTTGAAAATTACAGAGCCATAAATTGATTTAATAGTACATCAAATATCTCAGTTTCTACAGCAGCTGGCTAATCTCATGTCTGAACTAAGGCTTCCTGGAATTCTGATAAAATGTGATGACAGATCACTTCAAATAGGTTTTAAATTTTTAAAACAATATTTTCCCTATTATTTTTACATCCACCAGAATGCAGAAAAATACCTGAGAAAGTTAATATACAGGAATGAGCTACTTTGATAACAGACAGATTTTATTCTCTGCTGGTCCTGTTTTGGTTGGAATGACCTCTCCAGGGCAGTGCTGAGCTAGCTGCTGAAGTTCCACACTTTAACTGTCACTAAGAAAGTAATCTCTAATTTAGCTCTATGCTCAATTTCTAATCAGCAGTTTTTCTATTTTCTCTTATATATTGCACTGTTTAAACACTGAAATAATGCAGCACATTCCTCTGAAAAATGTGTTTCAACTCTACAAAGTTAAAGATTTAAAAAGCTGCAAACATAGGAACTTGGAGTTATAACCAGTAGTGGACTTCAATCAAGTTTACCATTAAAGAATACAGTTACCTCCAATTAGTGTTCTGACCACTGTATTTAAGTACACAAAAACCAAGGAGAAAAAAAAAAGAAAAAAAAAAGAGTGAAACCAGGCTGCAAAGATATCAGAACGCAAGTTTTAATGAATGTGTTCCTGAATGGAGAAAGGACAAGTAGTAAAAGGGAAGGTCCTAAATTTAGAAATATAAAGCGTTCGTACTAGCAGACTGCAGATTGAGTTGGTTTGTCGCTAAGGACTTACCTCTCTGGTTCCTATCAAGCAGCTCAGCAGAGCTGCAGCTGTCTATGCAGGAGCCATCTGGCCCTTTGCTAAAGTAACGCCTCCTCTGACCCTGTTTCACTGTGCCCTCCTCTAGCGCTTTGTCGTCATTAATGCGATTAATGTGATGACACACAAATCAGACTTTGTACAGTAGGACTGCAACGCAGAACAAGGATGCACGTCCAAAGCACAAACAGTTCACACTGCTTTTATTTTCTTAATCAACATTTTAATTTCAAAGGCACGTAATAAATCAAATTAACTTTGAATCAGCAAGCTTCTGTACTATAGAAAGTCATGCTGTGTTATCATCTGCTCACGTTGTATACCATGGGGCAGACTGCACACACTAGCTCATACTAGCATGTACTTTACAGACTAAGCAATGCTTATGACACTTCATGTCAAATAGAAGGTTCTACATCAGCAGGATGCTAAACTCTAATTATGCTGCATAAAACTACAAAATACTAAGTTGTTAGCCAAAGCTAATTCTTCCTTGGAGACTTCTCTATAGCCAAGAGCCTTCACTGTATCGCCACATAAACTCTTCCTGATGAAGAGGAATTAGAAATGGAAACTTGAAGGAGAATAGTTCAGCCAGAACTGAACAATGTCATTTCTAACCCATGAAGGGGCACGCATTTACAGGGAAGGACACAAGCATGAAGCTCACTCAATCAAGACATCAAAAAAGACCTGTAGTCTCTACAGTTCACCAGGAATCATCCCAAAGACATATTAATAGGGAATGACACTAATCCCTCTGTCCTACACTAAACTGAAGTGACAGTACTGTGCAACAGGTATCAACTGTGTAAAAAAAAAAAATCTATAAAACAATGTTCCTCAAATATTTAAGTCTCTAAAAATGGAACTCAGTTTTTCTAAATTTTAAAAATAAATTTCCACGAGGAACACTTAATATTTTAAAACTTGTGAGTTTAAAAAATGGACTGGTTTTTAAGCAGAGAAACTAACACTGTCTATAGCTAGGTTTTCCTCAACAAATATAAATAGGTGTGTAGAAACAAATAAAAGAGTAGTAAATAGTTACAGCTAGTGTTTAAGTACCTGAGTCACTGCTACTGCCACTGCTAGATGAGGAGTCACTGCTGCTGGATGACTCTGAGCTACTACTGCTGCTGTCAGAATCAGAATCTGAGGAAGAGTCTGTCTCTGAAGACGAAGAGGAATCTGTTGACTCAACATCCTGTTTCTGTGTCATTATCATCTTCGGTGCGTTTTTAAGATGCTCCCGTAATTCATCCCTAATTAACAAAAAATATATATATTTTTTCAATTTTATTTATTTTTGGCAGGGGAGAGAATGAAAGTAAATATAAAATCAGGAAATTGTTCCTCACGTTAGTCCTCCAAGGCCAATAGAAGTGAAGAAATTGATGGCAAAGCGAGTGTTTCTTGGGTTATCCCGAGGCATCAATCCCTCAAAGAAAGGCTGCAATGTTCTGATGAAAACAAACATTTAAATTAAACACCATGCCAGCTTAGCACTAACTCTCATTGACATTAATAAACTGAAAAAGAAACTGTATAGATCTCTGTAGGACAGCATCAGTTTTCTCTTTATGCATTTTTTAATACTTTCATTGTTTATATGCATGATGTATCTGATCGAAATGCTATTTAAAAACTTGCTCTTTTATGAAAGTATAAGCCTTTTCACACACAGAATTACACACCTACTGTCACATTATGACAACAGAAAGCCTGATTTTGTGAGGCCCTGATGAGATTTGTGAAATCACAGTAGACTGTGACAGGAAAGAATAATATATGTTGACCAAGCAGTTCAAAGATTTGTGCATATATGCTGAAATCCCATGGAACAGGCCCCTAGGTATAGTTTCAAGTTTATGTTTACATGAGTTAAAGCATCTGCTAAATTCCTCATCATACACAGAAGGAATGCCAACTTACATGAAATAGATCAAGCAACTGAAAGGTACGTTGCCAGAATGCAATGCGCTAAAATCACACACAGGCTTAAAAGAATGTGTTATTTACACTATACTTAAGGATAAGCACCTAAATCATAGAAAAAGTGTAATTAATAGTTCATAATAGTTATGTGGTTTTCTCTAAGTTTTGTCAGAAGAAATCACAGTAACATTTATTACAGGGCTATAGAGCTGACTACATAAAAACAGACTCACACTTGGAAAACTCTTATACAAGCTGAACCATCACTGGGAAAAAATAAATACATCTTGCAAATAGTCATGCATATACTTGGACTCAAATTGATGGTAACACACTCAGCTTAATGGGACACTCTTTGCAATGACTAAATCTATGCATGAGCTTATTTCTTGAAGCACTGCAGCCTTACTTGAACTTAAAATCAGAATTCTTCAGACAAAGAAACTAATTAAATTTACAGTTTTCAAAATGACATTTCAACTTACTCATCTTTCAATCTTGCATTTAAATTAGGAAGTCCCATATATTCACTGAGTTCCTGAAAGAATATTTTAACAAAAATTCTACTGGAGGATGTGGTAGTTTCTTCACTCAGTATTATGCACTCAAGGACCTAAAAATATTTAGAAAAATATTTAGAAAAAACCCTTAAATGTTTAAACAACATACATACATTCTTTTATTTATCTCGAAGACCCCTATCCTCCTGGAATAACCAATAAAGACTGACTTCCCCCAAGAACATAAACCCTGTAATTCCTAGTCCAGACTTTCTTCCTCAAAAATTCTTTTATACCATCTGGGAGCAGTTTCTGATCATATTTACACTAGTAATTCTTTAAGGATTTATTTTATCCAGGAGAGCTTCATGAGAGAATGTCAGGTCTGTGAACTTCTGGGAAGTTAAAGATTTGGGACTTCAGTTCTAAAGAGGTAAAATACTTGGACTGACTTGTGCGTGCCTGAAGTATGACAATTAGACTACGCTGTGAAACAAGAATGTAACACTAAGAGAAGAGCATGTTACCTTGATATAATAATGTAACATTAAAAATGAAGAAATAAGTATCTCAGAATTCAAGACTGCCTTTATTTGGCACTTAAATCACGGAATGGCAGTACTTTAAAGTTTATTACATTTAGATAAAATTTTAAATTTAATACATAAATGTAATTAAAAAAGGTTTATTTAGGTTTGTTTTTTAGAGACTGTTCTGTTATTAACATTGCTGATTAAAAGTTCAAAATTCTAAATCAACTACTTAAGAATGGGGGAGGCATGATGACGATGCACAGGCAGAAGAAAGAGATAGAGTAACACAGAATTGTTCAACAGTGCCTGAGAAGACACCTAAATGATCCAGTCTGCTACAAATACCGGTAGTTCCAAATTGTAGAATAAATACTGCAATTAATGTATCATATTATTTCTGAATATTGGATATTAACTATTGAAAATGAAATCTAGGACAATAGCCTTTTTTACTTACACTCCAGGGAATTGAATCGGTGTAAAGTAGATGAGCAAACATCTTGGCAACATTCCTCAGTTTGTTCGTTTCCAAACGATGAATGGTATCATACTGTTCTTTGAAAATAGCTTCAAAGGATTCCATATATTCTTTTTTTAACATGCAGAAACGCTGAAATGACATTGTATGGTTTAAACAACCAGATTAAATAAAATATTAAAGACACAAATAACCTACATGTAAGTAACCTAATGGTGCAAATATTTACTGCAAGATTTTCTTTTTCAATAACACTCGGAGGAGAAAATACCTTCAAATGGGTAACACTTTATTCCTTTCAGCAGTTTTTCAGAACAAGAAACTCATCTGCATTGCAAATTAGTAATTATCAGTTTTGAAATACAGCAAATTATCCAGCAATTTCTTTTACTTCCATACATCCGATATTTTCATCTGATGTAACCCCAAACATCATCACTTTTTTTCATGACATTATTGAATGACTATTTAAAATTAGAGAAGCAGCAGGGAACACAGAGGTAAGACGTTTTGGACATAAGCATTCCCAAGAACACGGAAATTAACATTTATATTCTACTGAATATGTAGATTCACATTTTTAGTGCTTCGTAACTGATTATCAGCAGACATATTTCCTCAAATACTAGATAAAACACACAAATGGAAAAAAATCACTCCCAGCATAACTTGCTCCCTTGAGAAGACAAATATTTTATTGTAACTAGTCAGATCTGTCAATATCACAGATAGGGAAAACTAAGAAAACTGCAACTAAGTTAGCAATTAGTCACAAAAAACCAAAGAGCTAGCTGTTTACTGAAAAACAAACATAACCCCCACCTACAACCCCAGGCCAGTAAGTATTCAGTCTTGTGCTCTATATAAAACCTACTTAATAGCTTCAAATGAAGTGGTAAAAGACAGGAGTCTCCAAAATTAGTCTTTAGCACTGTAAAAAAAGATATTTTCTGGTAACACATCATACTTCCACCTCTTTATAGTACCATTCCTTTGCTACTGATTTACTGTTCTGCTGTAATTAGAAAAAAAAAACAGCAACAATACGACTTCTCTCATTCTGCATTCACTATGCTTATTACAACTAATCAACTAATATAACCATTTTCAGAATGATAAAAAGACTGTTAGTTTTATTGATCCATCAAAATTTAAATTTGATACACAAAAAATAGTTAACCAATGAAATTGTCTACAGTAAAGTATAAAATCAGAAAACAGAACTCACCCCTGCCAGTAACCCAAAGAATTTCTCATATGTTCTTTGCTGAGCACAGCAGTCAAGTATCATATTGCAGAGTTCTTTCTAGTTTAAGAAAAAAAAATAAATGTCTAGGTAAATTCACTGTAGCAGCAAAACCACATCATTACTAAGCACCAGAATATTAAGGAATGCCTTACAGAGATGTGAGATTCAAAACAATAGCATTTACATAGAATTTCACTGACAACATCAGTCATTTTCTGGATTTCCCATGTTTTAGAAATTATGTGGCATGAATGTGTCACACAAATTTCTTCTTCTGCTTAAGTTAAAATTTATGAGTTAACACACTGTACATCTCACCAAAAAACATCAAAACTAATTTACAAATTGACTTTACCAGAGTGCAAAAGAGGAAGTATAACATAAAAAAGGAAAAATTTCAAGGTTTTTTTTGTGGTTTTGTCTTTTTGGGCTTTTTTTGGGGGTGTGAGGGGTGTGTGTTTATTGTTGTTTGGTTTACTTCTTGGTTTTCATTTTGTTGGGTTTTTTTTGTTGTGCTTTTTTGTTTGTTTCAAGTAGCACCATTCCCTGCATTTACAGAAAAATCAAGATTCTTTGCAACTTCCAAATGTCAAAATAGCATACAGACAAGCCATTTGGAAAGTCACTTAAAATGTGCATGCTTAGCAGTCTATTTCTAAAATCAGAAATATCTGCAGATTTTGGTATGTACTAATATCTTTAATTATTCAGCCAGAATTTTCACCAGAAGCTCTGCTCACCATATGTAATGTTACACTGCAATTGCTTCACCAGAGAGGCCTGAGAGCGATGTTCACAAAGACTGAATTCAGCCTTGGGAGGCTGATCTGCCCAGACTGCCTATAACCTAGAGAGTGCAAGGAACTTTTCCAAAGAAGCTGCTTTAGGCTCATGTTGTGAATCACACTTGGCTAGGAAGGAACAGAGCAGCCTAGAGAGCCAATTAGGTTCCCAAAATGTTTGTGCATACCCCATCACTGACAGTCTGCCTTCCATTTTTTCTATCTCCATGGTGGACATCGACCTAAGCATCAGCTACGGCAGTCATGCAGAAGATGCTCTCCTTCCATTGATAACAACCATCCAGAACAGTTAAACACAGTCTTTTTGGAATACAGGTTGTCTGGCACCCTTCCTCTTGGTTCCCCAATACCACCACCCCAAGATCATTACCAAATCACCCTCTGGCAGCTACCACCTCCTATTCTTTCACACACACCAAATCAGGAACCAGAAAGGAACAGAGGTGGATTCTGCTTTGTACCTTGCCTCTAGGACCAGAGCCCTTCACCAGCTGAGAGCAGTGATCCAGGCAAGTAAGCATACATGAATTTAAAAATAAACTTATTTCTTTGACCTACTATGTAAGTTAAAGATTGTAATACAGTTATAAACTAGTTTAGGGCATATTTTGAAACATTAAGACAAATGAAGCAAACACTTTTATATAAATTAAGAGCTATGAAATACATGGCATTTAAGACTGCAGTTTTTCCCCATTTACTTTTTTATTATTATTCTCATAAAACCAGCTCCATAGCATAAACCAATTTATGATATTCCCAAGTAGGTTTTCAGCTGCCAGTCAAGTATCTTTCATCATTAGTTTAATTTCTCTTTAAACCATTAATAACACTCCCATTAAAAAACAACTGGATAATTTCAAGCATTTTGCCCTCTTTGTATCTTACACCAGTTTACTGTAACACATACCAGATTTTACATTCTCCTACTTAAGCCATTCTTCCAAGCATGTATTCCAAAAAGAAACATTTTGCTCATCACAAAACCTCAAAATAAATAAAAAGCCAACCAAGCTGAACAAGAAAAATACCCCCTCCAAATATTGAGGCAGTAATGTATAAAACAACTTTACAGATGTGTTTAAAGGCATTCCTTTCAACACTGTCACACTGTGTTACTGTGATGTATTAAAATGCATATTAACTTTTTATATTACCCTGTTTTACAGTAATGCTGCAGTTAATCAGTTTTTAAACAATAAAAAGGGTAAAGTGCTGATGCCACTGCTAATAAAGTCAGCAAGACTTGAAAAACAAATTACTTTTCTTCCTCATCTTAAATGCAATTACAACACTAGTATCCCCTGTGGTTTACAGTAATTAAATATTTTAACATTTTAATTAAATATTACAATGATTTCTAGGAGGGTATCTTGAATAATCACACACACAAAACCAGATCTGCCCACAGATATTCTTGCTAGTGTTATCAAAACAACTTGAGGTTAGGTCTAGAGTAACTGTCTTCCAGATTAAAAATTAACAAACTTTAAAATGATTTAATTATTTTCTGAGAGATGCGACAAGTTCACATAGCAATTCTAGCTTCATTTATAGATTTAAAGGTTAGTTAACTCATTTCTATCCTCCCAATGATAATACTTCCAGTGATGTTTATGGCTGCAAGAGCCTGTGTTTTTTAGTCCATCACTTGCTTTAAAGAACACAATGAATTTGTTTCCTAATTTTACAGCCAATTTATATACTGTGTTGTTCAAAAGTTTTCATACAATGCTCAAGAAGCGACTATTCAGCTTAGTTAAGAAAGAATGTACAGCTATCCAACCATGAAGTAAAGTGCTTTGAAAATATCTGACATTACATGCAGATGGTGAATGATCTTTTGTAAAGATCTTCAATTCATTATTTATCATGGGAAAAAAACCGCGGTACTTCCCAGAACTGCTATGACAGAAGATAAGGGGAAAGCTCTCTCTAAATACACTGCTTTTTCTTATGGTTCCCTCCAACTTCCTACTAGCTCTTACCCAAACAGGGTAATTGTTTAGACAGACCATTGCTCAACGTAACAAGGCAAGTACCATGATATATTTAAAGATGCTAAAGGGTGAACTAGGAAAAGAGAGAAAAATCGGTCTCGCTTTTCCCCTCCCTAGCTTTACCATTTTTAAGAAAAAAAAACAAGGACACCCTGCCCACTCTATATTCTCTCAGCTTCACACAAAGGCTATGTTCACTGTAGACAGAAGAGCTACAGCAACTCAGCATTCTCACTCCCTTCTGATCATGGGTTCCTTTTCACAGTTCCTACATATTTTTTCCCATTTTTTCCTATTTATTTTTTCAACATTTGCATTCCGCTAAGACTGCAATTTCAGAGCTGCCCCACAGGCTGCCTCCAAGATGAGGTCTCACTCTCCCCTCCCTAGCTGGAAGCGTTGTGATTTCCAGCTCCCCTCCCTCGCCAACCACACAGCTCTGTTCCAATCACTACATACACAAGCTGTAGCAATCCTGAGACACCCCCACCCTGTAAGCTAGAGTAACTTCTTAAAATACAAAACTATTAATCCCAGCACTTGGTTTCTACTATCTTACAAGGAACTGAAGGAATTGATCTGTTGGAAGCAAACCTAGTAAAGGACATATGCTGGTTTAGAACAATGTGAAATTGGAATTATGTGAAATTAGTGCCTTGTGTTTTATACATTTCCACTGCTTTTACAGATGCCACATTTTCCCTTTTTCTTCTCAGCAGAAGTGTATTTTACTTCCACTTACTACCTTCAAGCTCTCTCTACTGCTGCATATTTTAATGTATAGAACTGTCACATGTGCCTATTTTTTTCCAGCATTTCTTCTCTTTCTCTTCTTCATTTGTTGAATTACCACTTTGAGTCAAGGCTGGTAAAGCCATGGAAGGCGTTTCAGTAGCAGGTGGCCTCTTGGCAAACTATGCTCAGTGCCTTTGACAGCTACTATAGTGTTGCCGGGTCTGTCCTGTATTTGGTCAGCTAATGGTCTTTCTCAACTTTTATTGTTCCTTTATTTACCATTTTTTACTTCAGCTTGTTTTACATTTAGAGCAATATATGCTTAAAGCTGAATACGGTCATCAAAAATCTTGTACAAATCACACCTATAACACAGTACACAGGAATCATTAACTGGATACAAAGATAGATATACCTTTAATCTTGCTGCTACAAGTCTGCAACACACACACACAGAAGATGCTGGTGAAATAATACATTAAAGCCCCACCAATGCAATTCCATCTCCTTAGGTTAAATGCATCCATACAGGTTTGGAAGACCATAGACAGAATTCTAACACACACCTGTTATCAGTAACACACAAATCTTCATTTTGCAGCCATCAACATATAACACAACATACTCAGAAAGGGCAATGAGATTCCCAATCACATAATGAAGCTATTTTTTCCTCATTAGTATCTTTAATGTCATATATGCAATTATAGAAAACTTTATCTTATGCTTATCGGAAAAATTTTAACATAAATATCACCTGCTACATTTATAAAGCACATGAAGCATATTTTCCAAAAAATACAATTAAGCTTTAAGCACTCAAGACAGTTGAAAGTTAAAAAAAAAATTAAAAAATCAAAGACTAATTTATTTTCTGGTATAAAAGATCAGCAACAGATGAAAAATTTAAACTCATTAAAAGTTATGAGCATGTGCTTAAAATAATCTAGCCTAATAGATATATGTATTTAAAGAAGTACTTTTTAAAACTTAAGTTGTCCTTCTGGAAATTCATCCCATATAGGTATGGCTTAAAAGACCTCTTTCAATTCATTACTAATTATTTCCAGTGGTATTTTGCATAATCCATATATATTTACATGATTTCTCCTGTTAAAGCTCAGCCCCTTTGTGTGATCCACAAGCCTATTAAGAGTAATCCCTATTTCACCCTTCAAGTCATTAAAAAAAAAATCTCAGGTCAGCCAACGCAACTAGGTTCATTTACACTTACCAACTATTTTAAAATTGTTTTCAATTTTAAGCCTGTAATCTACATTATTAACTGTAGAGAATAAAAGTGCATAAACTGGTTCCACTAATGGGTCCTTCCAAATTTTAACTCAATATCCAGATTTTGCACCTATAAGTACATTTCCTCATGTTCTGTATCTTCAGGGATTACACTGATGTCAACAACACTATGTTACACAAATTAAAGCCACTGAAGAAGCAAGACTTTGTCTATCAAAATTTTATATCATAACTATATGGTGTTCAGAAGTAGGGCTTTTTTTTTCTGATGTTGTAGTCTTCTGAGGCTCCTACATATGTGGAAAACAGGTCCAAAGCACTATGTAATCTGTAAAAACTTTGATCGGTGTAAAATGGCCAGGCAGTAACATAATATGAACAGCATACAAATTAACACTTTGACTTGAAAAACGAAGTCAAATTTCTAGTGGGAATGTGCACCCACCTCAAACTCAAGGCTACTGATAGAAGTAGTAATTCCTTTCTTTAACACATTTGAAAACTCCTGAGGAGCAGACCTCAGATTGCTTTTCAACTTGTGATCTACACATCACTGGCATCAAATACATTATTTCCATTTTAAAGATATAATTCACAAGCTATATAAGGTAACCTATGTATCTTATGTACTGAATAAATACCCTGTTACTTGATGAACTGCTGAAAGTATGCGCAGAATCATACAGGTCATAAAGAGACAGACAAACAGTTTAAGAACTATGCTCTGTAGGTAGGAATTAGTTACTGCACCTTGCATTAAGAAACAGCTGTAAGAACACACAGTCCTTTTCAACACAAAGAAAGTCAGGCTGAGGGCCAGCTTCTTCCAAAAGTTTTGAAGTATATTACAAACATTCAGCTATCAATGTTTTCAAAGAATTCCGGAATTTTCAAGTTATATATTAATTACGTATTATATTTATGTAATATAAAATGAATTCTTATTTTACTGTTATTTATCATACTAAAATGTTTGGAAACTAACTAAGATAACTAATGCCTTGAGCCAGGCATCTCAACTGATGTTCAGATGAGTAATTTCAGAATAAGATCATTCTGATTTTGATGGAACTTGGAGATTTAAGGCAATGTATCTGAAAAGAAGTACAGTTAAATTTAATGAAAAATCCGAACTAAATGCTATGGTACTACAGGCTAAAATAATATATGGTTCAGAAAATCAGATGTAATCACGTCATTAGACTTATAATTCCAGACTTTAGCAACAACAAAAGCAGCAGGGAAATGAAGGAAGTCACACATTAACAGAACTTCAATCAAATGTACTTTTAACTTCAATGCCAGAGTTACTGCTACGTACTTTTTAATTGATAAATTAGGAACGTTCATATTGATTCAACATCTCAGCCCCACAAAAAGTCCTGCTTCAAAATACAGGAAATTTACTTGAGAATGATCATCTCTCAAAGGCAGCAGCGAGTCTGTGAACTAATCATGGTGCAGCTGCCAACCAACCAATTGCAATGCCCAACAATAACAAAGGAAACCGATTAATCTAAGAAATCATCAACTTGATCAGAACATAATTATCAGCTGTAGACCATCCTACTCTATACCAGTTTCCTGGACTACGTTCTCACTGAATGTCAAGTCAAACTATGTACTGCTGTTATCTTCAAGACTCGATGCATAAATAGCACAGGAAAGATACTGACACCCCCACCCCTCCAACTAGGACTGCTTTGAGCAAGTGTGACACCATCCTGTAAAAATGAAAATGTGTCAAATGCATGCATAATTCTTTCAAGAAGGCTACAATAAATTTTTCAAGTTAAAAAAATTAATAATATCCAGTGAATCATTACTTTTGTATTGGATAACTGCACTGAGGGTCAGATATTCTTGTAGAAGAAGCTCTTAATTTAACTTAGCAAAGGCCCAAGTGCTGCTGTATACAAATTTAGTTTTCAAAACAAACAAAAAAAGGACCAGAAACCTAAAAGCCAATCTAGTTTAGGAATACTTTCAAAGAGCAAGAACAACGTATGCTTGGTTGTTTTTTCGGTTGGTCATCCCTGCTCACCCTCACTTAAGGGAGACTGGGCAATAAGGTAAGACATTTCTCTTTCTGCTCTCAGCTTGAATGATACTAAGAACCTTTTAAAATTAATTATTCTTAGGCAGTAGCATCTTTCAAAAACAAAAGAAAAAAAATCTATATTCCTCATACATGCTTTTCTAAAGAGGGATCAATTTGCTAGCTAAGTAGTTGTCATTCCTGTCTAGATGTGTATTACTGTGAGGATCCTCAACTCTTTCTTTCAACTAAAAACACTCGAAACCGAAATGTACTTCTCCAAGAACAGAGGCAACAAAAATCTTATGTGAAAGCATAAAGTAAAAAGCCCATTTCTGACATTTTAGTCAGGTTTTTTTGTTTGCTTTCTTTCCTCAGAAACCAGAACAACTACTAATACCATACTCCTCTAACTACAGTTTTAATTTATTTAAATTTTCTTCCTTAGTAGTGCATAGGATTAATGCAGCTTTAACACAGATAATAACAGTACTTTTTTTAAAAAAAGAGAAACAGCGTGCTCTGCCAAGACTGAACATATGTCCAAAGAAGCACTGTAAGGCTTGTTTAGAACAGCTTCTCACAGCCTGAAATACAGACCACAACAAAGATTTTCAACTTTTGATCTGGAGGCTTCGGTTGCCAAGAAAAGCAAGTCTCCTCCTATTAAATTTACTGCTAAAGGAAGAATTTCAACTATATGAATTTCGCTTTTCCTTAAAAAAAAATTATCAGAAACAAACACATAAGAATTAAATTCTTAGTATTTAGCATACTTAAATACTACTGCCTAATGGAGAGGAGCAGAACTAAGATACTGAAGTTAGTCAAATCAACAACAACAACAAGCAATAAGCCCCTTGGACAGAGTTTAAGAATCCACCTGGAAGAGTACAAGGGAACAAGAGAGTCCCAATGCACAGAAGATGCATTCAATTGTCTTCCCATCTGAGTAACAGCAACAACACTCACAGATCGGTAATAAAGGCAGCAGAGGCCTGCTAGATAGCAAGAGTCCACCTGGAACCTACTCCTCAAGCAGGGATGGACATCAGTATAACAGATAGTATAGAAGTAAAATTTATAAGGTTTTCATACCCGCACAGAATTCAGGGAAGAGGTGAGAAACAAGGGGTGGGTCGGAATCAGAAGCAGGTAGACAGTGATACCACTTAATCTGCTCAGGTCGTAAGAAACAAAGTAACAGGAGAAACAAAATTAACTTGAACAGGCTTTTAGTAACAGATTTAGGGAAAGTTCTCATAATAGAACTGAGAAGACCTACAAGATTTTTTTTTTTTTTTTTAAAGAAACAGTGGTAGAACAAGAGAAGACCGACAAAACATCACGCAAAGGGGCATCCTGAAAATCTAATACAGAAAACACTGTGAAAAAGGATCAGGAAGAAAACTTGTGATAAAAATGTTTTGAAACAGTTTCTGGACATATATATTAAACCGGCAATGTAAAACCACAGAGGAGTAACACTTTTGCTCATTTAAGGTACCCATGACATGCCAAAAAAGGATACAGACAGAAGAAACCTGAAAGGTTACAAAAAAAGAAAGAAAAGCACGAAAGCACACTGCTTACATCTATCAGAGGTCAGTGAAATACAGAGGAAAAGGATACATTTTTAGATGATTTAAATTCTAATGACTAAAGAAGGGCCCTTTAATACAGAAGATGCAGGAGACAGTGCTGAACGTGTTAGGGTAATCTAAAAGGGTGAAACAAGTGTGATCAGGAAGACAGTTTAAAGACAAGGTCCAGGTACAAGAAGCAGATATATTTTCAGAATCCTGGAACAAAAATAAATTAATTTAAAAAAGAGCCAAGGAAAACAGAAAAACTGGAAAGCTGGTACTGAAAACTGAGCTTGTGAACCCAGAAAAGAAAACTGAAAATAAAAGGGGTTTTCTAAAGAAAGAAAAACAGGACACTGTAGTATGCAAACATTTCACCCAAAAAAAGGTATGTGGGAAAAAATAAAGGATGAGGAAATAAGTGGGTATTTTCAGAAAGAAGAATATGCAGCTGGAGACTAAAAATTAACTGGATTTTTCTGTTTAACAGCATCATTCATTTCTGAAAAAGCAGCTTTTCAGTTCATGACAAAAGGAAAAGTATGTTCATTTCAAGTCAGAACACAACTATTTTAGGTTACTAAATAAGACTGCTGACATCCCCCTCAGCATGCAGTACTAAACTGCAATGCCAGAAAGCAGTATTATGTTGTCCTATTCCATAGATGATCCATTTGAACCTTAATCCTCTTTCTACAAGCCAGAGCTGTGCGACAGATGCATTACTGGTATTAAACATCCAAACACTTGTGTTGCACAGCAGTTAACATGACACAATAATCTGATAATTCAACCACTGATAAAAACTGCTAAATATATTCCTGAACTTAGCCCTGCTAAATGATACCAAAAGTCTCGGTAATAAAGATTTCTGGAGTAATTAACCTGCAAGAAAGTTGCTAATACTATATTAATCTCAAAATTGTCATTCATGTCTGTCTTTAGGTTTTGAGTATTCTTACAAGCTTTCAGATGGTGTTTAATTGACAATTCACTACTCAAAGCCTGTGGAAAACAGTCTTAATGACAATATTAAAGGCAGCCGATTTTATTAATTAAAGCTTTCCAGAAGGAAAACACAAAGTTACTGTAAAATTGGACTTAATTTGAGAAAAAATAGAAAAATAGAAACTGCATTAAACGATACTTCAATCAAACACTCCAGTACCTGCTCTTCGTGATAAATGAAATTCATAGCAGGAGTCTTATTCTTAAGAGTGAGGTCTTATCTATACAGTCTTCACTGTAAGAAACAGCCAACCATGATATTATTACCTCTCCTACACCTGATCTAAATTGCAATTTTCTCACAAGCATAAACAAACCTTGAAGATTCACCCAAAGGTTCAGCAAACACTTCAGGAATGTCTCAGGACTGGTTAAAGCTCTGAATAATAAGGTGCAAAGAAATTATAGATAAAGACACATCATCCTGCAACATAGGTCACTGAAGCTTTCAGTAAAACAGACCCCCCAAAAAAAGTGTTTTATGGCTAAAAAAAATAATTCTGTGGGTTTTTTTGATCATGAAGACAGTGGGAATCAATTCACTAAAGGCTTCAATCAGAAGATATTAACTTGAAAGAATAAAAGATTATTTTCCTTGTTTAGAAACTAACAGTTAATTCAACCAGAAATTCCTGCTGAGTGCATTCAGTTTTTCATCCACATGGGTAGACTTGAGCCCCATAAATAGTTGAATTTTGTTGTCTCTGTCTGGTTGCTCTCTCTGCTCTCACGCTAATGAGGAAACCTTGGGGGCTTTTTTTAGGAACTGTAATTCTATACAATGAGCAAGTCAAAGATCTCACATATTTGATTAAGGTGAGGTGAAAAGTAATGATGATTATTAGGGGAAAAAAAGAAATCACCAGAGAGAAGATGCCTCGTGACAAAAGGTGCAGTTTTGAACCCTCAGTTGTAGCAATTCCTACAACTAGTATTGAATCATAGGTTGACACTAATTTATTTTTATCTCTTTAGATAGATATATACTTGCATATACACACAAAGTGCCAAAAAGAACCACTGCATTTATTTTAACAGCATCTTTCATAGCAATTACAGCTGAATCATAACTACATCACCTCAAATTCCTCTTTTTTTTTAACAGGGTGGTGTGCTAACCAAAATAAATTATCTAAGTACCATAAACTGTAATAATTAAATACATAAATTCTTATTCATCTAAATGTTCTAGTTTTAAAAGAATGCTGTAAATTTTAATATGAAAAACTGTGACGCTTAGTGAATTTTACACATTTTCCAAAGCACAAATTGATAGGAAAGAATCTGTTGGAAATGAGATGTTAACAGAACAAATTAACATTGTTTAGACAGCTGGTGGGGTATCGTATTTTGTCTCCTCCAATCACATCCTCTTAGAAAGACATGACATTCAGTGGAAACATTTCAGAGATTACAGTGCTACTGGTCACAAAGCTACTGTACTCTAAATTAGTTTGCATTGTACTTAATTGATTCCCAAAAGTTCCATATATATTCAATTTAGCCATACTTTCTTGAGTCTCAAAACTAGACCTGGGAGTTGCTCTGAGAGCTCTCCTACAAAATTAGGAGTAAAAATTGTGTTTGCAGTGCAGCAGAAAAAAACCAAACACATTTGCATGTTTATCGTTGCATACATTAATGTGTGATTGATAGGGGAAATAAAGTTTCTCAAAGCTGAGACAGAAATAAAGCCCTTCACAGGATTATGTAATATAAAAAAAAAATTCACGTTCAGTAAATTAGCACCCTATAAAGTATACGAAAAGTAAAACCATGAATTCATCTGTGTACGTCTGATTATTTGCAGCAAGCAAAGGATTCAGAAAAAGCAAAAGAGAATAACCTGGTAGCAAATACTAAGTCAAATATCAAAAATAACAAATAAAGAGGTGAAAGAAAACCTGCCTTTTTTATACATCTAAGATTGTGACTTATGGGTTGGTTTTTTTGGGATTGTTTTTTTCTCCCTTCATTAAATTTATTTTTTCTATGTAGATCTTGCCCACAGAATAGTTAGTAGTTGACAGAGACTGCAACGGTATTAAATATCAACAGCTGAGCAGTTCTCTGAGCAGCTACCTACCAAGCAGTGTTACACAAGTTATAACTCCACTGTATGATCTATCTAGATCTATTCTAGATTGTTCTCTGATTTCTTTAGAGTTGAATTGATTTGCTAGAAAATAAGATTTTTTTTTTCTCTTTAGAATTCTTCAGGTTATGTTTCACCAAGAATGATAATCCCATGCATACTTAGTATTACATTTCATGCAGAGAATTCAAGAATTAGATAAGAAAATACACAACGATCATCTGAATTCTTAGTTTACTTCCATGTAAATTCCTTAATAATAGAAGAACTAGAAAAAAAAAAATAACAGGCAAACCAATTTCTGACTACTAGATTAAAACAAGTTTTCAAAGAATACCTACCTCTAGCCCAGATCTCCACTTACTAGTCACTACTATAACTAATAAGGTTACTTCTACACACATTGCTTCAAATTCAACAGAGTACTGATAATTAAAGCCACAAGAAAATTAACAGCTCTCTCAAGTGCAAATCTCATGATGATAGCTTATGTGACTGAAAAACTGTTTATATAATTGGGTATTTATATTCCACCACGATCTAGCATAAGTACTAGCTGAAGGACAGTTTCCTTGACATGACAACATACCAATTGCATTGACCTTACACGCACTGTCTGAAAATGATTTTGTCTGATGATCTTCAAGATTACACCAAAGCAATCATACTTTGAATAATTGCGTATTGAAATAAAGCACTTCTAAGAGCACTGTGAAAGCAATGGAACAACACATTCTTTTAGTGATATGCTAAATTTCTAGTCCCACTGATAAAGTCTACAGCTGTCTGCAAATACGATCTTCAACTCCCAGCTCTTTCAGAGACTGAGCTCTGATAATGACTGCCAGGCTACAGTACTTTTGGCAGAGGATAAGTGTTTCAACAGTCCAATGAACAAACTTTTTCAAACAAGCTATGAGCAAACATTTGAGCTGCCTGACAGAAAGAAGCAATTGCATAAGATAAATGTCTTATGAACTATGTGTCAGCTTATTTGCTCTAAAGGTTGTAAGACTCATTTTAAAGAACAGCTGTAAGAAATCACCCTCATCGGCTTGCTAGGTCCCAGGCCAAGAGCAAGGCTTCTAGATACTATCATAGCACTATTTCTTAATGTTAATAACAAAAAAGAATAAGCACTAAGGCTTACAGTTTGACTTTCGGGAAAGTCCATCTTCAGCAATTTGTGAGCACATTCTTCGAAGTCTAAGCTGCAATAATAGAAAAAATACTTCTCATTATCTATGCAATATATAAAACCATTTTGGAATTACATTGTTTGTTGGTGCTGAAACTTCAACTGTTTTGAAATAAAGTATCTTATTAACATTCAGAAAGCTGTTTGTTTTGTTGAGATTTTTTTTGTTGGTTTTTTGAAATAAATATTTTGTGTTTCATGAGTTTATAATTGAAAATTAGCCAGTCATTACAGTTGCAGGCAATTTGAAAACAACATGACTTGGGTCATGATTTCTATTACATCATCTTACAAAACTCAGCAAAACACAAACACGTGAGCTCATTTTGCACATCCTAAAAAACACTGAAAGCGAAGCACTGTACTTTGTTGTGCACTCCCGTTCTTGCATATTGAAAGCATTTAGCTACCACTAAGTACCTCCCCATGCTGAAGTAGAAGATTAATAAATTGAAGTATGGCAGGAAAGCACTGAACAGTAATTTTGAGAAATATAAGAGTCTTTCATACATCTCAGTACTGTATTAGTTCATCTATCTAGTGATCAATACCACAACTACATTATTTCATTCCCCATGCAGGTTCAGACCTGTAGAATGTTGTGGGCCATGCCTACCTATAACAATGGAACTGAGTGGCACGCAATAGATTTATCTCTCCTTTCACGCAGGAGTTATACCATCATGCTTTGATTATTTGTGCCATGTACTGCAAGGGGATTTCCTCCTCAAGATGAATACAAATACAGTGAATTTCAGGGTTGGTATCTGTATACTTATTGTCCAAACAATGCAGATAGCAACAGGCCTAGAGAGTACCACACTGCAGAACTCCTTACTCTCAGAAGTGGAGAAACTCTACAGTATCGCTAATTTAAGCGTGTCAAACACTTTTTTCAGAAACTCTTAAGATGTTGTATAATCTGAAGATCACTGATTTTTATTCACTCAGAAAACTCTGATTACAGCAATCCTCAGAGATAAGTCCCAGTGCACTACTCAAACATTCTGAAACAGATTTATCTTAAAACGTGTATTTGGGTACCCATTTGTCAAAACAGTCTGCTTTACACAATTAGGTGAGGCTCCATAAAGGACACTCCCCCATTGTTGTTTTTTTTTTCCCCCTTTTAAATTATAAACTAAAAAAAAAAAGTTTAGGAAGAAAGAGAATTTTAGTTTACCCATTTCAAAAGAACTACACTCATAGGTGTACAAATTATATATTTACCTTGACTGAATAGCAAGATAAATTGTACGACGGAAGGAGACCAGGTTAATTTCTGTTTTGTCATGGACAGTAACTTTCTGACCTGGGAAAGAAAAACATGGTTTTGTAAAGAGTAAAAAGATATGTAATCTCTTAGAACAGCTCTATTTACTAAGTCTGTAGCACACTACATAATACTTTTTCTCAAAATATTTAGGAGTGCTTAGCAGGTTTATTATTTTTTTATTAATATTTTTGCAGAGAAGAAAAAATAATCAGTGTTTACCTCATCTGTAACAAATAAGTAAATATTTAGAGATACAGCTTTAAGAGGATAATTCCCCATTTAAAGCCTTTTCACATGACTTACCCGGCAAAATGCAAATGCAACCTCTGGATTTAACATTTCTTCCTACATTATTAGTAAGGCATTTTCTGAATAATTTAACTATACAATGTTTTATGTAGCCTCCCTGATTTTAACAGGAAATTCTTTTTTTCTATTATGTGCAGGATCTACTTTACAATATTCAGTAAAGCTCTGTTTTGTCCCAGAACAAGCACAAAAAAAACCTGTTCCAAATGACAACCATTCTGGGAATACCTTCATTCATAAGGTATTCACTACTCTTTCACTCTCGTAAAGTTTGGGCATAGCATAAATGATGAAAAGTTACATGAATTCTCATACTTTTCATCAGCCTTAGAAGCTCTGTTCTGTGAAATACTCCAGCAAACTAGTGAGGAAATCCATTCCTGGTATTCTACAAGAAGAGGACTTGGCTGGCTTTTCAATTACTCAGTCTACACAAATATTTCCGTTATGCTTATCCATCACTTTTTTTTCCTGGGAATTAAATGTATGTGTAATCACTGACTGGTTGCACTAAAGATCAAGAAAGGCGGCTGAACTGAACTAAGAAATGAGAACTAAGAAATGAGAGGATGTAAATACAGTTGTAAGAAAGCCCATTATGATTTTGAAAGCAATTTAAAAATACAGTAGAGTATTAAAAAGTGTCCAGGAAGATTGTCATTGTTAGTTTTTAAGGAACTCTTTTCATGTTCATTATTTTTACTGTCTTATGTTTGCATGGCTTTTCTCGCATGAAACTGCTATGGTCAAGAACAATCAGGCCAAGTTGCTTTTCATTTTCTGCCTGTGCTGAACGCTTCCTTCTAGACCATTACTTTTATACTATGCCAGTACACACTTGGATCTGAGAATAATTTAAGAAGAAGACATCCCTTAACATTTGAAGATTCTTAGTTTTGCAAAATTCATAACAAGTTAAGCCTTTCTTTCCTGTTCCATCTACAGTCAACCAACCACTATTAAGGTCCCAGTCATACACTTACCATCTTCATCTTCCTCTTCATCTTCTTCATCTTCCTCACTACTTCCAGCCTCTTGATCTGCTTCAGATTCACTGTCACCTTCATCAAGAATTTCTGAAAGAGCAGTATCCCAGATTAAAGGAATACAGACCACAGTAGTTTTATTACCAAAAAAACCCTTGATCCAACACCCAAGAGTAAAAGGGTCTCTCAGGTAGAGAATGTGGCAGAGCCAAAAAAATAGGCGTGTTATAACGAAATGAAAATGTAGCTGCAGAAACAATACCGAAGAAAATAAGAGGAATGCATTGGAAAGGTCTGTGATGAACTGAAAGACAGTTATCCAGGACACAATTATCACCCACTGGTAATAATAAAGGTTAGTAACAATAGTTGGATAAGTAAATGCCCTATAAATGTGTAAATATATCTAAATATTATGGATAAAATATGTATACACACACCCCCCTACCTTTCTTCAGTGCCTTGTATTTCTCTTCATTTTCCATGAAGTTCGGATCCATCTTGAAAACATCTTTAGAATAAAAGAGAATCTTATTTAAAATACAAAATGAAGAAAACAATTAATATTTAATCTTAAATTTGTTTCCATAAGGAATGTAGTCAAAGAATTGTTCCCTTTTCTAACTTACTAAGAACATCCTCTGGGTTGTAGTCATCTTCTAATGGCAACATATGAGTAAACTGATCCTCCTCTTCCACTAGATCTAATCCTTCGGGAATGATTGGATGATCCTTGAAGCCATCCTTCCGTACAGCAAACATGACTTCTATCATATACTGAACACGCATATCAATTTTAGATTCATGCAGAATGTGTCGAAGACGGTCAAAGATTGCTTTAGAAAAAGACAGAAATGTAAATATGAGAAAGATTTACTAATACAAACACCAAAAAGACAAATATTCTGGCTAATTATACTTACCATTAATACCTCTAGGAGAAACTTCTGTTAATTTAAGCCCACTCTCTTTAATAAATCCAATTGCTACTTCAATACTGTCATCAGTAGGCCTTTCAAGAAGCAAAGTGAGCATTTCCAAACATAAAACCTCATGAGCCTACCGAAACAATATCAGTAAAGAATTAGAATGTAGAGTGTTACACTATTATTACAGTTTTCTATTTTTATTATTTACTTGACAGAGCAGTCCAGCCTTTGAGGATACTACAACACTCTTGTTTAATCACACACACAAGGCAACTGTAGCAGGACAAAGCTAATTAAGAGGAGCTCAAAATTTCAAATACAATTTTATCACCTGTATTTACATCAACTTTGTAGTGAATGTGGCCATGCTATTGAGATGAACAAGCAAGCAATGAACATTTTGCCATTAAGAAAAAACAAAACAGAATGCATTTCTAAGAAGCAAATAAAACAGCACTTACATTACAGAAAGTTTCAAGTGCATAAGTTTCAAGTCTATAATGAAATCAGGTGTTCCAAAACCAGGCATATAAACAAATGGCACATCTCAAATTAGTTTACTATTTACCAAAATGCTGTATATTCCCAATGCATTGCTGAAACACCACTTCTTGACATTATTTAAATTGGACTATGCTGATTTATAAAAGAGTGGCACAGTACTGGATACAAACTTGATTTAGGTGCAACTGAGTCTAGTTCTGCCTACATAGATTTTCAAGTCCGATGACAGTGTTGCAAGAAAACTGTTTAAGATCTGTGGGACAGGGCCTCAGATGAAGCTTGCTTTGCACCAGGATCTGCCTGAACACTAGCCCAAACATTTACGAAGTCTGGAGAAGCTCTAGAGTATAAATGCAATGGTAAACGATGATAACTGCATAGGAAATTACCAATGTCTTTTCTAAAAAGGTCCTAACAACTTAGAGCAGGCATTAAAAGGAAACCTGAAATCAGATTTTTGGTAACCATTAGAACAGGAAAAGCAACTTCACTTAGGCTACCGCTGTCTTGCAACTAAAGAAGTAGGCATGAAGTGTTTGGATTGAGTAGAAACATGAAATAACATACCACATTCTGATTCATCAAATGTGCAACAAACTTCGAAGATGTCAGACAAAGTTGCTGCAAAAAAAAAAACAAAATACAAAATTTTAGTACACCTTATGTGGAAGAAAAAAATAACTTACTAAAAATCTGTGTATCTCACAATCAAATTGAGCCATGAAACGAATTAGTTTGGGCTACAGATAGGTACTTGCAATTAGGGCTGTACACTTTCCAGAAAAAAAAAAAAAAAAAAAAAAAGAGAAACTTTCACAGTACCAAGTCAGAATAGGATGTCAAACTTTCATAATACTCTAATACTACAGTACTTAAGTTCCAATGCACAGGCCTTCATTGTTTGCCTTGGAAATATGTGATTTGGACACACTTGACACAAGGTTAGCACAGCAGAATTACAAGTTTCAGCATGTTGCTTCTTCACATTTTACATACCTTATCATTTCTGCGATATCCTTTGCGAAAGTTTAGTATCAGTCTCTTGAGAATCAATTCACCAATATTTGGAAACTTTGAATTGATAATTGCCACAAGAGCTGCATAAACATGGGTAAAAATTGGAGAGGCACTCTGAGCTTGCAAAATGGATCTAGACAGCAATCCCCTGTAAAAATACATAAATTAAAGATTTTTCTGGTAATAAAACATTGAATGTTTTATTCAGTAGATGCAACGTAAAATAGTATTGTACAGGTGGAATAGTCACAACATATTAGATGGTTATTCTCAAATGGTTGTTTATCATGCCACAAATGGTGTTGCCGTTTGTGTCATGCAATTACATGCCATAAATGTGTTGCCCAAACATGTCTAAGCTGAGAAATTCTTAAACTGACACCTTATCTTTCATTAAACATTGTTCCTATTAGAACTACATTTGAAAATAAGCATGTAAAAATCCTTCATCTTTTACGTGCAATTATCCTTTTTTAACTCCAATGTAGGCTCTTTTTAGCTTTGAGATTAGTATGACTGTGCTGTTTCTTTTCCTCAATTGCAAAACGAAAATCCTGTTTGTGACCATAAAAAAGAACAAAAATCTGCTCTGCAACTATCGATGAAAAACCACAGAATTGTGTTCCACTATAATGATAACTTAAAACATGCAAAACAAACTTAGAAGAAATAGAAGCTATATTTCCATAAAAGGTCCCCAACAATAAAGATCTACCTACGAACTGAAAGTTCGGTAAAACCAAAACTGTAAAGTAATGCTTTTCAATGCATTTCTCAAATGAAACTTCATATTTTCAAATAATAATTATGTTTTGGAACTGAGAACTGATTATAAAAGACTACTACTTAGGGCCTAAGTGAATGTAAACACGGGGCTCATGAGATAATAGTTCTATTATTGTACTAAAGGTGTCTCTCACATTTATATCAAGACTCAAGTCTGACAAAAATATGAGACTTTTTTTTCCTCCCCTCTCAGTTTTGCTTTTTCTAATGCTTTAGCCCACAAAATTTGACTGTTGCTGTATCACTCCATTACAAATGGGTGAGGAGGGAGAAAAAAAAGCAGCCCTCCAAACGCAAATCTCCAAAACACACACTGGCATCCAACTCTATCTTCTCTTTGGTCCACTGAAATCTTCCAAAAAGAGCTCCTACACGGTAATAAATACAAACTGCACAAGGATCTTATTCCTACTTACTTTGGAGTTGACAACTGTAATAGAACTCATTTCATAGTAGTGCATGGAAACAGAGTTATTTAATTTTGAAACTATTAGTTACTTCTTGCTTACAAACTGAAACTGGCCTGGTTTTAACAAGAGAGTAAATCAGAGCTAAAAACTCAGAAAAGCACTTTACAGCTAGGTAAAACTTCATGTCATTACTTTCCTAAGCATGTTTGTGCAACTTCGGAAGTAAAAATTCAGTATAAGAAGAATGTGGTGTCATCTTCCATCTACCTTATTTTGAAATTTCTAAACTTATAAGCCCCCCAAAAACTTCCCCAGACAAGTATATTCTAAAAACATCCACTAAACTCATTTTAAAACTAAAATATTACTGCTTGTATGAAAAATAAGTTTCAGGGACATGAAATGCAGACAAGTAAAAGTAGTTCTACAACAGAATGTTCAAGACTTCGTTATTATTTTTTACAGAACTACTTGCTCACTCTCTAGATTTTACTTAATTCTCTTCTGTTATTTTTATGCAATTTGCAGGATTCTGATCTTCCCATGAAGTATGACATGCATGAAAGTAACTCGCTCCTTAGCCATAACCTCTTCAAATAACAGTGATTAAGCTGTGACAGGAAAAAATGTTGCTGTCTGAAATGTTAACAGCATTATTTCTGGATATTTTGTTCAGAAGGGGTTTTTTTGTTGGTGCTCTGGTTGTTTGTTTAAACCTTATGCCTTTAGACTAGCATATTTAACATCTATTGACATCAAAATTAGAGCAAGGGAAGTCATCACACAGTACATGCACAGTCACCATGACTTAGTACTCAGCTCAAATAGCATAATAGTATTTTTTCTATATTAAAACAATAAAGAATTTACTACGGCTAACCGTAGTAAAATTTGTTTTGCTAAATATGGCTACAAACTTTATTTGTCCCACAGAAAAACATCCCAGAATACAAAAATAAATGGACAGAGACATCTGTAAGTCATTCAAGTAAAATGCATAGGTAAAAGCTTTAAGAAAAGCACACATATAGCATCTGCTGCACCCTTACCCCTCCCCACTGTTTGAGCAGTACCAAAATAGGGGACTACTCTGTGTAGGTCAATATAGCCTAAGGTTAATTTTAAAATCTAACTAGCATCCATACACTAAACACAGTGATGTACACATAAACAATACACAAGTTGGCAGAAAAGCAAGAGAACTGTTTCAAAATACTAAGACTTACCTTCCCCGAACAATATTTTCCTGAAGGAGCTCATGAATGATATTTTCTATATTAGAAACGTTCACTTTATTGACCAGACCATTGATTGACTTCTTCAAGGCTTCCCAACTCATCCTCTGATATGCCAAGCTATTGCAAAGGTATCACAAATTATTAATGCATAAATTCAAGGTAGCACTGAGTGAATTTTCATAAATACGTATGAAAACATGAATGTAAGTTGTAAAAACTAAAATAGCTAAGAGAATATTCACTGCATAAATATGAAGACTTTATAATTGTAAAGTTTACAATTATGCATTTAACTACTAGGAAATCACTGAACCAACACGATATACTAAAATGTTATTCTCTACAGATATGTTATAACCCAGTATGTTCAGTTTTCTAAGATATTTCAAAACAATCTCTGGTCATGTTCCGTATCCCTCTTTTCTATTTACGCTTTGCAGAGGTACAGACACAATCTGATCCTCTTACCTTTCTTCTGATAAAAATATACCTTCAAAAGAATGATCATAGCCCTCAAAAGATATTCCATTTTCACCAACATTCACTAAAACCCTTTACTGTTTTGCTTTTCAATAAAAATTCCAATATATTACTTTTATTACTTTCAACTCACCTATTTTTATCAGTGATTTGCTCTTGCATCATCCTGAGCTTGGCAGGCGGAATATACGCACCACCTGTGCGAGTAAGGATTGGATCCACTTCTTCTTTCTTCTTCTTTGAAGTGGTGTCATCATGAGCAAGTGAGCTCTGGTCTGTTGACCTCTCTGGACTCCTACGATCAGGTGATGAATATCTTCTCTGTTTCCTTCGATCAGATTCTCTCTCCTCCCATCTCTCATAGTGTCTCTCTCTCCCCCTTTCCATCCTTCTAAAAAAAAAAAAAGTTCATGAAAAGTTTTCACATGTTATTCTTTAAAAGAAGTATTTTACTACTGATTACAAAAGAGCTTGATACTCACCTGCCTTCTGAAGTTCTGTCATCATAGTATTCCCTCCTTGAATATTCCTGATCATATCTGCTGTCATCAGAGTACCTTCTCTTTCTGGGAGATGGAGACCTGTCACGGTCTATATCCCTATTTGCAACCCAATACACAAAATTCTTATTAACAGGCTTAGGAAAGCAATGCTATTAGCAGTTACTTGCAATACAATGTTACATATATACCAACTGTTCCACTTCTGCAACCTGATTTTCAATATACACATCATTCAAATAGAAGATGCTCCTTTTATAATAATTTGTTGACAGAAAAAAATAATCAAAAATCAAGAGAAGCTCTGGAAAAGGAAGCTCCTCCTAGAACTTAAAATTAAATTCTAAATAGATATAGTACCGAATACCGTTCCTTAGAACATGTGAATTCATTTCACCTACTTTTGCCTGTGTAGCATAAAACAGAATAGACACTGTTAGAAAAAAAATGATATTGCATTTATTACAAGAGGTTTCATTCCAATTAAAACTGTAGATTTCTCATCACAGTTCTCCACCTCCTGCTGGCATCAATAATCTTGCTCTAAAGTAACAATTGTGGCATCAGCAATATGCAAGTCCAAGCAAAAAGCTGGCATCTAATTTCCATTTTCAAGAAATGAAAACGGATTTTTTAAAGATTTAGTTTTAATAACACATTTATTTAGTTACTGCTATATTGACATTCAAGTATTTTATTAAATCTACTGTTATTTTTCACTACTCAGTTATAGTAATACATAAAAAGAAACTGAATCTGACTTTTTTTTCTTAACTAACTTACTATGTGAGGTATATGAACAGAATTGTAGGGTATAAAAATCAATCATTCTACCTGTCCTCTGGAGATAAACTTCTTTGGTGTGAACTGTAGTTTTCCTTCCTTTCGTAACTGGAACCATGCTTTAAGAAAACGGAGAGAAAAATCAAGCTTCAACATTATATATTAATTACTGTGAGTATATATATCTTGAGATCAAAGCAATCCATGTCTTTGGTACCCTACTCCTTCAAATAAAGCTTCCCTACTCCTTCAAATGTCAGTCAGTTATGACAAGGAGCAATGGTTCTAAATAACAAGTAGATAAGCAACTGGACTCCCTTCTACAGGATGCTGCAGATGCCAAATGCCTACATGGGTTGAAGAGACTGGACAAACACTGAAGAAAAAAATCAAGTTACCAAAGAAATCATCTGGCTCACAAAGCTGCAAATAGGCAGAGACTGGGAAAGTATGTGGGCGAGTACTTTTATGGTTGTCCTGTTCCTAAACTTTTCAAGCCATCTGCTATCAATTACTGCTGGAGCCTAGAATAGATGGACCTTTGGTCTGCCTTTCCTGCTTCCTTCTCCCATATGCCATTTTACACTTTGTCACATCACGTGCAATACCGTTATACCACAGAATTATACCACTTCTTGTTTGAAGAGGGTCTTTCCTCTCTCCTAAAGATCCCCTATATTGCCTATTTTTCCTTACCTTCCTTCTTTTTACTAACCAGGATTTATTTTCTCATGAGTCATTCCTAGCTTCATACATTATAAATATCTAAGTTATGCTGTTCCACTTGACCGATCCTGGAAGCCAATTTAATTCTAGATTTTTGAAATGTCAAGTTTGTAGGACTGATTCTGTGATCTGAACCATGACATATAGAATTATGGAGTCATACACAAAAATCAGACCATGACAGCATCTAAAACACATGCAGAATTTCAAAACTACTTTGATACAGCCAAGTAGCAGGTTTTAAGATTTCTATACTTTCATTGTAATGGTCTTCTCTTCCCTTAAAGCATCATTTATGCTTTTTCTGAACTACAGACTCAGGTTACCAGCCATTCATCAGCAGAAACTCAACACAAGGACTTGCTTACGGACCTCGATGGAACTTTTTGCAAAAACACTCAACTCACTTGCTGAAGTGGGATTTGGTCCATTTACATGCTAGTTTTTGGCCCATGAAAGAACCAGTTAAATCTGCTGGTCAGTAGAACACAAAGGCACCTCCTTCATAAGCAGACCCCAGACATTTATACCCAATGATCTCCAAAAACTTATATGGAAAGAAAAGGATCCTTACTAAATGGCAAGTGTGGTGTTTACAGTGAGCTATGCAAGTAAAATCAACACTGACTGAGGCTTCCTAAAGAAATAACATCAAGACAATGATTATGTGCATCGTCCTATCAATAGGCTGATAAGGCTGACTTGCTACCACGCAAATTGGTGCGTATACACATGTAAATATGCATACTGTATTTCTGACACCACTGTAACATATTTTAGAATATAGCCTTCTCTAGGGTATATGTTACACTGTATTAAAATTCTTCCCAGTATTACTTTGCTTGAGCCAAGACAATGGTACAAAACAAATGGATTGCATCATTTACTGGGAGCGTGCATCCTTACAAAAGAACATCCATCTGAGAATTTAATTCCAGAGTAGTGTTACCTTTGATAGCAAAGCTAGTACAAGAAATTCCTCTATTTTCACCATGGTTTTCTTCCCCCTTCAATACTCATTTGTGAGACTATACCTTATATATAGCACATCACTGAAATCATTTAAGGTCCTTAAGTTGTTGGGTTTTTCCCCCAAAATAACATAATGCAAAACTGTATCCTAAGCTTCCAAGAAACTGGTAATAAAAATCGTTGAAAAATACAGAACTGTTACTGTATTTGAACAGTCCTTAGCACATGGGAGAAGGGGGGTCCTTTAGGATGATCCACTCTCATAAGTTCTACAACAAGTGCCTTTGCCCAAGCAGATCCAAAAAGACAAGTGGTCACAGAAATAAAACAATATTACAGATGTCTCTGTATTTGGTAGTTCCCATGTCTGCTTGCAAAAGGAGCTATGTTTGCTGAAGAACTTGTCACCCTCAGCTCTTTGTGACCAGTCTTTCTGCTTCAAGTTAGTCTTTTTCCATGTCCATTTTGACCAAAATTATTAACAGGAAGTGTCCAAATGAATTGCTTTCACTAGCTGGCTTGTTTTGACAGATGAGGGAGCACTACCATAACCACCAGTTTGGGAAGATAAGAGAAGATATCAAACTATCCTTAAAACATCCCTATTAAAAAACACTTCAGTCAGAAAAGTTGGAATCAAAAGAGTGAAGAAGCTTATGTAGGGTTGAACCCTCGAAATACAGGCAGAGAAACACCACAGATTTGAGACAGCGTATTAGAAGAACATTGCTATGCTAACTTGTCCCAAATTTACTGTACTTTACAAACATGAGATTTCTAAACCATCATTTTAGGACAGTAATTTTAGCCCAAATTTTTTTTTCTTGCATTCCTAAAAATCATTCCCATCCACTCAGAAACATGCCACACAGCTTTTAAAACGGAAAGCTTTAGTTTTCACAGTAAGAAATACAGTTGCCACATTAACTGCTACTTCCTGTCTCTTTATTTTTTCATTTTAACACCACTGTTATAACTAAATTTTTCAATGCCTCTTTCCTCCATTCCTCCACATTTGTTGTTGAGCCATCATCCATTCAGTCACTTTTCATCAATTATTTTATCACTAGAAATGTTCAGAACTTTCACTGTTAGGACAACAGTAACTCACTGACTTCATAGTAATATTTCTCTTATAAACAGCTGCTGTCAATTACAGATACTGTTTGCTTTACGTTGAGAGAGTTTTATTTAACACAACATCAACTGCAAACCTAATCACCCTTAATAAGGAGATAAACAAACCCCATAATTTAGGAACACTTACATTTACTTGTGTCACTCTGCTCTTCATGTTGACTTTCTACTTTTAATGAAGTTCTGAATACACCCCAATGAGAAAAACCAAGGTGGAGTTCAGAACATGAAAGGCATTTCACCTATAACATAAAGAAAACAATCAAAAACTTTCTACTGCACACGGTGCAGAACCCTGCATTTTTAATTTGTTTCTTAAAGCTATGCTTGCATAACTCCTTAAAGCAAACAAACAGCCACCCCAAACCTGGTCAGATCTCTTAAGGTTACACGGCACCTGCCGTAGACGATAAAGGCTGTAAAAGGGAAGCTGGGAGTCCACCAGCCCCACCGCCGCGGCTACTCGGCACAGTCAGCCGCCAGCCCTGGCGACCAGGCCGCGGCAGGGGATGCCGAGGCCCGGCTCACAGGCCTAGCCACTGGGCGCCCACCCCCGTCCCCAGCCAGCCCCCAAGCTCTCCGCAGGGCTGCGTTACCTCCGGGCCCGCGCCCCCCCACCCGCCGCCGAGCCGCGACCGGCAGAGGAGGCCGCGACCGCCCAACCCGCGGGCGGACCCGGCCGGTGAGCGGCGCCAGGGACCGCCCGCGACTCCCGCAGGAAAGGAGGGAAGGGGAGCAGAGTGACCGGCCGCCCTGCCCACGGGAGGGCCCTCACCCACCGCCCGCGGCCCACACAACCCCACACCTACCGCCCACCGGCGCGCACTGCCCGTAACAACNGCCGTTGAAAGTCTTCCAGCATCTCTGTAAGATGTTAATTTACTGCCTGGATTTAGTGCACTTGCCCCTTGAATAACACCTATAGAATCATAGAATTGTCTAGATTGGAAGGGACCTTTAAGATCATCTAGTCCAACCATCAACATAACTGATAAAAAAAATAAACATCACTAAACCATGTTACTAAGCACTATGTCAACCCATCTTTTGAGTACCTCCAGGGCTGGTACCTCAAGCACAGACTTCTGTCACATACAGATGTGCTACTGGTTAAACATTACTTGAAATACATCCAGGACACCCATAATACATTATACCCTGTCGAGAGTTACAATTCTGTTAGGATACCTGCTTATTATAGGGAGGTTTTTGGGCCTCGAAAAGTTTTAAGTTAGCACCAGTAGTAACTCATGCTAACAGAGGGCCTGAGGCTTATTATAGGCACAAATTTGTTTGGGTAGTGTAAAAGTAATTAAATGCCATGGGGGGGGGGGGGGAGGAAAGAGATATCTAAGGTCTTAAAGTGCTTACAGTTCATTTTCAGCTCTTGTGAGATAATGAAAATAAACTCTAGGGGACACAGCAGATCAGGGTCAGAAAGGCATTAATTCAGCCAAGAGCCAGATGGTTTCTGCAGGGACATCTGTAACTGAGCCATGTGGCATTACTGCTGCGCTGCTGACCACCAGCGTCCACGTGCAAGTCCCTGTGTGTGCGTACGTCGTGGGACACAGCACTTGCTGAGGGGAAGAAGGTGGCAATGCAGTGGGAGCAATTCTGGAAAAATGCTGCTTACAATTTCCCCTTACAGACAGAATGGAGAAACACATCAACAGCAGAGTAATTCTGATGATCTGAAGCGTATGTTGGCCTTATGCTGACTCACAGCCAAAAATACAGTGTTATCTGTTAGTGCATTCCCTGCATTCCTCCCACAGCTGAAATTTACTCAACTATGATATTCATAGACCAATCCACAAGATTGTTTCCTGGGAGCAGCAGGTATTTCCCTGCAGCATCCCTGCAAGGGGCAGGGGGTGAAAGCATGTAATTTCACGTGTCTTACTGCTGTTCCCTCCTCCCCTCCAGTGAGACCTGCTCACTTCAGGTGTAGAATGACTAAGACGGTTGGGTCATAAGGGCCTAATCTCCTCTTTGTGTTGTGGTCCTGGCCAGTCCCACAAGCCAAACACCACCAGTGTGGAGGAACAGGATGCATGGGGAAAAAAATTAGAGATGCATTAGTTCCTGAAACAATAGGAAAATTTTATTGAAACGTTGCAGAAAACCAGCTAATTCAATATACCACAAAGAATGGAATAAACATTGAAATCAAAATGGTAAATTGAAGAAAGCAAAATGAAGATGTTTAATTTAAAAAAAAATACTGTTCTGAAATTTATGACTCAAAGTTCTGTAAGAAAACTCATGTGAAGTAAAAGGCCTGTTCAGTGCTGATTTTTGAGGAAAATTCCTTCAATACAGAGTTTCTGGAAGTCTTCCATTGACTTCTTCTGTAACATTTATTGCTTAGACTATGAATTTTAAGCTCCGTACTTTTTTTGGAAAAGACAGTCCTCAGTATCTTCTTGCTACTTTCTAAAAATTACTATCAGGAATCTCAGATTTTTTTCTTGTTCACAACAACTTATGCTTACATGCAGTCCTGGGAATGGCTAACATTTTTAAAATGACCTTTCAGGACACTGATTCGCTTCCTTCATTATTCAGCAGTCTCATTCTTCTGTTAGCTCTTTATGTATACCCTGTGAGTCAGTTCTCATTGTGGGAATGAAACAAGGCTTCTGCTTTTTGAGGATTAAGATGTTGATTAAATAGAAGGTAGTTACTGAAAGGATGAAGATATTTGTTACTCTTGATAACAACTTGATAAAAACTTTAATGTGTACATACTCTTACAGATTTATCATTGCTTAAATACATGCATATAGAGAAGTAGATGAGAGTATTAAAAATTTAGTTGTACTTACATGTTTAACACATCACATTTTATTCGTTCTCATCAATATGTAAATAAAGTATTTATTTTGTGAGAATTATCTCGGGACAAGGCTATTTGTACTGAAACAAAATGTTTTTAAATCCCAGTGATGCAAACCACCTCCTCATTGCATCCTGTGGATTGCTTTGCAAAATCAGGACTACAAGATCCTCTGTATCCAATTCTTGCTTGAAGCGTGGGGCTGATGAATTTGCAAAGCTGGGGCCTAACAGCTGTGATCTTGTAAACAGCAAGGGCTTAGCATGATGACTTTGATTGGGGTCTTAATGCTTAATTGCTTATGGATTTCTTTTATGTTTGACTTGCATATTGTCTAAGGTTAAAGGATAAGCTTAGTTATATAGCTTGCAAATGTTACCGTAATTATGCGTCACTTTAAATAGGGATTGATTCTACCACCAGGTTCTGTCATGCAGATGATTACCAGTGACATTAGGACATTATATCACATAACCAGGTGTTGTGAAATGCTATAATTTAAAAGCACAATTCCTCCCCAGCATTTATGCTCACATTGAGTATATATTAGTAAATATGAGTGTGGGATTTTTTTGATTCAAATATAGGAAAACTTTTTAATTATCGTAAATTTCATGTAGTCATACCATATAGTTAAATTCAGATCCAGCATTTCATTCTGCAAAAGTAAGTGGATGCCATTAAGAGTCCATTGGCACTGGTGCTTTGTGAAGAAGTTCTGGTTTTCATGAACACATCTAGTTGGCTTACAAAATATGCAAAGGAGAGAATAGATGACATACATAATCAATTGTTTTGACTTATTATTATGAAACCCCAATTTTTGTTTTGATTCTGCTGTTATCTGTTCTTAGCATTCTTAAAATAATGCTGCCTCTTCATTTGGACATGCACCATCTCTGTTTTAGCAGGGTCACTAGTAGTAATGAGAGCCATATTCAAAACACAGGTACATCTCCTTTTAATATAAAAAGAGGGGAGTTTGGCTCAAACTCGTATCTAAGAGGTTGTTTACAACAGTTTTGGAGCCTACAGTCCAAATTCCTGATAATTTCTAGAGATACTTTTTTCAGATTTGCAAAGCATATACTTGCCTGCAACATCAATAGCGCCCTTATTGTCCTCCCTCCTTCTTCTTACCTGTCGCTCGCTTTCCCACGGCAGCACTGTTGTCATACTGCCTGCTCGACCTTTCCTTTCAATTAACAACAGCTTCTGAAGAGCAGCTCTGGTTTCTGCTCTCTGAAGGTGTGATTCTTGGGGACACAGGGTGTTTGGCAATGCTTGTACTGCTTTCTGAGGAACGCTGCTTATTGCCTGCTAGGAGAGACTGCAGATTTTACAGAAGGAATCCCTAGTTTTCACTCATGAAAGAACTTTACTCTCACATTGTACTTACCAGGTTACCTGGAGCCGGGTTGTTTTTTTTTTTGGCTTGGGGTTTTTTTTATTTGATGAAATATTGCATAGGTAAAAGACTAATTTTATTCTATTAAACTATATAATTTCAATAATAGGAACTGTTGATGAAGCAATAAATACATTTCTAAGATTAAATTTGAGTCACGGTCCTTCATGGTTACTTCAGTGTCCCAGCTAACTTAATAGGACAATTGCTTGGCTCTGCACCTTGCCCCAAAAGCTCTCAAAGCATTCAAAGCCCCGTTGTTTATTTCAGTGCTGAAACATCCAAACACCCCCAGCACTCCTTTCTCTTTAGGTCAGATGACTTGTAGTTTTCATAGCTACTCTTTTGTTTAGCTGCTTCATACAGGCAGAAGGACACAAGACAAAGAATCTTGCGCACTTCTTCAATTTTGTTCAAACAGGAATCCAGCCTCCTGCTTTATAAAGTCTTGTTTCTTATATTCTGCTCAGGGATATGACTTGCCTTTTCCTCCTGCTTCTTCCAAAATGTTCTTAAATTACACATTCCTCTGATCTTTAATGATACCACATTCCTGGCTGTGAGGATGAAATACGTTGTTTTCTCCTTGACCATGTAGTTTCTATTCAGGACTCCTGAGTTGTTTTTCCAGTTTGCCAATGACTTGCCTTGATATATTGGGCTAATTCCTAATCTTCCTCGCTAATCAGAGAACCCTTTTGTAAAACAAAACAGAAAACACAGCTTCCTGGGGTGTGTTGGGGGTTTTGAGATCTAGTTTATATTTGATTACAGTTTTTGTGTATTTTTTTTTTCTTTTGAGGATGAAACTATTTGAGTGCAATGCAATTAATATTTTTAGTTTGGTTTTTTAAAATGTTTTCTGGTAACGTTAATTTTTAAAGCTATGAACTCAATGTAATAAAAATTTCTCAAAGTTGGAAAATGCTTCAAGTTTTTTTTTTTTTTCATTCTTTTGGTTCTTAACTTATTTATTCTTTACTGAACATTACAGTACTTCTGTTTTGTCACATCTTGTAACACACCTGTAATGCTTCTTTCACTGCAACAGGTATTAAAGGCTTAAACACTCAGTGTTCAACAAAAAAATCCCAACATACTTGACAGACTAAGGCTGGTTAATGGGGTGCAGCAGTTTAAGACTTACCCACCAAGATTTAAGGTGTCTGCCCCGCTCTTCTGCCCAAGACTATGATTCCAGGGAAGAGTGAGAGAAAGGGGGCATCAGACCATGACTGAGATGAATGTGTATGATATGCACTTGAAGTGTTTACTAAATGAGTACAAATCTGTTCTCAAACTTTTCAAAGTGCAGCAGTGCTATCGTGAAATTGTGCATCATATCCTATATAAATACTCTGCACTCCAGAGATAATAGCTATTTTTACTTACAAAGTCATAAAAGTCAACTTTCTCATTCACTTTATAATACTAAGAAGGATAATCAATGAAGCAAGAAATCCCTAATCAAAACAAATGCAGGGATAAGATATGTTAAATAATAATAATTGGGAAAAGTACCTGGTATTTTTTCTGCTTATAACTAAGGTTTAACTGCAGAATTTGATTTTTTTAGCTTTCAAAATGATTTGCAACTGTGGCACTTACACAGGAGACTGAAACTAGGATGTATCTGTATGGTTATACAAATTCTGACAATATGAATTGTTAAATGCTTTCACTACATGTTCCGTGAACCCACTGCAAATACAACATTGCCTGCCCGTGAACTCTCTATGGTTTCCCATTCTGCTGTGAAAGTAATCTTTTTCCTGACTCACACTGTGTGAACAGGTGTCATCAAATAAAAAGGCATATGGCATCAATGTGGCAGCAGCATCTCACGAGAAGGACGTCCTGTGGCTGATGGCGCGTGTACCATCGCTCAGGCTGTCCCTCCAAACGCCCTGGGAGAGAGCACACACGGGCAGCTGAGCCTTCACCTCGGGGGGAGCCCGAGGAGAGGGATGGGAAATAAACAGTCTGCTTCGAGGTGCCTTCGCCAGGAGACAACTGGTTACCTCTGAAAAATGAGTTCATGTTTCAAAAGCAGCTAAATAACACAGGGCAACATAAACTACACTCTTCAGTTTCTCTGCAAGTGGAGCTAGGGCTGGGAAGTTGGGATTCATTGAACAAGAAAGCGAAAGGGCAGTTTAATTCTGAATGGAAGCAGTAAAGTGGGGTTTTCCCTTTCTCTTGCCCTAAGTTAATGCTTTTACTATTGGATTACGGAGTGAAGCTCCCTTCTGCTCATTTCTTCTCTGGTCTGCTCATCTTGCAGTCCATTTTCTGCAGTGTGTCACCCTTGCATTTTATTCCTCATCAGGGTGGATGGACAATACCTTCAGTGTTACAGGCAGTCTAGTCTAGTGGTTTGGTGACGTGCTTTAAGAGATGCAAGTTTAAATTCTGTGAAAAGACATGTGTGTGCAAAGCCTGCACTTCCCGAGTGAATGCTTTGAGGAGTAGGCAGCAGTGCAGCTGAATAACCCAGACCAGCCTTTTTCAATCTACTACACTCAAGATCCTGGATCTCTGTGGTTGTGGTGGATGAAGCATCTAACTGTCGCAATCCTAATCACCCTGCAGGAGTGCAAGAGATGGCTAGGACCTCTTATCTCTATCTCAGTCTGAAGTAAATTGTTGCAATTAGAATGGAGCATGATTATGGAGTCTGAAAAAAATCCCCAAACCTAAAGACAAAAGCACACAAGAAACACACACACAAAAAATATCCCTGAAGAAGTGTGTACTCAATCATCAGTCCTACATCTATGCTCAAGTGATCCCAGTGTGCTCGCAGGGCTGCCCCACGTGCAAAGGGCCCCCGGTAAGAGCACCTTCACCCAGTGGAACCAGTCAGAGCATGGCAAGGACTCTTTTCAACCCTGCACTGAAGCTTGACCGCCCCAGTTCCAGTAAAATGCATACAAGCAAGAGTAACTCATGATTGTTATTAAACAAACACATACTGGAAGAAACTGCATGAGAGTGCTCTAATTAGAGCTTTTTTTAGATGACATTCATATGGTTTTATATGCGTTTCTGAGTTGTCTCAGGGCATGTCTACTGCGCGGTGCAAGCCGACTGGAGGTGCATGAGCTAAGTTAACTCTAAATGAGCCAGTTCTAGTACCAGAAACCATATAGTCACACTAAGTTGAAATCCGTGCTGTCTGATATGCCTTGTTTCATTAGGTTAGCACAGTGCTACAGATAGGCTAGCAGGATCACATCGCTTCTGGTACCTGAATTAACTCATGTCCAGTAGCTTTATGTGTATTTAGGACAGCAATAATCAACACAGAATGCTTCTCCTTTTTTTAAGCAGGCATAATGATAGATCAGGCCTTAAAATACAGTAACACCCAATTCATACAAAATTAAATCAACATGAGAAGTTGTGCCTCCAGATGAGGCAAATTTAAAATATCAGTTTCTACATACTGAAAATGCTGAAAGCAGTGACAATTCAACTGAGACTAATAGCAATTAAACCAAACATAATTATAATCTTTGAAACCTGCACAAAGGGAGAAAGGATAATGTGTCCAACAAATTCATATTCAGCAGCTTAATGTTGTGCATGAATACTCCATTAGTAAGCCACAGGAAACATAGTTTTAGTGATGTTGTTTTCCCATGGCAGATTTTGTCATTGTGCTTGAAATGATACAAGTTAAAAATCATGCACATGCTGCACTCCCTGGACTGACGCTTCTCCTGCCATAAGCAGCTGTAGCTCCATCAACTCCCAGTCTTCTGCAAATAGGCAACAAGGGTTTGCGTCTAGAAGCTCACCGAATGTACCTGGTACTACTGGAAAGGCAACCATAGCAGCTCCTCATTCTGGCAGCTGATTCTTGCCGGTTAATATTGCTTCATTAATTAATCGCAGAATGATGGACTGGAGACCGCTTTCCCTGCCTGCTTTATTAGGAGTAAGGCACTCATACACAGCTAGTTCCCATTCAAGTTAATCAGTGTGACCTTTAGCATGCTGTAGAATTAAAATTTTGTGTAAGGCCTAAACTGTATTTCTAGATAGCTGTTACAACGCAGCAGCCGTAAGGACGAGGATATTACTCCATCCCTCAGCTGACACAAGAAATCGCATCCTCCGTGGTTTCGGCAGGAGGTCAGGGAAGCGAGATGAGTGTAGCCAGCAAAGGAGGCCCGAGATAACAAAGCTGAATTTGCTTGGAAGTGGAGTGGGATGTGGCCACGCAATCCATCCTGCTGCCTTGTTTGTGGCAGCAGTAATCTCTGCTACAGGGAGTTAAGAAGCAACACATGAGAGAGAGAGAGAAAGAAGGAAGCTCTTACATCGTGTAAATACTGCTGTTTCAGTGGGATCTACTATCTATGCTATGATGTTCCATCACTGTTACATTTTAATAAATGCCAGAAGATCATGGATTTACAGTATTAACTCATTTTAGTACCACAAATGGGTGACACCGATGGCAGACGCTCCATCACAAATTTTATTTTTTCCAAGAAAACGCCAGCAGAGTCCTCGCTTGTTTGGAACCATCATCAAAGCAAAGCTATGCCCATGAGCTCAGTGTGTAGGGATGATCATATGTGGAAGTTCCACACTATTTTCACTCTGTGAAAACACATCACATATGTTTTCTATTATTTTTAATGACAGTCTCTCATCTGCTTTTCATAATAGTAAAAAAATCTGCTCAGCCCCTGGTTGAAGCAGGTTCCCAGTCAGTATGCTAGGATTTCCTTTCTTTTAATTTTGTGGCAATGCTGTTCTTCGACCGGCTTCTAGGACTGGACACAATTCCTCTCCCTTCAGGCACCTTCTACCCTGAAAGTAATACACAGAGTAAACATATTATTTAGAAAAGGAGGGCACAGCAAATGCAGATTGGCATTAAAAAATATCCTTTTTTACTCTCAGGTTTTGCTCATTACCATTGCTAATATTTGTTTGTTTGTTTGAAGTCACTCCTGTTTAGCAGCGTGGACTGAAGCCAGAGGTAGCTCTGTAGGTACAGGTCGCTCTGGTCTGTGTGAACTGGTGTTCTCCTGTCCTTAATTTCACTCTGTACTTATACACTGCAGAAGAATGCTGGTTCTTTTCCAGAGCGATGAGAGCTCATCAAACCAAGGTATTACTCTGCATACAGCCCCCTGAAGTTAGAATAAATGTGCCTAAATTTTGAGGCTATAGCATGAATTGAACTGTGTCATCATTTGGCAGCCTTAGCTTATTTAGCAACTAAAATCCTTTCTTAGCAACTAAATTATGTTTTTGTTTCTTTGTACTGATTTTTTTTTAGCCTCTATGAAATATTTTTATATCTCCTGGCCTTTAAAGAAAAAAATCTCTCTTGCTATTCTGCAGAGCTGGGACAGTAGAGCCCCCTCCTGGGGACGTGGCGTTCAGGGCCAGAAGGTGGGTTTGTGCCCAGAAGCTGCAGGACAGGGTGTGATAAATGCACTTTTCTTTTGGCCTACCTGCATTAAACCAGTGATTTCACTGTATAATGCGCTGGCTAGTGTTTTGGGGGTTGTGTCCACATTCTTTGCTAAGCTTGCAAAGCTTATGTGATGTACTCCACTTACTGAAATCCTAATATATAATTTTACTCAAATTTTGCTCTTTAAATAGAAAGGGAACATGACTGTAAAGATAGCAGAAAAAAGAATATTCCATCCATACTGGAAATTCCATCTAAATTTTGTCCTGTATTAAATTGTTACGTACTTCTAAAAATGTGCCTAGATGGTTAGACCATTCTTAAACTTTCATTTTCCAAGCTAGAAATGGAAACTGTGTTCTTCCCATAGTTTATCTTTCACAACAGTTAAAAGAAAAAAAAAAAAGGCCCCTGTTCCTTCTGTCACTTTCTGCTATATTTTAATGATTGTTTCATTGAGCAGAAGCAGCCACTCAAGCCTTTACCTAAAAGACAAGTTAGCATAACTATTTCTCAGCTACTGAACTGGCATTTGGAGGTTGTGTTCCTCTGTCATCTCTGCGGCAACGCAGAAGGAAAGGCACTGTCTGACTGGAGCTGGTGACTGCCTGCAATTAATCTCATGTGAGATTAAAGCATAAATCCACTAGGGTAGATGTTATATCACAATGTACTGGAAAGGACCTGACTATATATAGTTTGCCTTATGTTCAGTGGACGTGAAATGTTAAAAATATGTATATTAATTACCTCTTCTGAATTTCTTCAGTTTCTTGATAAATCTAACGGTCCTAATGCCATGACACAACATCCAGATATTGGCAGGACTTTGAGCACCCCCTTGGAGCTCCTGGATCTTGCAGCAGAAGGTTGTTTGAAAAGATTTTTTTTCTAAGTTTAAACACAATAACAATAATGGAAAGATTACATTATTTACATTATAGTAAGATTATATTATTATATACATAACTAACATAACTGAAAAAATAAAGGCAGGAGAGTACACTAACAAGAAAAGTAACAATTACATTCTAAATTTTAGTATATTTGTATTAAAATACTTAATTCTGTAACAGCCAACTAGCGCTGCAGTATTAGGTTTTGAACAAAAAATGAGGCCAATATTCTTTTTTTGGAAGTGATATATTTTAATTGTATTAAAGAACAGCTCTTCACTATGTGAGATCAAGATTTGTGTTCAGGTGAAAGTGAACCTTCCCCAACTTGTGATTGTAGCTGGTTTAAATCCTTGCAGAGCCTTGACTCTGTCTCTTGTCTCTCATTTTAATCTTTGTATTTGCAAAGATAGCAATTGTTCCTTAGTCCTACTCCTAAGACTCCTTTGTTTTTCCCTAGATCGAAGTTTCTTCTAGTGGTGTGCAATGGAAGAGTTGGTTCTTCAATCAAAGATATTTCAGCCAATAAACAGAGATGCACTAAATAGATATAAACAATAACTTTAGAGTAACAGTGAGAGTGTGTATGTAATTCAATATGATTTTAAACAAAATATAGCTTATGTCATGTTTAAAAATGTCTATATTTAAAAAACAATTTCATAGAAATTGGCAAAATTATGTGTTTCAAAATAACAAAAAAACCTGCCAAAATGTCGATGCTCCTTTGATAGTTTTAACAATTGCAGTGTGGTTGTGCACACTGTATATTCAGTAGCAAGAGCTTTTGGGCTTTTTCCACTTCACCAAGAGACAGATGTTATACCTGTTACCATTTTTCCCCTTTAAGTTACTCTGGTATATTGTCTAAAATTTTACTGAGAGCAGTGTTATCCAGAAGAAGTCACCATAACAAACCCCTTTAGAAATGCATTCATCATGTCACAAAATGCTACATTTGTTAATTATCTTTTCTTAGCATATAGCAGACCTTCAAATTAATAGCTGTTGCAAACTATAGGCAAACAGTAGGTGCCTGACTTAATTAACTCTGACTCTGCGTGATGTGATTTGTATCTCAGCGTTGCTTGTGCTAAAAATGGGCACTGGTTTTCCTACGGCATATGGCTATATTTCTCCAAAGGGCTGTCCTATAGCAACTTTAGGATCTTGAATACTTTACTGTTATTTGATGATTTAGTTATCATTATGGTCTGCAGGTCAGAAGATCTGCAAACACCAGGGCACAGCTAATGCTGTAATGCCAAACTAATTGCATTATTGTTTTGATTAAGACCGCCTATAAATAACAAATATAAAACTATTAATAGGAGTACTGAAACAGATTTTCTGTATGGTCTGGATAGAAACAGACTGTATGATGACATGGGTGGGATCTTCCAGGTCTGCACAGGTCTTCTCAGCTACCCAGGGCAGGAATTCAGCTCCTCAGCTGCTGGTATGGTTACACTTCTTTGCTGTCCTGTTACTGGTAAAGTATCATGAAACTTCATGAAACTTCTGGGGACTCCATGGCTGCAGCTGAACACTGAGAAAAATCCTTCCGGACAGATTTCAATCCTCACTCTAGGGAGGATAATGTAAAATAATGAAACTGTTCTCTTCTGAAAGCATAAAGCAATCATGCTCACAAAAAATCCTGTGTGGATACAGGTGGGACTCTCTGTCAGTCATCTCTGTATCCCACTTAACAGGAGGCATGCCAGCATACTTACACATACTTCAATTTTTTACAAATCAGTAAAAAATCGAGATTTTGCTTTCAAAATATGCAGTTGTGAATGTCCCATCCTTTTTGGTCATGGTGAAAAGACTTCTACATTTTCAGGCATAAAATGCAGCACGAAAGTATACCAAAAAGCGGTAATTGTCTTTAACATTTTACTACAGAATGTGTGGCAACGTCCATATCAGAAAATGTCATATATAATAACTATCAAGCAATTAACCAATAATTATATCAATACTTAGAGTCACACCACATTTTAATACCTGATGACCATTAATTTTTTTGTTGTTTTTAATGGGCTTTTTTTCTCAGTTTTTAAACATGGAGGCAACATACTCATCTTAAGGTTGGTAACTGTACTTTCTATTTTGAGTCCTTACAGTCTTTGCAAAGTACCAAATGTTCCTATTTCCTATGAGAAGGGTTTCCAAATAAGCCTTTGGCAATATTTCTGAACAAAGTGGGACTACGGTAGAAATAAACTGGCTTTGCGTCTCAAATCTCCATGGGACTTATGAGGCAAAATGACTTCAGCAGAGAAAGTAGGTTAAAGCAAGGACAGTCAGCCTCCTCAATTAACAGAGCTGAAAATAAGCACAGATACCCACCCCATTCAGTACATTTAAGATTCAGTGGTTCTGAAAAACAGCACAGGTCAAAAAGAAGAAAACTAATAAGATTTTTAAAAAACTGTTCTTTAACTCTTGCTTGGATGAGGCATCCTGCAAGTCTGCTGTGATTCAGCTTTAAACTGGGTTCACTGTACAGATGTAATCTAAAAAATTTCATTTGATATGATGCTAAAATTTGATGGTAGTCTGGTTTTGGACATGAACATTTCCTGAAAACCTAATTTGATTTTCTTTTTGGTGTGTGTTCCTGCCAGTATGTATTAATGAGTGTTGGAGGGTTTGGGGTTTTTTCATGGTTTTTTTTTTTTTTAAGCATTGGATCATAGATAATTTGCTTGTATAAGAATTAACAGGAGAAAGAGTGGTTTAATCAATTATTTTTAGAATTTCTTCTTTCAGGCATGGATTCTCTAGGAATTAAAATGTATTCCTATTTTTTCCCTACCTAGTGAAACAGCTGTTGTTATTTTCTACAATACCAATTGTTAGCAACAATATGGATTTTTTTACCAGCTCCTACCTATAGCTATAATAAGCTGTTACTTCTGGAAACCCTTTCTTAAATTCCCTAATATATTGTTCCATGGCTTCTCAGCTCCAGTTATGAATTACCTTGAATGCAGTTATTCGTTATTTACACTGAAGAGTTTTCATAAGCACCAAAATTTCCCAAGAATGCTTCTATCACTTATGCATCATTCTCTATAGTATCACTGTGTATCATTGTGGGAAATTAAACTCTGAGGGCAGAAGAATCTTATTTTTCTCAGCTTTTCTCCCTTCTTTTCTCAATGAAACAGTGCCCCCAAGAGCTTTTATTTAGGAAGGGGCAGTTTAAGAAAATTAGTCAATTAACTATTCACCAGTATATTAATCTCTTAAACATAAAAATTCTGCCAAGCATTGCAACCAGAGCTGGTTTGTAGGACAGTCGAAAGACAGTTTATTTTGGTTTTCTTATTTGGTACCCAGTAATGGAAAGTTAACTATATGACTGAATTCTTCCAATCTTTCCAGCATGGAGACTTCTGCCTGTAGAGGACATCTTTGCTGGCATTCTGGAGAAAGGGAGGATGCGCTGTCTGCCAAGGCTGCAGAGCATTGCTTCTTGGCGAGTTCCTTTTTTGCTGGGCTGGTTTTGTCCTTTGCCGGTTGACATCAGGACAGCTGGCAGCAGTCCAGGAGGCAGCAGGAAGCACTGTTTGTTTGTTTGTTTGTTTGTGTGCGTGTGGATAAGCAGAGAAGAAAGATGGCATAAAGTGAAGAAGAACAAAGAGACAGCAAACAGGGAACAGCTTTGGCTACAGCAGAGCCATAAAAATACAAATATCAGCCTATTAGGCATTTTCCCTAAAATACATTAAATACACATGAAAATAATCATGAATAGCCTCTAAATCTCATAGAGGTAGACTTTTATAATAACCTGAAGTGATATAATTTTTTAGCATTTTTAAGTGTCGTCATTACTTTTTCTGAGAAATACACAACAGTTGATTGACAGCATCATGACTGTTGGAAAACTGAGGAATCATCATCACAGCATCTAGTAAATTCATTATCCTCAAAGCAGGAATTTTTTAAAGCAAATTCGGAAACAAAAAACAATGGTTTATCTGTCAATGAGCCTTTACATTCAGAGAGAACATGAGGGAGAGGGGAAGGGTAAGAGAGAAAAAAAAGGCTTGAAAACAGGAAAGGATGCCACTGGGGGAAAAAAATCCCTTCATTAATCTTTGCATTCAGTGTAGAATTGAATTTAATGTATTATTAGCACCACAGAGAATAAGAAGAGCAAATAAGCAAAAAGAAAAGAAAAGGGTGGGTTTTGTGGAAAACTAATCTCTGGCTTCAGTCTGCAAACTAGCTTTGTAAGTTTTTAATTATAATCCAAAGCTGTCCGCAGATTACCTACCATATACAGTCAGGACAATTTGGACTGTGGATCTTCCCAGAAAATATGATACTCAATCTAATCTGAGTGCCTGATAGTATATTAATGTTGTAGTTATCTACAGAAAAGTAGCAAATTTTTATGGTTAAGTAAAAGGGTGTACATCAGAGTGATGCTACAAGTTTGTACATGGGCACTAGACATTTAGCTCCGATTAGCTCATTGCTGGGAGCAGCAAAGGAAGAGAAAGGGACTGGGGACAGTGGCTGAGAGGCTGAGGCTGGGTTTGTGAGAGGAACAGCCAGGAGAAGCATGCATGGACCTTCATTGCTCCGTAATGGTCGGTCTCCTCCTGGGGTAACCAACCTTACTGGTAAGGAAAGCAAGAAATCAGTGAGCTCCACACCAATGAAAACTATTTCAAAATAATTTAAAATGAAAGGTAAGAGCATCTGCCTTATGCAACAGTTACCCTATACAGCAGTGACAAATTAAAATTCATGAAATGGAAAAGAAGAATTCCCTGTCCTGGCAGTCTCCCTGTCAGTCCCATATACCGCAGTCACTGACAGATGAGCTTTGCAGCATGCTGTGATGTTTAGCAATATAGACTATTTCACACCAAAACTGAAGATCTGGGAGAGTGTAAGTGCAAGGCTATCAAAGTCACACATTCACGCTTTTCAGCTGATTTTCCAGTGCCCAGCTGAGGCACCTTCTGGCTTTAGCAGGGTCCCCTGGTCCCCCAGCTTTGCTCACTCTTAGTCTCTGCTGGTCCAAGACAGCTGTCTCCTCCACAGACAAAATTTATTCCCCCCCAATATTTCTTATTGGTGCCCTAATATTGTCTAACCCTGAAAAAAATTCTATCATTAACAGAATATTGGTATTATATTTCTCTTCATGCATGCATTTGCCATAAATTGAAATTTATAAATGAAATTAAAACACATATGCAAATAATTGCTTTAAATAATTTTCAGTAACCTATCACAGGAACAGCTTGGGACTTCATCTACCACAGAAGAAGGAAGTTTAGATAGTAGGCATGGTCTCCCAAAATAGTCTGCTCGTAGCTTTCTTTAGCAGAGTGGTCTTTTTTCTCAGGTATATCTCAATTTAAACAACAGATGATTTCAGCCGGGTCCTAGGCCACTGAGCGCTTTAGAGGTCAAAGCCAGCACTTTGAACTCTATCTGGACACTGTACAGAGCATTTCAAACTGATAAATAAGTGTAAAAGGCTTGTGATGTGATAAGATCTGTGCCAGAGAAGTAATGCAGTAAAATAGACGATGTTGTTCAGATCAAGCATGCAGCCGGCCAGATGTGGTTATTTCTGAGTTGTACAGATATGTGTGAATGAAGATAAGTACGAGAAAGAGAAAACAGTATAAAACACACATACAAGAAATAAATCGTAGCATTCCTAGGTACTCCCAAGTTCCAAAGAATAAAATGTGGGAGCAGCACCAGAATTAAGCTTAACTCTATTTGTGACACAGGTTTGTTCGCTGCATAGGAGAACTCTACATTTTGCAGCCTCCCTCAGCTTCAATACACGTTCACCAAATTTTTTTTATATGGAAATTGTAAACTCATTCTGGGTCGCAGAATGTGTCCATTCTTTATCTCACTGAAGTAAAAAACTTAATTATTCCTTGCTGTATTAGAATTACAACTAATTAGATTCCCTAAAAATAATGAAAGAAATGTGCTGCGATTTATCTGTCAAAAGCATCTATGTAAAAAGTCTTTTAAAGGATATACTGGCTTCTCAAATAAATATAAATAAAAATCTACTCTCTTAATCAGTATTTTATGGATCTTCATAGCTTTGATACCACACATCTAGTTTTTCCAGTCTGCACATACCTTTAGCATGGAAGAATAAACTCTACACTGAGAAAATTAAACAAGTACTCTGAATTTTTAGGTGCCTTGTGATAGTTACAGACACTTAGGGGGGGAGAGCCACTTGTCTTTTGTGCTTGATATAAGCACAGGAATGCCATGACACAGCTAATCAGCATGCCTTTTCACTGTGCATTCAGCACATTATATGCAATTCAGCGGATTTATTTTGTTCTGATTAATAATCTGACAAATTTTTGAGCTTTAGGAAATACTTCATTATCTAACATTCACAGATAGAAAAATAACTTGCATTTTTTTCTAGCATTCAAAATTCAGCATTTGCCTTTATCTGGAAAGTTGTTCTTTTTAGCATTAACCCAGTCAAATATTAAACTTGAACGGTGTATTAATGAGTATGACATTCCATTTCCCAGTACAGCAAATAGTTTTGCTGCTCTTAAAATTTCTTGCCCTTGACAATTGTAGTCAACAGTTGTCAACTTGAATTAGCAATATCAAAATAGGATCCCACACAGCAAGTCACTTGCTGGTACAGCAATCATCTGCAAGAATGTATGTGGTGTTACTCCTGCTTGAAACTATAGTATTCCAGCTTTGCATATCTTATTTAGTTGGAGTCTGCATGTGGGAAATGAGGTCTGCTCTTTTTTTTTTTTTTTTTGAGGGATATTTGTAACTGATTTCCCCATCTATAAAAGAAATTTCTACTTCAAATTGGAAGTAATTTCAATTGCAAAAGCAAGCACTATTTTCTCCCTTTCTTGATTTGATTTCTACGTGACAGTAAATTCACCAAAGACAAAATGTTGTGGGGAAAAAAGGGAGATGATTGACGGTTTTATAACTGAGGTTCAGGGAATTTTAAAAAATATGGGAGAAAGGTGACCTCGGTTCAGAAGCCTCCCTGCTCATTAGCAGATGGCTGTGGTTTAATGATTCCACTGTGGTGCAAAGAAGGAATCAAGTTAGATGTTGTGTGAAGCTGTCATTACTCTCTCTGTTTCTCTGTATAGTTCCAGCTTAAAGCACGTCGTTCCTTTCATAGCAGCCCCTCAGATTACTGTATCTCATCCTTTCCACATCAAAGTGCTGTCAGCACTTTCATAATATAAAAAGAATGCAGAGATAATTTTACAATACATTCTCTGCAAACAGCATTGACTTATACACTTGCAACATTTCTTTTTATTCTGGGATTTGCAAAAGAAGATGCACTAAACTGAGTAGCACCTTAAAAATGAACAAAACAAGGAACAGAAACATCTACTTAAAACTGGACCAAAGCACCTCTGCAGGGATGGTGGGGATTTTAGAAAGTCAATTCTTCTCAAGCACTGTCTGAATTACATTTCAGTCAGCTAGTAAGAGCAAATGTGAGTGTGGAAAACATGTCCATTCTTTGAAAAGCATGGATCGTCTCTTTTACTAGCTGAAAAAATACAGTACCTTAAAAAGTCTTCAGTGACATATATAGTAAGTCAGATCCCACTCCCAATATCAAAGGCATAGCCTCAGCTACTAACCAGTGCATAGAGCTGGGCTTGCTGTGTTGACCTAATAAAGCTTTATGACAAAGTTAAAAAAAAAAAAAAAAAAAGAACACAGGAAGAAAAAGAGTGAAAAGCAGCAGAAAAACAGAACTTTGTAGGACTGGCTTTAACTTTGTAGGACTTTCTTACAATCCACTCTGTCAAGAAATGTTCTTTCTTTTTAGATATTCATTATGCAACTATGCATATATAATCTGTAAGTGTTTCACATTGTATTTCCTAGCCATGTTTGTCATTTGTCAGCGTCTATATAAGAGGTTGTCACAGAACTGGGTAATGATAGGACGGGGAACAGAAATGTGAAAAACTGGTACTTCAAAAGGGAAGGCAGCCTGTGCGTTGGCAAGCAGACAAGCAATTTGGTGTGGTTCATCTGCCCATCTCCTATTTCAGGTATTCTCAACAGCTGGGATTGGAGTGATACAATGTAGGACTTTGCCTCTTTCCCCTAGTGGAAGGATAGAGGTGTTGGATCTTAGTACGTCATTGGTGCTGAACTGTACTTACTACAGTCCATCTTTCCAAAGCAAATAACATACTTAGGTTTTCTGATATTCCTCCTGCTACTTTCTACATGGGCAAGTAATGACGTAACAAGCTCTGGAGTTCCAGGTGGATGTGGTGTACCATTCTCAGGAAGATTTGGGGATCCTCACCATGAGATGGGAGTTGAAGACAATGCAACACAGCGGAAAAATTCTGAACAGGACAGGTCTACGTATTGCCACAGAAAAGAAGGCTTGGTCAGTGGGCAGGAACTGTATGTTTCTTTCACAAAGAAATTCTAGAATTTTGGTTTTATCTCAAATGTCAAATAATTATTTTTGTTTACAACAGGAATTAGAACTACAAATCAATAAATTACTACTAAAGTGTTGCATTTCGTTTTCAAGGTTATACTACAATACTCAAATAATTTTTTTTCAAAATGCAAAAAGCAAAGAATTACCATGAAGTAAGGTGAGCATGTTCACATGAAAGCATAATGTTCAATGACAGAAGGAGAAAAGTGACTATTTGGATAACTTATTTTTATTAACTTGAGGGAAAAACCATTTTGAAATTTTGGGAAAGAAAGTTTAGATCTATATATAGTATATTTGTCAGATTCATCTCTATCTAAGTACTGTTCACCTTTGTCTTGGAATTATAAGATTTGCACTCAAAAGTATTTCTTCTTTCCTCAGCCATCTTTTGCTCCCTTATCTTATTAGCATAAGACTGTCAGCAGTGTGTGCTTGCTTCTTCACGAACGCAAAAGGACAAACTCTTAATAATAAAGTTTCATCTTACACAGAGGTCACAGACTGATCTCGGTTACGTTAACGCAAAGCTGGAGAAACTCAGCCCGAGATCCATGGACTTACTCAGGCCTGAAATCAATTATGGCTCTGGTGTAAAGTGAGATGGAGCCCAGTTCTGGCATTGAGATGCAAATGGGAACGGCGGGGAAGGGGGGAGCATCACCCAGGCACGCCGGCAGCATCCCGGTCGCACAGTGCTCCTTGGCACTACTCGTGCAGAACAGGCCAGCAACAATGCCGGGGCGTGCCGGGGGCTGCATCCCGTGTCGCTACACGGGCAAGGAGCAACCAGGGAGAGATTCAATAGAAGTTGGTAATTGCTATGCAGCCATGCAAGAATAGAAACAAAACGCAGCCCGAATTCTCCTCCCCCAGCCCAGCCCCTGCGATTATGCCTCCGGTAACCACAGCGGTTGCTGGCACCCTGCTGGAGACACCTCCAAGTCTGCCGGGGGTGCCCTGAAGTGCTGACAAGTTCCTTTAATAACCAGTATTATACTTTTTTTATACCTTTCCTGTTTCTGAAATGGTTGTTGTGCCCATTTTTCCATTTCAGTCTCTGGCATCTGTGGGCGCTGGCGCTGAAGCAGACCCCAGTGGGATGCCTGGAAGGCAGCGCTCTGCCAGGTTAGTGATGGGCTACATCAGTTTAGATAAACTGATGCTTCCTGACACCCACCCTGTGAGAGCCACCTTGTAGGAACAGGCTGTAAACACACACCACAAAGTCCCTTTCCATCTCCTTCCTGTGCCTTACCACCTACTGCCAACCAACAAGTAATTAAGAACCTGAAGTATATTGTACCAGTTTAAAAATTACGCTTCTCACCCGACGTGTGTCATTACATCTCTTTTTAGGCAGAGAATTTAACCCAAAGTTGCACATATCTCCTATTAATGGCTGAATCTCAGTTGTTCTTGCAGGGGTACCCCAGTAGCACAATGGGATGCTCTGCAGACACCCCCCAGGGAGCCTGCTCGCCAGCTTGCATTGGCTTTAATAAAAGGCAGAGGTGCTTAAGAGTTTTGCTTCTTTTGCTATGTGAGTATTTCCCATATAGTGACTATTACTGTATATAAGACAAAATAAAGCTGATTTTTTTTTATCCTTGGTGTTATTTATCCCCTTGTGTTTTTTCCCCTCGGGTAGTTATGTTAATAAAAGTGAGGAGCAGAAATATTAATTAGGCAGCTAATTCTGAAAGCAAAGAATGACATAAAATTTAACAAGCAAACTAATCCTCCATTTCTTTTTGCTTAGTTTTTATTACAATTATTTAATGCTCTTTACTTTTCTCCATTTGTTATGCTACAACTGGAAAATCTGGGAAAAAATTAGCAAATAAATATATAACACCTTGATAAAACCCATGACAAGCAGTGGATAAAGCCTCATTTGGAAGGGATCAATAATAAATATTCAGGAATGGCTTCATTTTTCTGAAGTTTGCTTTTTTTTTTTAATTCAAGCATACAAAATATCAATCAAATTTGCAGTAAGTTTGAACTAACTTATCTTGTTCTATGAAAACAGAGGAGTTCCATCAAGGGCAATATTTTCCTCATGGATTTGCCACTTTATGTTGAAAAGTCTCTCAAATAGGGAAATTCTCTTGTTTCCCATTTAAATTGCATTGCAAACTCCATATAACATTACAAGCTGTTGTCATACTTACCATATCAATATGCTGCTGCTAAAACTGAGGGTGGTAATTTTCTTCATTCATAGCACTTCTAGACAACTTGTACATGTATCTATTATACATTCTGCCCACTAGTTATGTAAAAAATAACGTAAAAGCTAATGAGGAAATTGCCAACTTCTTTATTACCGCATGTTCATTAAGCTCTTCCAGTTAAAAGATTTACTACAGAGTCATAAAGGTACCAAATTAAAGCCAGTGTTTGAGGAATACCCTGTTTCAGTGAGTGATGTATCTTTGCTGTACGTAGGCCTCAGAGCTGACAAGAATCAGGACAACAAATGCTGGCTTCAGCCCCAGCCCAAAGTCCCTGAAATGTCCAGAGGAGTCCCTAGGCTACGGCTGAGGAGGGCAGGGATTAGCTGCCCCAGATGTAAGAAGCAACATCATTACTAGAGCTTTGGAGAACTGAAGCATGGTTGGGACTAATAGGTGAAAACAAAGGCATTTTCTTCACATCAGCATTACAGAATGAAATTACATGAATTAGTTAAAAAAAAACATACTGAGGACGCTGGAGATAGATAGAAAGTGTTACGTTTCTAGTTATGGGGTGCAAAAGGCTGTCACAGCCATGCCTGCAGTAGATGTCATGCTGTGGGCCGTATGCTTTTAAGTTTCTCAGCAATTAATAAAGTCATGACTCTGCTTCCCCCAACCTCACCCACACATCAGCAAATTACGGGGTGTGCAGCCCCGGCATGCTTTCTCCCAGTGGTGATACTTTGAAAATCAAGTCTAAATACATTTTCTTCTCTCAGGGAACACATAATAATCCTACTGACAAGTATCAAGACAAGACTTTGCACAGCAACTTTGCGATGCAAATACCCTAGCTGTGACTAGTGAGCTAATTGGACTGCGTAGGAGGCACACAAGTGGAATTCCAGTTTTATATATGGGCACACACTAAATAATTTGTAGGTATTGTGATCTAGCTAACCTCCTTTCTGCAGATCACCTATAGCATTTATTTTCTCTTGCTAGCCACAAATCTGAGATGGTCCTGGCACATGTCAGTCAAACTTCTAGAAATATTGTTCCTCATCCTTGCCACTGAATGCGTTGACCATACACAAAATTAAGCGATAGGCTGATTAGTTATTTATCCGAAGACTCTTGTAGCAGACAGAAGTAAGAAATAAGGACTGCATTTTGGGCCTTATCCTTCCTGAGCTGCTGAGTCACCTCATTTTCTGCAGACTTCAGTGAGGAATGGAAGACAAAAGCTCTTCATGGAACAGTGTCTTTGGAGAGGAGCGTTGTCTCACGACAGCCAGCAAAGCTAAACTGGCAATGGGGACAGCTTTTGCCTTCAGTCTACATCTGATATTACTCAAGTGACATTACTCAGAATATTACGTAGTGCTGGTATGTTGGAGCAGAAGGGCATTGCTGCCACCGAATTCTGCGCTTGTACTTAATGAAATAAAAGCCATAATAGAATACATATATATATATAAATTCCTTTCCTCTGTTACTATGGTGATTAGTCTGAAAAAGGTACTATAACAAACACAACAAAAAAAATTATTCCATGTAAAAACAAACAAGCCCCTTGCTCTAGTTCCCTTGAAATGTCAAGCAATTTTGACTGCAACGCTAAGTATCTGCTAAGAACAGTGGATTGCTATGATGCAGCTGGAGGGTGTCTGCTTTATAAAATAAAACTAATGAATTAAGAAAAAAACCAACACCAATATGATAAGCTTGCTTTACTTAAGTTAGTTACTACGAGAAATCACTGAAAAAAAAGAGGCTTTTACCATTATTTTTTTTTTAATGGGAGTATGCCCATGGTGTTAAAAGGCTGAATATATAAAAGCAGTGAATTGTAGAATCTTTAATGTTGACCTTCTTTTGATAACTTAGCTTTGGCATAGCCTCTGCTTGTAAATGAGAGCACTCAGTTTGGACTTCTGGCTTAAATTCACTGTCTGGCCAGTGAGCTTTAGCAGGTTTAGAGCTTCTCTACTTTAGATGCTAGCATTTGTATGTTTTTTTCCTCCCCAAAGAAGTAAATTATTTATACAGCACCAACCTTTTTTAACCTAGCTTCTGACAGGCTGGGATTTTTCCAATCTCAGTTGAAACTGTCTAAATAATTTATCAAGTATTCTTTCAAAGTACAATGAATTCTGAAACCTAAGAAATGTTAAATGAGATTCTTTGCCCTTTCAGTGTGAGTGGGTTACTGAGGTTAAGCTAGTATTTTCTTTGAACTTTTCTTAGTCCTTGTTTTCTCCCATTGTACAGAGCCCTCTTTTTCTCTCCCACAGTCTATCTATTCATTTTCATGACATTTTCTATCTGTCAGATTTTTCCTTTGTGTTTCTGTATCTCTTGCTAACTCTTCCATTGCTGATGTCTTGCTATACTTCTTCTTCCTAGTTGCAGTCAGACAGCTTTCCCTTTAGATGTCCTTCATATAGAGGAACCACTGATTTCTGTGTCCCAAGCTGTACAGGCAGTTTTCCAGCCAGTCAAATGTTCTTGGTGTCTGATTTTTCAGTCCAGCCTCAAATTTAACTAAACCTTGTCCCATCTCCATAAAGCAAACAGTGATAAATCAGAGAATAGTTTGGGTTGGAAGGGACATTTACAGGTCATCTAGTCCAAATCCCCTGCAATGAGCAGAGACATCTTCAACTAGATCAGGTTGCTTAGACCCCTGTCCAACCTGACCTCAAATGTTGCCAGGGATGGGGCATCTACCATCCCTCTGGGCAACCTCTGCCAGTGTTTCACCACCCTCAGCATAAAAATTTCTTCCTTATATCCAATCTAAATATACCCTCTTCCAGTTTAAAATCATTACGCTTTTTCCTGTTGCTATGGGCCCTACTAAAAAGTCTGTCCCCCCTCTTGAACAGTCTTGAGATCTTTGGTAGAGATGAGCACAAAGAAGTTTGCACAGAACTTGGATCTGCAAACAATATGTAATCTTGCAAGGACATATTTCCAGGTCAGGTATCTGACACCCCCACCCCCCATTTCTGTCTGGTCAAAATTTCCACAAAGATAGACTTTTCTATAAAACTTGAATAATTATGTCTCAAAGGACAAGTATTAGAAATTTATGAAAACACTAAAACCCACCAAAAAAAAAAAAAAAAAAGACAGACTATAAACAGAAGAGAACAACAACAAACCAACTCAAAATGACTTGGGTTATTCCAAATTTTCCAGCAGGTATTTAAATCCTTTTAAATTTTTGCCAAATGGTGGCTTCCTTTACCTCAATCAATTCATCCACTGTCACTCACAAAAGAACTTCCAGTTTTCTTTTCAGAAAGAAAAAATAATGAAGTAGCACCCCATAGAGATTTTTATTTAGACTCAGCAATTCAGTACTGTATCCTTTATAAATTAATGATATCATGAGCTATACTCCAAGACATCTGAAGTAATATCACAGTTGAAAACAGCAGCAGAAACACAGAGTAGCAGCTGAGTGTCTGTTACCTCTGCTGTACGGTAACTGTTTAAACCAAACATTACCCCTTTAAGGAAGCTATTTAATTTTAAGGTTTTAAAGCAAGTCACTGAGCCATGAAAGCTGATTTTAGAGAAGTTGACCTGCATGAGTCCCCAAGTCAGAGAAGAAATAGTGCCCAGACATGATCTTTTAGGAAACCGTAATACAAGGCAGTAGGTATGTGGCTAACCCAATAACTATAAAATGGAATAACTCTTATTGTCTTGGTCTCCTACATTTCGTTATGATGTCGCACAGCATTCTTCAGAGGTTTTGCAAGGCAACTTCTTCCCCCCTCTCCCTCTTCATCCTGACTTTTTGTTTCTGTCATAGTCACAATAAATGCCTTACACAGACCGAGCATAAATTGACCAATGCTCACTACAATCAGTCTCCTGCTGTCCTAAACCCACATGCTGCAGGTTCCACTGCTTGGACCCACTTTTTCTTGACCAACAATGGTAGGATAGGAATCAGAAATGAAAAAACCAAACCAAAACAAAAACAAAAACCAAAACATCAACACCCCCCCCCCCAATAGAAAAAGGAAATGCAAGCTAACTATCAGACAAGCTCCTTATAATTATTCTTTACAAATTACAGGTATATTGCAATTTTTTATATTTTATGCTTACTGAAATTTTCTGAGTTACATTTAATTCCTTTTCTGAAGGATTCCTGACACAAAACTACATTCTGGCTTTAAGTCTTAAAAAAAGAGATCTGTTACATCACAACCTTGGGTTACTATTTCACTATATATAGTAAAAAGATCAGTCCAGAATAAAGCTTTGATCTTAATTTGAAGAGTAATATTTTTTCCAATGTATGGCTACTATGATATTACTAAAAATACTTTAAAACTGTATGTGTAAAGATTTTTTATGAGATATGCAAGTTTGCATTATTTAATGATATCTATTTGTGGATAATAATTTTTTTGAAGTCTCCAAAATTTTAAATTCACTGCAATACTCTAGTTTCCCTTTTCTATTTTATAACAGTGTAAAATTTAATTATGAAGAAAGCTTTGTTTTTCACTTAATACCTATCCCTGCTACAGTATTTTTCTTTTTACCAAACAGTATACCTTGATATCAAGAAATAGGAACGCTACGTTCATTAACTCAGACTTCCAGTAGATGGTGCTCTAAGTACAAAAACACACTCCAACATATTCATAAATTTATATGTGAATTTCTCGAACACATTACATGTTCATTAATTCACAGCTCTTATTTGTTCATAAAGATTGATGATATGGAGGCACAGTGGTCTATAAAAAATTTGACAACCAGTAGTTCTTCGATTCAAAAGTGTTGGAAGCTGTTGGCTAGATATTTCCCCTAGTATATCTATTACTATAGCACATCATTTAACTTCAGTATTAATGGTTTTGGTCACTTGTGGTACAACAGACATGCTAACAGCATTAATTCTTTTTTTTTTCCTTGCTTGGAGCTTATGCATAATGTTGTTAAATACCAAAATTTACTGTACTCCACACCAGTACGGTGTAATAATTTGAACAGCTACCTAAACTTTAAAATACAGCTGGTATTACATACAAACACACACACTCACACAGATTCGCCAACTGGAATACACAGATAAATGCTTTTAAATAACTATACATTCACCTGACAACTCACTCACAGGTATCTTTTAAATAAAATATAGTAAAGTACCATAAAGGAATTACTGACATGACAATGCCTTCCTTGTAAAGTGTCTCCATGTGCAATGTTTCTTTATAAAAGATGTAAGACAAAGTTATGAAAACAGAACTGCATTGAAGATCTGGATCTGTTTGCAGTGCCAGTTGTATATAATTACTTCAATGCTGTAATTGTTTATATTTTGTATAACCTATTTTTAAAAATGGCATTTCAAATCTTTCTGCATTTAAAATGGTTGAAATGCTTATTGCCAAAACACAATATGGAAAAAAAAAAAAAAAAAAAGAATCTCTAGCAAAATTTGAACTAGAAAGGTTACTATTCTAAGAAAATAAAGCTGGGCTTAAAAACATTTTATGTATTCTAACATATGAGTGCCTTATCAGCAACACAGTGTATTGTTCAATATGTATGGGAAAACTTTAAATCAGAGTTAAGTGGGCACACAAGACAGTAACAGTGTTAACTTGTTTGAAGATGCCTTGTGTTTGCATCAGTGGCAATCCTGACGGATACAAATTCTTTCAAATCCATGGATAGTTAAGTTTCAAATGTGTACTAAATTAGAAGACTGATGTTTACAGAACATAGGTATGCAAGATTATTAATTGCTATTTTTATTTTAATTGGTTGATAATGTTTAAATATTTCATGTATACATTTATCTGTCTCTGAATGTAGGTATTTTCAGTAATGTGGCAATGATAGCTTTAATGCAAGCAGACTTGGTCACCCTGCTGTGACAGACTAGTGAATAATGCTACTATAATCTTTCATGTATTGACTTTCTAATGCTTTAAAATACATTCAGCTACAGATACAAAAGATATGGAAGCTCTGCTTAATAAACAATTTAACAGGATTTTGATCTTCATTAATAAATTGAAGAATATATTTACTTATATGAATGCCTGACCTGAAAGTCTAAATTTCCTTTTTGCTTCTATATTTACTTGCTAAAGCATCACTTAAATTTCTGGCTTGAGATAACTTTTATTAGGATTGTTGCTAGTGATATGTTTTGCGGATTTATACAAAGATATTTTTTTCTGGGTTTTTCTACCAATGCATGCCAACTATTTTCTATAACATCAATTTTTAATTAAAAAAAAAAATCTTTGTTGCTTGATAAAACAATATAAGGGTACTTAGGAAATGAGGCACCGATACTCTTTTATTTCCTGAGAAGTACTAAAAAGAAAGAAAAAAAATATTAAAAAAAGATGTTTGAACCTTTAAGCAATTGTTACATGCTGTTTATACCCTGCTTCTGCCCGAAGAATGGAGACTTGTGTCAGCGTATGACTACGCTGACTGCAATGGTTTCAGGGCACAAGGGAAGGGCTCACATTAACCAAACAGCAATGTTTCCAGTTGCAAGAAAACATAAATCATGACCTGTGCTTCCCCATTACTGCAAATAATGAGATTTTAAAAAACTATAATATTTTATTTTTTAATTTGTTTTATAGTTCTAGAGCCTTTTGGCTTCAGATTTTCAAGATTTCTGGAAAAATCATGATAGATAATTATTGTTCTAATTTTAAAATAAACGCACACTTCTAGTTCTCTTAGCGATGCTGGCAGACCTCTTCCGTGTGCTCAGTTACATCGGCAGAAAAATGCTGCCTTTCTGATGTCAGTTAGGAATGTGGTGCAGCTATACCAGCCAAAAAATTCCTTCTGTCAGCATGTCTTGAATCTGTACTAGGGCCTCTGCCAGCCAGGCTAGTCTGGCATAGCTGCAGAGGCAATAAAGATGAGCCTTCAGAGCCATGCAAGCTGAGGACCCACATTGCAAGAGACAAATTTAACCTCTGAACACCCTAAAGTGATAAACAGTGATCATCAGCTCCAACATATGTTTAAACCTGAACTCCTATCCTAAGGATAAAAGTTCAGAGTTTTGTTCTGAGATGTGTTATGGGTTCCCTGCAGTATTAGCTGTGCACTCTGTGACACTCTGGCGCTGCAGAACCTGTCTGGTACCATCCACGACAAAGTCCAGCCGTTTTCGCAGCAGGAAGGCATGGATTTACAGCTGGCTGTCTTACAGCTTTCAATGGCTCTCAGACTTCCCAGTCCTAGCAAAGCTTTTCCTCTTAACTTCTGTCTTACCCAGTATAGGAACAAAAGATTGTGTTAACAACTGTCCGGTCTTCTTCCAACCTGTGTCTATCAGGTATCATGCCATCTGAAGTGTGTGTCTGGGATAGGTTTCATGTTTGAACAGTGAGAAAGTACAGCCAAATTGCAGCAGAAAGGATGAAAAACAGAGTGAAAGAAGAAAGAAATTAGGAGGAGTATGGCCCAGGTGGAACTGTGGACGCCAAAATTAACATCTCCCATGCTCACTTAGAATATATTTTGAGAAAATCCTATTTCAAATTCTTGTTGAGGCAAAACCGAGTCTATTCCTCATTCTGTCTCACTTATCTGAATGTAAAGCATTCTCAAACTGCTATACATTTTTTTCCCACACACAGAAAAAGCAGAGTGAAAAGCATCACCTAAACTATGACAGAGTGAAGTCTACAGCAGAGGCATGCGCATAGGCACTTTGGGTGGAAGAAGGTGCAAAGAAGAAGTTTAGCAAAGAGCGCAGTGTCTTTTGGTTTGGTCAGTAACTCTGATCTGTGTCCTGAAGAGAACAGAGAGGAGAGAAATGAAAGCAAAAAAAGACATTATTCCAGCTGTAAGAAAAGCATTATTCCAAGTACCTTTTGAATTAAGGTGAGCAATAAATTTCTACATGTCTGCACAGCTCTTACCCATTCTGTTTATATGACATTTTAAAACGATGGATTGGAATAAAATACCTGAAGTTGAATTGAGCTGAGCAGACAGACATTATTTTAAACGGAAATACAACTAATATCAAGAATACCATCTCTGCATAAAATGAAAGAAAATACACGGAACTGAGAATCTAACTCTTTTTTTTTTTTTTTAAATTCCATTTGAATGCATCTCCCATGCTTCAGCAGGAAAAGGCACAGAAAGGGAAAAGTGTTTGAAAGTCAAAATACTACTTTGCACATCTCTAATGTTTCCCGTTCAAGGATCTCTAGTGCTTTACAAGCTTAACGTGATTAACTTTATGCTCAGTAAGCAGTTCTACCCATAAAAATAGGTAGGTCTTTACAGGATTAGGGCCTCAATTTGTCCTTAAAGTGGTGAGCAGTGAATATCACTTACTACTTTAACAGACAGAGCTGTATAAATAACAGATACTGTGATTTGCCTGAAGATCTGTCAAAATGAAAATCGTATTGGATTAATCTGAAACAAAACAAAAAGGTGCTTACATTTGCAGGACGCAGCAAGTAAAAGAAAGCAAAAAGTAAAGAAAAAGAAGAATTAACATAATGAAATATTTCCTTTGATTCAAAAATGAAATATTTCTGTCTTAAAGCTCTTGAAACTTCATTCCTTAAATAAAATAGAAATTATTTTAAATTACCAGTTGGAATTGAAATAATAATTCTTAGTATGTCAAACTGAAATGTCTACTTTTCTTTGTACACAGCATGACAATTTTCATGTACTTAAAAAATATTCTTTGGTAGGAAGTGTTTTCTAGTCTCTACATTATGAAAAGTGTCCTGGTTTGAGTGACATAGGACTAATTTCTCTCATTAATTTTACTTTTCAGTGAGGTGTCTTCTAATGCTAGGCAAAATTGTACTTTCAGAAGATTCTAGTGTCTGAATTTGTGGAAATATTTACTTTATAGCCAGCTATATGATGTGGGTTTTGAGGTCTCTGCATTTTCAAGCTCACCAGGTGTGGGGATGAGGAGGATCGAGACCTGGGCACTTGAACAAGTTGACCAACGGGATTATTTCATACCACGAATGTCACATTCAATATAACTTAGAAAGTTTGCTGTGAAGTGCCCTTTCTCCCTTGATGGTGGCGGCCCAGAGAACTTCTTGCCCCCGTGCCAGACCCCTGAGCCCTTCCCTTCCTCCCGAAGCCGTAGCGCTCGCAGTGTCCGACATTTGCCTTCCAGTTGCCGGGAGCACACAGCTTCCTGCTGATACAATTGGCTGAGCATAATCCTTGTGTATTTTATATTGGTATCAGGATCAATATTGGTGTTTTATTACTGCTAATGGTAATTATTTAGTCTTGTTCTATGAAATCTGTTCATATTTCAACCCTTGGGTTTCCATGTTTTTTTCCTGATTCCCATTCCCGGGTGGGAAGGGGTCATCAGGTGAGAGAATAAATTGTTGTGGGTTCTGCAAACCGTAACAAAACGTTAAGCGGAGCTTTTGATAAATGGCTGCTCATGGTAAAGCATCCTCTCTGAAAAACTCCAGAGGGTGGCTGAGCCCAGCTCTGCTGTGTCCTGTGGCTCTCGGTGTGGAGGCCCATTGCATGGTCTTTGGGCAAAGGCAGTGACTTTGGGAAAAGGTATACCTTATGCAGCCTCCACTAATGTGCCTCCAGTGACCAATATAAAAACAGCTGTGGTCACGAGAGAACATTTGCTCCATCGCCATTTCCTCACATCGCCTCTTGAAGAGCGCTGAGGAGCTCAGTGCGTTAGCCCTGACTAACGCCATGACAATGGGCCCGGCTGTCTGTCCGGGCTGTGCCTGAGGGCCGGGGGCGGAGGGACCCGCGCAGTAAGGCCTGAGGGGCGCTGGGGGGACGCGGAGGAACACAACCGTAGCGCCGGCCGCGCCGCCTTCTCCCTCCGCCGGGCAGCGCCGACCACTTCCCACAAGATGGCAGCAGGCGGCGCGGGAAGGTGCCGCGGCACCGGGCGGGGGCAGAGCCTCTGCCGGGGTGTCACGCCGCTCGGGCTCTTTTCGTCCCACCCTCCTCCCGCATACGGGACCGAAAGAGAAGCGTGGGCCAAACGAGGTGGTGGTACAGCTGCTTCTACCCAAATATAGCATTAAGTACGGCATAGTTCTCTCGCTCACGAGCCCTCAGCAGAACTGCCGTTTGGCCGTAGCAAGGAGGGTGCGTCGGGCCTTACGCAACTATTGCCCAAACACTGGAGAACTGAAAGAACAGAAGCCAGCAGTGGGGATGGGTGGCCGAGGGCATGGCCTGCCACAAGGCTTGCATCAGTTTTGCACCAGTAAGGCCACCTGCCCCTCCAGGTGGCCTGACGTGCTCCGACTTCTGGCCGTCACAGGCCCATCCACCCCTTGTGCCCAGGCCGGCCCTGTCCCTTCTCCACCAGGCATCGCACTCCTGTTTTTCACTCACATCTTCTACGCTCTTTCTGCACGCAGATCCCACAGAAAGTGACTCTTTTTCTTGTTGTGTTAGTTAGGGAAAGATCTACGACCGTGAAAAACTTGCTCATCATTTTCTACTGGAAGTCCACTTAGGGAAGTAATGACAGAACCACCCGCATGGGAAAGGGCTGAGGAGACAAACGGCCAGAGTGCTGCTGTCAGGGTCTTTCAGAGGGGTTCGGCAACTGTGTACGGAAACCAGGGTTCAGGGCTGAAAAAGTCTGAAAAGCTTCCTGAGGTCCGCTGCTAACTCGACAGAGGAATAGATTACAAAAATAGTTCTTCAAAGAAGTCATGCTATATATATATATGTATATTTATAAAGATTACTTTATATAGATTTATATATCTATTTAAAATTTCATGTGAAATTATGTGTGGACCAGGCATGTGCAAACACTTACACTTAGTATAACTTACTGCTAGACAAAACCATGTTTAATTAATAAGTACCATACCCATTCTAATGAGTTAAAGAATGTTACCTTTTAAATTATATGCATAATCACTGAAACATTTCTAGATTTTTACATACTCTGAAGCATTTTATTAACAACAAATATAATAGGCTACAGACTAAATACATTTTCTATTATCTATCTTTATAACAGAGAAGATGATGGGTTCTGTTTCCTTTTGAAGCTGTATTTTCAGAACTGCAGAAGAGCTTTTGACCAAGTGACTTTGTGCTGCAGTTCAGCAGGAAGAGAGTATATGTACTTCTTTCCAAATAAGTCATTTATAGTAATGAGATCAATTTTGAGTTGAAAAGAACTGCTCATTTTGGTATTTCAAAATCCATGAATAGCCACAGCAAGTGAGAATGAACTTGACTAATTTCAGAAATTTGAAGGTCCCCAGCACAGGTTTTTGAGCACGTTTGCAAACACGTCTCTGGGGATTTTCAAGACTACCTACGGGTCACCTTGTATCCATTGATTTCTTTGGAAGCAGGCACCTGATTGCCAGTGCAGTTTTGAAAATCTCATTACGCCTCTACTGCAGATTTGGAGTCCTAAAATCAGGCTTATAGCAACAAGAAACAAGAAACTAAGTGTAGTTAATACTAATACAATGTCTTAATAAATGATGCTATTGTATACATAAAAAAAAAAAGTTTTACTAGTACTGTATTTTTTAAATCTCAGTTTGTATATCTTTTGCACTGCAATTATACATCCAGGTTGATACAAATTAAAAAAAAAAGTCTACTAAAATGGAAGATGCAGTGAACAATTTTCTAATGCAACTTAAGGTTTCTACCATAGAATTTTAATAAATATATGTTTAACTTTCTGCTTAAATAAACATGTATATGAACAGTACGTAGTCAAAAATACTCAGCTGGAGTAAAGGCTATGTGCAGTTGCAATTTCGAATGATTATGCACCCCAGTAGGAGCAAACATTTTTAGAATAACAATGAAAATTGCAAATGCAAACCAAGATTAAAAGCAGTTATTCAAATTGAGGTTCCATGATTGAGATCTGTGATTTATATCACTTTGATTTACATGTCAATCCATCGTGCTTACAGTATTTTTCCTCCGACGCAATTAAGCTCACGCATCAGAGACCATATAGTTGTATTGAGCTGCAAAGATACCTTTCTAATCTCTCTGATTCCATTTTACTCATCTGTTAAGAGAGTATAAAAACTTTTGTCTTTTATGGGTGAAGGTACCATGCAAATGCAAATGATATTATACAGAATGGTAATTGAAATGGTAAAGGAGCAAAGGGTTTTAATAAAATGACAATTCAAGACACATGCAAGTGTCCCTGTGTGAATGTTGATTGAAATGAGAAAAGTTAAGAGTGAATTTTAAGTGCCCATAGAAAAATGCATTGAATGTTAAGAGTAAATTAAGGAGTGCACAGGCCAAGGGACAGAGCTGCCTCAGAAATGGATAAAGAAAGAACTGAAATATTCCTTTGAGGATTTGGGACAAAGGATCTCTCAGTCCTCGATAACAGTGCAAAGCAGGTTGGGAAATAGGCGGTGGGGAACACAGGCATAGTGGCACTTCAAAAGACCCAAGAACTTGAAAAAGTTGAAAATGTGGTTAGCGACAGATTTGGATCTGAAGAGGGGAAAAAGCACTAGTGAGCACAGCTGGATATGAACTTTGATGTTGAATTACACGAGGTTTAAGACAAATTAGGGCCTTTAGAAGAAACTGTCGTTGGAAATTCTGAGGGGTGACTCTGGGGTAGAGCAAGGGCCAAGTCCTCTGCCTTCACCAGTCCAAAGCTGCTGGTGGCAGCTCCCTCTGGTAGAGGCTGGTCCAGGTGAGCGCGGCACACAGCGCTGCGCAGATGCCCACAGCTTCCAAGACCTGACTGCTCAGAGGTGTCTAAATGAGGCAAACAACAAGGACAAAGGAACTGGCAATGGCCTCTCAGGTGCACAAGAACCGGCTTTGAGATACTACAGCTGGCCCTTCCGCGAAGTCCGAGTGCCAGGCGGAGGTTTGCAGAGACTGGTTTAAGGGTAAACGTGAGTGGAGCAGAAAGTGATGGGGAGAATCTGGGAGCCGCTAATGTACACTCTCTCCAAATGGCAGAAAAGAAATAATTTCCAGCATTACCTTGCTAACGTGAGAGCTGAGGAAGAAGGCAGGAGAATCCCACCTTCTTCCTCACCTGAAGTCTTGCTTTGGCTGAGACTGTTTAATTATGCCAGCGTATGGAGAGCTTACTGCACATGAGAAGAGTGGTGTCTTTGTGAGAAGACAGACCTTTGAAGTGAGTAGGAATTTATGCCAAGCAGTCATGTGTTGCTGCTGGCATCTAAACTCTCCCAGTTGGCCTGTTCCAGAATTTGCACCCCAAAGTGCAACAACCACAGTACAAGAGAAAGGACCACTCCTGTAACTCCTACTGTCTCTTCAGAGACCACCTCAGACAGTAAACAGTAACCGAGCGTTTCAGTGTCAGAGGACATTTTCTCTGATAGTCTAATCAATCAAGTCAATCCCTCCTCTCCTCCATGCCTTTCCCCCCACCCTCTTTTGAATTCTCACAATTGCCACTACTAATGGAGCCTCACCGGTGAAGATGAGATCTGAGGAAACACCAGTACTGAAGTTTTTACAGTGACCAGTTTAAAAAAAGATCAACTCTTTTGAACTGAAAAAAACCCCAACCCCCAGACAAACAAACAAGCAAAAAAATAAATGGATTCCAGCTGAGGAAGCTATAGGACACTGAGATATACTCCACCCAAGATACAACTGTCTTCTCACTTTTCATCATTTTACTGTCTATTCAACTGGTTGGCAGTTATGATGCTGACAGTTTTATCCTAATTTCTAAATCAGTGTCAACAACTATTTCTTTCTCTGGAAATGATACAGAAAGACCATAAACAATGTAGAGCATGATGCCAAACAAGCCCTTTCCTTTTGGCACACCAGGAAAAGGGAAAAAAAAAAAAGAAAACCAAGAAAAGATATCCACAAGAAAAGATTCTTCCTTCCTAGGAAAATGCAAACCAAACACAGCATAAGAACTGTTTTCCCAGCTAGTGTGGGCAGTTATGACTGCCCAGAACTGCCCATTTGCTCCCAGAAGATGTGACCAAATTACATTTGATCCCGTTACTCATTTAAGTTACAGATAGTGATGCTTCTAAAAATTAAGCTGGCAAACTAAAGAAATCCTACTGGATCAATGACTCTGTGCTTTTCCCAAATCAAAATAGGTCATCACTGCAAGAGACAAGGGGTACTAACTTCTATCTGAAATCAAATTAAATTTACCTTTATCAGGGGAAGAGGGATAATACAGAGCACGTCACAATTTTTTGCATATAAATGGAGTAGCTTCAGTGCACTTTTATTAGAAGAGCAGTTATTAGTGTTTTTAAGATTTTAACAACTCCCAGGGATGTATGAATTCACTAACTTAAGCAATGATGTCTGGATCAAACGTATACATAGAATTACTCACTTGCTATAAGTCCTTTGAGTGCAAGGCTTTGGCTGCATAGGGCTGCACGGTGACCTTGACAAGAGCCCAAATGTGTGAAGGAGGTAGCTCACCACAAAATGCAGCTTGGGAAGTAAAACTGCACCTTGTCACAACCCGCTTCTTGTTGCAGGTACCATACCTTGTACCAACCTATCCCAGTAGAACGGAATCCTTTCAGCTCATGTCTTTTTTTTATCCTGTATTGCTGTCTGGTAGCATAAAAAAGCCTTCTTAATTTCAGTATGGATCTCGTGAAGCTTGTTAAAATTATATGCTCATAAACAAAGGCCTGCTTCTCAATGTTTCTAAAAAGAAATGCTGCCCATCGTAAAGCCTTACTGTAAAATCCCCGTCAACAACCTCTTCCCAACTAGCTTGTGCTACCCTGTCCTGAAGCCTGGCACTGGAAAGTGCACAGTATCCTCAGCTCCCACTGGAATCAGGGCAATCCTGTTGCCTTCAATGTGTAGCAACTTCTCAACATCTCACAGGATGTGGTCTTCAGGCTCCAGCTCACAAACACGTGTGCTTAACTTAAGCATGCGAGTAGTCCCATTAATGCTGAAGTACTTAAAGTTAACCATGTATGTAATTGCTTGCAGGGCTGGTTCCTTAATTAGCTACACTCATCCTTTAATCCTCTCTATCTTTTAACCTCTGTACTGTTAACATGCCTCAATTTCTTTAATCAGATAATGAACATTAGGGAAGTTGTTATTTACTGCTTCTGCTTCAAGGCTTGAACTAAAAAAAGATGGAGATGGACCGTGTGTAGAGACGTATTATTAAACATAAAAATAAAATGGCATAAAAAGATGTTTCGAACTTTTTAAGAACATCTTAGTTTTCCTTTTGTTAAATAAATGACTTTTCACACTCCCTGAAATCATGCATGGATTTCTGGATGAGATTGTTCCCTAAGTTTAAAAATTTTGCACTCTTTACACGATAAACTTCCAGATTTAGATAAAGTCCTATTAAGCAAAGCAGCAAGTCAAAACTGAAGTGCAATAATGCAAAGATTCCAGAATAGCCACCTTGAAAGAAAACTCAATGACAACAAAAAGCCAGCAAAAAAAAAAATAAATTAAGTTCTGGAAACACAAAATAGCACAGGTGATAAAAAAACAAATGAAACCAAACCAAAAAACTAAACCCAAACAGCCTCTGGCAAAAGTAGTTTTGAAGAGGCCATTTTCTGATTAACGTTTTTCATTAAAAGTGTCTGCTAGTTGCACTTGGATATGCTGGTTGTGCTCCTGCTTTCTGCCAATCTCTCCTTATCAAGTCTAAGGCTGCCAGGAGAGCAGGGAAGCACATTTGCAGTCGTCAGGTTTCACTGCCTTTTCTACTCCCTTGACCTATTTCTTTTCCTAATCTTTAAATTTTCGCTTTTTCTTAGTTCAGCACATTAGCATTCCTCCAAATTTTTAATTATTCTCCCTGGTAATTCTCTGGAGCCCCCCCTCTTAAACTTTCTTTCTCCACTTGCTTTACTTCTAAGTAATGAGCACCTATACGATACTTTACTGGAGCCTAACCCCCTGTAGTTTTCTTTACTTCATCTGTATGCAGCAAGCTGTCCCTTTTGGAGAGTTGCCTTGCAGTTTGACAACATTGGGAGTCTATTCTTTCTCAGATGATATTCTTTCTCAGATGATTTCCCTGTCAGGTTCACTGCTACTGAAAACAGAACTACTGACAGCATACGTTTTGAATCCAGCCATGAAAATCGCTTTGTGATAATCTTTACCAAATGCTGCATTACATGGTACTACATTTGCTACTGGGCTGGGGATTCTTCTCTCTGTTTGTAAATCTGTTTTTATGACCATATTATTTGAACACTTCATTTCATGCCTAGTACTGAGAAAGGAATGAAGTATCACAGTAAAGCATTAGATGCTTACCTAAAAAGGGGATGCTAGCCTATCCAATTTTCTTACAGTATTGCTCACTTAATATAGCGAATAAGCCCGAAGTCCAATATGATTCCTTCATAATGTACACTGAACTGTATCACTTTCTTCCTGAAGCTGGTTTGCCATTGAGCCAGATGTTCTCTACCCATCTTCTCGTTACTATGATCAATCTTCTCTCTGCTGATCAGAATTTAATCCTATTAAATCACTAGGCTTGCAGTAAATGCGTATCATACACACACATGCTTGCCACAGCAGATTACTGTAACTGCCTTTATTTTTGGAACATGCTCTCCAGGATCCCCTAGGCTAATCTGTACAGCCCTGCTGCATGGCTGCAGGATGTGGGAAGCAGCAGAGCCCTCCCATGGAGGAGGAGCGGGACGGAGGAACTGCATGGAGGACACAGACACCCCCAGTCTGTGCTCCAGGAGCGCTGACTTTGAGAACGGGTGGCAGGCAACAGGCCAAACGGTGTGGACATCATGGGGCTGTTTTCCACCTGATACAGCTGCTCATGGCTGGGCTGGCAGCTGGGAGAAGTCAACAGCTATGGTCTATGTAGGCTTCTATATATCCTGGTACAGTTCAGCTTTCACAATTTTATTGAGATTTTTGATTATTTGCCCTAAAACAATAACAGAGTGATAAAGGTCTTTACTAGGGAAGAAGCGTTCCAAGTCATTTAGTAATTTGTAGCTGCCCATGTTTCAACCAGTTTGGGTCACTAGAGGGTGCAGATTAGCCTCTCCAGTCTCAGTATGGACATTTGTCTTGTGACATACAGACCCAGACAGCCTCCTGATTTACGGTATTAAGTGCTTCAGAGAGGAGGCGTCATTTTGAGTCTGTTTGCATGTGTCCAGTTTTTCTTTTACAAGGACAGCTTTCCTTTTACAAACACACACTACCAGGGTGCTGTGTCATGTAGAGCAAGGCGTCTCATGCCTGTTCCTGCCATATGAAAGGAAAGATTCTGTCAATGCAACTTTTAAGTCGAATAGCAATATGAAAAGTTAGGTATGGCATATTTAGTCTTTTAATAGTCTGAAAGCAGCAAATTAAAATTATGTAACTTACTTTAAAAATAGAGAGCACAGCCGAAAGAGATGCCAATTTGTCTATTATTATTTTTATGTCTGCAGACTCCACTATGGATCACAAGTTCTGTTCCACAGAAGTGGATTGGCCACTAGAAAGCTGAAACAAGTCCAACAAGCTGTTAGGAAATGGGGCTGCGGATAAGTAAAGCCATTGACTCTTAGTCACTCTGTGTCAGAAACAGAGACGACTGAGCAGGGAAGGGAGGATATAATGAAGACACAAGGACTAAAATAAAAACATTATCTTTTTCTACTGTTAAAGATTATATCCTTAATATGATAGGGAGCTACTAGCACAAAAGGAAAGGTAGGAGTAGCGGTGTTTTTGGCTTTTCCCAAAGACTCCCAGAAAAGTTGATGTCTTTGATAGAATTATTTTCAGGATCTAAATTCATGGACCTCATTAATTCTAAACATTTCACATGCTATCCGACAGCAAACTTCACATTTAAGGAATTCCGGTTGAAAGTTTGTTCTTTACCTAACCTGTTAGATGATCTCAAATAACTTAACCATTAAAAAAATTGAGCGCAGCACTAGGGAAAGGACCTCTGAGGTTTGGATGACATGAAGGAGGGACTCAGTGTAGATGCAGAGCTGGCACAAAGGTGCGTGCTCTGCCAAAGCTCTGCTTTTGGCCCATTGTGGGCAGCGCAAAGTGGAGAAGCTCTGCTCAATCAGTGCTCAGCTCTACGCAACCATGTAAGGTGTCCCTGCAAAGGTGACTGTGAGGTGGCATCTGGTCTGATGAGCACAGTACGGCTTTCCAAGTGCAACCAATGCAAGGGCAGTGCTAGTGAGAGGCTGAATGAAATAACAAGCAAAACGTGATTAGTTTTCTCAGATAGTTCTCATCTCTAAAAATGAGGAACCCCTACTTTAGAGTTGCAGACAGGGTTGTGATTGGCCTCAATTTTTGCTAAGAGTTAGAAGAATGTAAAACCCACTGACAGCAAAACAATGACTATCCAGCGGGGAGATGCCAGGGGAGCTGCAACAGTAGCCTGTAAGTAGATATATTACAAGGACTGATACCATACACATTATTTACATGACGATGCCGTGCAGAGAAATCTATGGTAGAAATTGAAAGCACACTTAAATCCCCATGTGGACATCTCCTCATAGGCAATATTTGAAAGTGGAGCACAATACGAGGCAGCAGGAAATAAGACTCTACTTTTCTTCAGCTGTGGAATTCCTCACAGAGCAATTGTGCCAGAATTGATTCTATTCTGAGTCAAACTGAGCTTAGGAGAGATGGTTTAATCAAATCTTAGTTAGTTCTAGTTCAGTAGTCCATACCCAGGAAAAAAAACCCCACCAATAAACCAACAAAAAAACCTTAACATCATGTAGAAAAACGTCATCATTAGATGAAAAGACTTGAAGTAAAATTCCTAGTCTAAGATAGATGTTAAAATCATGTTCTTGTGCTCATGAGTTAGAGAGATACATTGCAATATCATGCTACTTTTAAATCTATCCATATACTATATATTCTCTGAAAAGTAAATATAAGACATTTCTTTCAAAGGTACCTTTATAAGCAAAGACAGTTCATTTCTTTAAGTAAGAGGTTTTTCAGTATCTTGCCTATATTTCTTGATACATTGTAAAAGAAAAAACAATAGCATTTTCTCTCTTTTTTATTCTTTTGTCTTTAATTTTTTTCTTGTATTGTTCTTGCTATTTTCTGAACAGAAATGTCTATATTAGTGAAGAGATCCTTGGCCTGCCACTAATCACTAGCATTTTGAGACAGATTCAAGTCAGTGACCTATGGATTAAAAGCACTATAGCCTGTTACCAGTCTACCAGGATTGTTTGCCCTAGCGTTAAGCTTAATTTAGCAAAGAGGTCCTCTAGTTTGTGATCTTCTACATTTATTGTTTAAAGAGGAATTAATCCTAAAATAATTAATGCCATTTTATATTGCTATCATGTATCTGTAGGCTTCTGTTTGCTCTAGCTATAAATATAACGCGATTCACTCTATTCTATCCTTCATGGTTCAATCCCTGTAATTGTAATTCACGGTCAAGATATCTGTCAACGCGTTGCTCCTTTTGCTGGTTGATAGTTCATACAACAATGGAAGCTATCTGCCAAGCAGCACCTGTCTTTTTAATAATTCAAGATATTAAATAAATAAAATGGAGTATGTACCTGCTGCCTTATTTTCTTTAAACTTGCTCATCCCTCTCATACACATTTCATGATAAAAGCTGGAGGTTAAGAGACTCAGATTTGTCATCACCACAGAAAGTTGCAACCAGGGAAAACTTTGCTTTTCTAACTTACTGTTTCCCTATGAGGAAAGACATCTTCAAGATGCTGTCACTTGGCTCAAGTTAGCCAAGATGGGTGCATAAAGTCAATGTATTTATATTTTTTGTACTTTTAAACAGTTATGAAATTCAAATCCCTTCATATGGAATTAATTTCAACACAGTATTTTTTAGAATATAAATTATTTTTACTTTTTAAATTAATAAAATCTCTACTTTCTGTATGTTACTTTCATTATTTTTGTTAACTTTTCAATTGAGACAGCTTACTGTATAATAAAGTTCAGAGCTAGATGTTGAGCACAGCAAAGTTCGAAATTTAACTGTTAAATCCGTGACAGTTTTGTAACTGTGCTGTTATGGTCTCCATCACAGAAGTATTGTGATTACTCACAATTTACCTACAAAGCATAGTTTGAAATGGAAAACTACCTTTTGTTGTTTTAGGGGTGGGGAACTGACCCACAGGGACCCTCAAGAGCTGCTTAAAGATCTTCTTACCACCAAGTTGATTCCAATGTTGTTTGGCCACTCTAAGGATCTGACCTGGTGGAGTTGTCCAGTGCTATACAAGGAGTCTTTAGTGCAGAAATGATCATGAGTCTGAATCTCTCATGCTCTAGGCCCTAAGCATAAAGCTATCCTTCCATTTCATTTTTTAATATCTACTTTGAATTTCGTCTTTCAATCAGCATATATTTGAATAATCAAACATATTTATTTTTATCAAGAGGGAGTCTGAAATGTGAGAATTCACTGTTCTGTACTTTTCCCCCAAGCAATCTGTGGAAAGGCAATAGCTGTATTTCACAGATAACATGGCCATTAGCAGCTCAGTCTGCTTTTTCTGACCAATGGTATTATGTCACACAGAGTTTTGATAGCAGAATTGAAAGCAGCAGGTATCCACTTTAATTCACTTTTCTCTTACTATTTCAGACATGTTATATCTGGTTAGATAATATATGTCGCAGCTTATCGAAAAGCAACAATGATTTTGATAACTGAAGCATGGTCATAAAAAAACCCAACCCAAACAAACAATTAATAATGTAGGTAAGAGCCAGACCTGGTGTGCGTGGTGTGGGGGTAGGGACAGGACAAGAAGGAGTGTACAGATGTTCAGATGACAATCTTCCTTGCATACAGCCTCTTCCAGCCTGAGGGTTTTCAGAGTGCATCCAGAGTTACAGCAGAAGCATTACTCCATGACTACAGTGTGATATGGATGATTTCAGTGGCATAAATGGGTTCAGATGGTCAAAGTGCTAGCATGGCCTTGGCATCCTACGATACAAAGAGGTTAAAAGAGGTTTGAGGTTCTGAGTCGAGAAGTGCGAGTCTGCCAATTTCCATGGCAAACCACCACTGTTGGCAATCATTTTAGCCTGTTATGTAAGATCAAGCTAGTTTTTTTCAGATGGCATTGAAGATAACAGCTCTTTTGGAGGGATGACAAAATAAAACACAAAGAGAGAGGAGCAGAACAGCACTGGCAGAAGCAGCAGCTCATGCCCCTAGAACATCTCTGTCTTGCAGGCCAGAGGAGGAAAGCACTTCCCATTGCCTTATCGGGTACCTCTAGATACAGCAAACATCTTCTAGTCTTAAACTGAAGTTTCTTTTTTTGATGATGGGTTCACAGCATCACGGGTGAGAGTCACAGATGACAGTAAAAGGGGTGATGTCATAGAATCATAGAATGCGTTGGGTTGGAAGGGACCTTTAAAGGTCATCTAGTCCAACACCCCTGCAGGAACCGTGTCATTTTTTTCCCTTTGATACACGTCTCCTCACTCCAGTGAGGCACTGGTGGCACTGATGAGCTGGATGGGACATCCATTATGATAAAAGAATGTTTCTTTTGCTCTGTCCGCACTTCTAGCACTTACATCAAACTATATATCTTTCAGGGCAGTGCCTGAATAAATCTCACCTTTTTGTTGACTAGTTTCTGACATACCATTTTTAGTCTCCAGGCTCCTGTCTTTGCCATCTTCGAAGGGCTCTGTTCTGCCTAGCTATTTATGTAACGTGTATAACTAGTTTCTTTGCTCCTGCTTGAAGACTTGTAGACCACTGCTTTTGGGAGTCTTGAAAGACCTTGTGCTTCCCATTTCTGGATCTGCTTGTACCCATATGTCTAAATGAGCCTGCACAGGCTTACTTCTGAACCAGGCCCTAAGCCATCTTCATCTTAACGAGCCACATTTTGTGATCAGCAAAGTAAACTAATGAAGCTGCTACTTTGAAAGCTTAAGGGTTTTTCCAAAGACTAGGGACTTTGGACTCATTAGGAAGGATTTAGGAAGAAGCGAAACACCCATGTGCAAACCCATCCTCTCTTCTGCAACCTGGAAGCACGTAAACTCAGAGTGCTGGAATTTTGCTTCTGTGTGGGGGAGCAGGGCTCCTCTCCTTGGTTGGAGAGGGAAGGGGAGGCAGCGCTGATGCTGACACTCCTCTCTTTCACAGAAGGTGAGTGGTCATCCAGGAGACTTGTGCTTAGCCCCCTCTCTACCTAGCTTTGTCTTTTGGAAGAGTGTTTTCAGCATTGACCTAAGGTTATTTGAGGCGAGGACAGAGATTCTCTACTGTTGAACTGCTTTTGAGCTACTCAATATCAAATAATGGGGGAAGAGAGGGGCTGGTCTTTGGATCTGAGGGGTATTGTGAGATGAAAAAAGTTAATATACTTTATAGCATCTATATAGATTCTATCTCTAGGGTATTCCTCTGAGCAGCATTCTGGGTGAATTGTGTTTCAAGGACTAATCTAAGACTTGCCTGTGTTCTTTGAAGTAGGGACAAAACCCCAGTGCTCCTTCTCAACCGCAGTCTAAGGGCCCTTCACTCAGCAGGAAGGGGAGTTACGCTGCTTCTTGTGTAAGATACATGCTCACATGCATTCTCACTCTCTCAGCAAATTTGCTGTCTGGACTGCTTTAAAGCCCACACAAAATTAGTTGAGGATGCACAGATGAATCCTGCAAAATCTCTGGACAGGTATTGCCAGCAGCACGCCCATGACTGCGTGGATTTGCACCACGCAGCATCATTAGCACTTAGACTGCAAGTTGCTAGGGCTAAAGACCCTGTCAGTGACTATTTTTGTCAATTAGAGTGTGAAGCTATGGCATTTAAATGAATCATCATCAGTATCAGATCGCCATGTGGCATCACTGGGCTACCATGTCAGGCAAAACATTTTCTATCACAAAATGAATTCAATGAAAGTGAAAAAAGGCCTTGGCATATTTAAGGAAAAGAATTTTTTTACTCCTGCTGTGAAAGGAGGTGGGGGGGTGGGAAGAAGAAAAAAAAAAGAGATTGATTGCCCAAGTGGGCACATATTATAAAGCTGTCAGTTATAGGAATGAAGCAAAAATAAAGTCCCTTGCTACTACTGACATAGTCTAACATCCTGCATTGCTTGATGTAGAACCTGCACAGAGCTAATGACTTCAGGTCTTACTGACCCTGTATGGCTCAGTTCCCAGAGTCCTACTGAGCATATGGGGAAAATAGCCAGGTTTTGTACAAACACAAATGTTTGCTTGAGCTGAGCCCAGGACCAATACAGTCTAACCATCATCTTGGGAAAGGAAGTTTTGTTGCCAAGTAAAAATTTAATCTGGAAGCTGAGAGTCAGTAAGAAATAGAGTTGTTTCCTTAGACAGTCCTTCTCTGCTATGAAAATGAAATCCATGGTAAGAGGAGCAGATTGTAAAAAATTGTACTATGATGATATCTAAATACCTCCTAAAAAAGATTTATGATTTTAGTCTAGTCCTGAAGGGAATTTGTGGAACTGCAGGACCACTGGCACTGATGTGGGGATTGCAGACAGCACAAATCAGGCTCTAAATAATGGATCAAAAAGAGGAGCCTCAAAAGCTACTTTTTATTGCTCTATGGGGAATAGTGCAGTCTATTATAAAATACTGCAGGTTGTGAAGCTCCAATAGCATCGTGTAAAGGAAAAAAAGCCTCAAGGAAGACAGGGAAAGCTCAGTGACAGCAAGTTGGGTAGAGCTACACTTCTGTACCGTAGGAGGCAGTGGTCCATGGGGCAGGCATGGTGGGATGCCCTGGAGATGGCCATGTCCCAGCCTTATGCAGTGTTCAGCAACCTGCCCCTCAGCTTTGTACAACATAATGTAAACTTGCAATGCCTGGGGGGATTCAGCTGGCCCCTTACAATCCTACATTCTTCTCAAAATAAAACAAAGTTAGCTATATGACCTGGTTGAACAAGAGCAATCATGGGATGATGATATTCAGGTATATCCAGTTGGTTGCTGCTACTGTGTTTTATCTGAGCATGGTCACACCAGGAACCATTTCTGTTCCTTCTGTCAAAAGGGGCAGGCATGATCAGCATAAAACAGCCTTTGTTAATTCAAACTGTATTACAAAATGCCAGACAGACCTGTCCTAAATCAAAGCTCTATAGTGTGCTTATTTATACCTTCTGGGGTCTTTCCCCAATTGATTTTCAGTTGGAAGAAAGCAAAAAAAAAAAAAGATAAAATATGACCAAATATAAACTAAATAAAAATTAAATACCAGAAGAAATATAAATGAAAATACAGCAGAGAACAGTAATTTATTTTCAGTTGAGACTTAAACTGGCCAATAGCAGTGGATGCTTGGCTATCTCCAAGCAAACCAAGAGCTTCCTTGCCAGACTCAATCTCTGGTGACCGGCTCTTTGCAGCTACATGCAAGATTCAGTAAGAAAACAGATGGTACACTGGAGCTTTGCTTCATGAAGAATAATAGATGAGTGGATAGAGCCTCTCAATCTCCGAGTGGCACACAGGGTGATCAGAATCCTAATCACAACCATGCTGTGATAAAAGACTCTGGATGAAGAATGAATTAAGGTGGTTTGGTCTGTTTTATCAATAAAAGTAATAGTAAGATATATTTCTTACAATTCTTTAAGCAGAAGACGACTCACAGGAGTGATACATACTGCTTGTAAAGCAGTGTGAAGTGGGATAAATCACACTGTCCGTTTAATGGTTGCGTGTTTGCTGCCTGTGTATTATCAGCAAGATTATTCCTTGCATTCTGGCAAAATGGATAAGAATATATAAAAAATATACAGACCAAAATTCTCTGGCATCTTTTGTCCCCTTGCAGTGAAGGCTGGCACAGGTTAGAAAACAAATAATTTGCTTTATGTTGCACTATTTTGTTATTATGATACATTATAAACTAATGCAGGATTCTGTCATCTAGAAATATTTGAGCAAGATTTCCATATTTGAAAAACAATTTCATGTCAAGAAGGTAATAACAAGTGAAATAACATCAATATAACTAGAATATTAGGGCAGCCTAAAAGTAATGATATTGCAGCCTAAGGTATTAGAAGGAAATAGCTTAAATTATTCAGCAAGTAAACTGATGTCATGTGGTCAATGCACTACATGTTTCACGTATCCCGATTAGAATTAATGTAATAATAAAGATTGATTATTAAGTAATAAACACTGGCCAAACAAATTACTGTAAACATAAGTCAAATCTGCTAGGACAGCATATCTCTCTCCCCCTGGTTTGCAGAGCAGACCTTGACACAAAGCAGAACTGAACGAGCAATATTTTCTGACTTCTTTGTCCATCTTGCGAATAGAGATCAGTCTATCTCAGAAGAAGTCACTTAAAAGTCTGTGCACACTGTTTTCTCAATGTGTTACTGTCCAAAATGTAATAATAATAGAAAAAATATTTCTTTGGACTTCCCTGTATGAGACTGCAGCACAGTTACCTATGCTGGTTATAATGAAATGTGATAAACTATTTAGGGAAGTCACACATTTTTCTTTCTATTGCAAAACCAAATCCATTTGGTAAAAGCAGACTCATTTATGGACTTCTAGATTTTTAACTGAAAGTTAATAGTGATTTATGCTATAGAGGTTTTAATACTGAATCGAGTCCCTTCACAAATGGTGATACAACCATTGTGACAAACCGCAAGGCCTTGCAGCTTTCATTGAATGCCATTCCAGCCTTCTTATCTCTCAGATGATGTCAGCTTGTACAAAGTTGCACCATGAAGCAGTTAATAGCACAGAATCTGTCCTAACAGCTTCCTTCTAATTCATTGGGAATGGGGCATTTTCGTCATCAGATACAAGCTTGTCTTGACCACACATGTAAAAATGAAGCTGAATCTTGGATCCATGGGCTAATACCAAAAGGATTTATTAGCTAAAACAACACCCTTCATCCCATGGCTTTCAGACTGTGAGACGGGATTCAATCTTGTTCTGTATGGCAGAAAAACTTTGAATCACCTGTGTAAGCCCCTTCAACTCCCTCATATTTGTTTTCACTTTTTCTGAGTAGTTCCCATTAAATGGAGCTGCTCGTATGGCGCTATCGCTGACCTGCTCTCAGACATTCTTTCATTGCTTCACGTTGTGCAAACCTTTAGGCTGCATAATGTTTTAAGTCCACTGTTCTAAAGGGGTTTATCACCAAGAAACAACAAAGGAAATGGAAACAGAAGAATGCCCACCTGATGGTGGACAGCACTGCTATGAAAAGGCAGTTCCATGTTGCTGGTGTGGATGAAAAGACAGTGAAATAACAACTTACATGGACAATAATTTTCCTTTTTTTTTTTTTCATTAATATCTGGCACTAGATCACACAAAGAATTCTATTTGAAGTATTCAAGACCTATTACAACATTAATAATGGAATACATAATTGATTAGAAGGTAAATATATCCATGCAAGACTTAAAGTAGCATAGAGAATACATTCCCCACTTCAAGGTGTTAAAGATGGAAAAATAGAAGTCTTTGTTCCAGAGTCACCTTACAAATGTCTGTCTAAACTGTATATTGCTCTTGTCAGCACATGTAAGAAATACTTGATGAGATGGGAATCCATCTGGCCTTTTCAAATAAAGCTTACCTCTGAAGTTACAATAAACCAATACTCTCAGAAGTCATTGGTAAAGATGACAAACTTGAAAGACACTACTTGTTGTTTCTAAATGTTCAATTAGCAAATAAAGAAATATGAGACCACAGCTTGATGCCCTAGATACTTTACAATTCATGACCACTTACTAGAGAACTTAACTGAGATGTAGTGCTTTTGAGACACTTGTTCAAACACACATTGCTCTCACCAAACCTCTCTGTCTCTTGGCATGCTGTGCAGTTCTACCCTCCATCAGATTTATATGCAGTATGCTCCTAGATCTTGAGATAAACTAACAGGCATCTGAAAGAGACCCCAAATGAAATATTCATGAACTGTCATAACATTCATTATCATTTTATGATTCTCTTTACTTGGTCGAACAACAACGCTTTCTAGCACTCTGTTAAATCACCTAGCAAACTTTATAAATCACCAGCTAAACTACATGAATCTGTCACTTCTTAATGTACTGTCTGGGCTCCAAAAATACTTGAGCACATGGCAAAGTCATACTACTTATATGACTCTCTTTGCTGTCATTCTTCAACTTCGATTTTTCTGGGTAAGCTCTTACCGTATTAGAAATTTACCATCTTTTTACGAATGAGTTTGAATTAAGTAGAAAGAAACAGGTAAAATCAGATTTTTTTTTTTTCAAAATTATGAAAATACATTAGTTTATCTAGGAAAAAAAAATACAAACTTGCATGGACTCACTGACTAAAATTTTTTTTTTCTGTGCTATCACAAATAGAGTGGGGATGTTCAGATCCAGCTAAAGCTCTGCAAGACTGCTAATGCTGGACTGAAAGCTTGCTCAGGCTGGTGGAAGATGATGTTAAATCCTAGTGAAGGAAAGTGGAAGTGACTGGAATTGCTGAGGACACAAATGACCTAAAGAAGAATCAGACCTGTCCATTTCCATTAACATTGTCACCTCTCGTTTCTGGGCCTTCTGGACAGAGATCCTCCCAGTTGTCTGTAGCACAGCTTTTCCACCTATGTCTGCAGGCTAACAGGAGCTCTTATACCATGTTTTATCAATGACTTGGTGCCCAGGATCAACACGGTCCTTTTATCTGTTATATTTGCTGGAGTCAACACTGACCTCATCTTCTTCTTGGTTTCTTCCCTGGTTACACTGGGTTTTGCTTAGCTTGTCTCTCCATGTTGCTTGCTAAAATCCAGAATCTACATAGTTCTTAGTCATGACCAATTTTAAGTAATTCTATCATGACTGACTTTGACCACATCAGTCTAGTCAAATAATGTAACTGAGAAAAGAACTGCAAGTTATTGAATAATAATAATAAAAAATAATCTGCATCTAAACTGAAATAAAACTATTAACTATCTCCTGAATTTATTGGCTGTAATTGCATCTGACACTTGCAGTATTTTAGCATTATCTATTATGTTGATAATGTTCAACAAGTTCACAGTCACAATAAATTTTGTGTTCTGAAAGTGAAGCTTTCTGTATCTGAATCTTTGGCCTCTTTTCTACTATGCACTGGGTCTTACTGATCTGTGTGACTTTTGCCCCTGAAGCTATGGATATCTAAGCATATTTTGAAGCAAATTCCTTTCCTCTAAGGAGCTGGTAGATAAGCTAGAAATTATTTACACACAAGGTTAGACTTTTGATGCCACTCATCTATTCCTGTGCTTGAAGTTAAGTGCTAGTTAAAGTGCTTTGGCAGGTAAGAGAAATAAGAACCAGATTCAGGAGCCCTGACATTTAGAGAGGCAAAAGAACCTCTGGATTAGGCTAAGAGTATTTATAGCCATTACAAGAACATTTTCCATGTCTATGTATTTATGTATCCATTTAAAAGTTTATGCCAAACACAGGATTCAGAGTAATTCAGATTGTAAAATGTTGGTAGATTTATTTAAGGTTATAAGAGCTTTTAATTGTTAGTACAGAAACATTGTGCTAAGTGACAGGAAGTATAATACTGAATTTCAAGTTCAGAAAAAAGTTTACTTCGGACCTGTTGACATACTAGCTTTTTCTTTAAAAAAAAGATGAAAGTAAATCTTTTCATTAGTGCTTCAACTCAGTGCTTTCTTGTCAGTAACATGTAGCAGACCAGAGATTTGGCTTTAGAGTTGATTCTGAACAATCTGCAAGAAACTCCAGACCTTATTTTATAAAAAAGCGGGTAAGTACAGTCTGGTATCCTAGTTCTGGCTTCTCAGAGAGCAATGGCAATACTCTCATTATCTTAAATAGGAGTGTATTTTAATTTTGGTGATTAAAGGCTATCACAAAAAGTTCTAACATCTTTCTTATTTTTTTTATAAACACTTCTCTGTACAGCACATTTCCCAAAGTTGAGTGTACAAGGGTGAAAGAGCTTTCCCTGTGTTGGGTCTGAGCTTCTTTTGAAGGAGCCTGTAGTTTACATTAGAGGTATAGTAAGTAACAAGAAACAGGTATCTGCTGCCAACTGAACTCTAGATGTTCAACCTTTTAACTTGGGAGAAACATTTGCTTTGCAGATCCCTTTCCAAACATGATTTATTATACCTTATGGCAACAGAACTGAGTGTTGCTGAGGTTAGCAGAGCAATATGGCAAAGACACTAAACCAACAAAGCATCACAAGATGGAAATGATTGCAAATTTTCCATTGAAATTTTTTGTCAGAAGATTATTGTTTTTAATTAATTGAACAGTTCCACGGATGATAAGCTTTTTCCTAAAAAGATTTCAGGTTACGGAATTTTTATTTTAAAAAAGTTTCTTTTAAAAAAAACTCTCTTCTTTCAGGAAACCTCACTTTCCTGCTAGTAATTGTATTGCACTAACTTCAAACTTAACTTGGTAGCTCATTACGCAAGTAGTATCCTCGGCAGGTATTTGACAGAAGACAGAAGTTTTATTGCCCTTCATATGTAAGGGAGATTAAAACCCAACATGAGAATTAATGGCTGAAGTTTACTGGTTTAANTCTAGATGTTCAACCTTTTAACTTGGGAGAAACATTTGCTTTGCAGATCCCTTTCCAAACATGATTTATTATACCTTATGGCAACAGAACTGAGTGTTGCTGAGGTTAGCAGAGCAATATGGCAAAGACACTAAACCAACAAAGCATCACAAGATGGAAATGATTGCAAATTTTCCATTGAAATTTTTTGTCAGAAGATTATTGTTTTTAATTAATTGAACAGTTCCACGGATGATAAGCTTTTTCCTAAAAAGATTTCAGGTTACGGAATTTTTATTTTAAAAAAGTTTCTTTTAAAAAAAACTCTCTTCTTTCAGGAAACCTCACTTTCCTGCTAGTAATTGTATTGCACTAACTTCAAACTTAACTTGGTAGCTCATTACGCAAGTAGTATCCTCTGCAGGTATTTGACAGAAGACAGAAGTTTTATTGCCCTTCATATGTAAGGGAGATTAAAACCCAACATGAGAATTAATGGCTGAAGTTTACTGGTTTAACTAAATTTGAACACCACAGCTTTTCAGTTCAAGATATTTTGTGTGAACATTCTAATTTATTACCGAAGTTATAGATGTGACATCTTTATACATTGTCAAATATTCCAACAGAGATAATTCATTACGGGTCAAAAGTTGATTTGGTGTGAATTGTCACATTCCATAGGCTCTGGCAGAAATTTAATGCATTGATGTCAAAATTCTGTGATGCACAATACAACACGTCATAATGGTGCCAAAACGATCCTGGTTTCCAAATAACTGCTGGTTTGCTTTAGACATTTAACTGTTTTGTAGCAATATTATTACTTTGCTTCCTGAAGTGGTGACCAATTTTCTAAGGACTCGCTTTTTCAATTCTGGGTTACAGAAAAACCCCCAAACCAAACAACAGTTTGGAAGATTTGCTTACAGGTTTCCATCAGACCTAGCAATGGCTTGGAAGCTACTTTTGTTAAGGATAGAACATCTCAGTGACAGTATCTTACACCAATTTGTATTGTTAAAATGAAATATTTATGTTCTAGATGGAGAAGGTGAGATTCGGGTGCTCAAATGTGTTTGTCTGGTGACACTTGAGACATCCTAGGGTATCAATGATATCCATGCAGGACTGGCAGTGGCACGCAGCACGTAGGAGAGGTCCAAGTTTCTCTGAGGCATGCAAGGAAGGGCTAGACAGGGTACCCCAGCCATCTAACAGGGCATTGGGTGCCTGTTTTTTGCACCTCTGAGTTGTTTCTATAAAGCATGAAATATTATATCATTAATCACTGGGGAGCTGGACAAACACTTTCTGCTGAATTATAAAGGAAGGATCAACAAAGACCATGTTTTGCTTCTGATAGATGTATCTTGACATAGGCAGGTTGTCCAGATACCTAATAATATAAGATAATGTCATGCTTGCACACTGAAAAATCAAAACATAGAATGCCTTAATTGGGTAAAATTACAGGGGTGTGAAGCACGTGAAAGTCACAGGATTGTGTAACGTGTCTGAAGTAACTATTTTTCCTTAATCCAGTGAAGCTCTGTCTAGGGAAATTTGTCTCTTTGCTTGAACCCTTAGGAGAAAAGGAACATTATTCCCATCTGAATTTAGTTATCTTATTTTACCAGGAAATCTAGTTAGCAAAGTCCCCTGAGACCCTTTTCCTGTCAGTGGAGGCAGGTGCTCTGAATTCCTTTCTGAAGGAGCCCAAGTTAAGCTTTACTCAATTGCTTTCTGGAGGGTTTACATTTAGGGATGAGATCTCAAGGTCAGGTAATCTGATATCGTTCTTGATGATCAAGCAACAAAGATGTTAGGATTTGGGGTTTTTGTGTGACTACAGCAAGGATTTTCAAGTCTGCTTTCGTGTCGTAGTTACTTTATTACCAACTACTTCTTTCATCTGCTATGAGGAAAGCTGTTTTATAAAAGTACACGTTCTTTCGTATGACATTAGGGAGACTGCCTTACATCAGTCTCCCACAGTAGTAGAACAAAATGTAATGGTCTAGGCTCTGCTTTCAGTTATATCAACTTGGATTTTGAGTCACCAGTGGATATAATGAAATTATACAACATATGTATTATGATAATTAGCCATAATTATAGTCCTTTGAGATAATCAGATGAAGAATTACTTGAAATACAGTAGTATAATCAATAGACAGTAAGTAGGAAAGCAATTAGATAACCTTTTAGGAA
>JAHREE010000531.1:2675241-2864163 GCA_033628505.1 Tringa tobata | reverse complement strand
AAAACCCTACAATGGAATTTATTTAAGGAGTTTTGAATTTATGGAATCCTGGTTTAAAAATATGATCAGAATTCTTTAAATAGACCCTCTAGGACTCAGAAACATGACAGATTTGTATCACAGCTATGCCTAGATGGAAAGGTCTTTGCAAGACAAAAACTTTGCAAGAAGAAAAAAAGAGAATTCTTCCTTGACCACTAATTAAAAAAAAATCACTTAATGAAATTAACTGTAAACAAATGAAGAGCACAAAAAACTTTCCAACATCAGGCTTTGAGAAGAACTTTGATGTTCATGGGTAAGATGGACAGCATCAGGCCAGCTCAGCCTCACAAGTCCTTTATATTCTACTTGGGCATGGTCACAGATAAGCCTCTGCAATTTTTACTTGCAGCACTGGTTCCTAAGACCCATTTTTCAGGCTAGGTTTTGCTAGTACACACAGGGATGTTCTGGCTCTAGGCCCATCCTCTCTGACTTCTAATCATGATCCATTAGCCAGATAAAAGGAAACTCTGGAGAAGAGAGAAAGGAAGACGGGAAGGTCATAAAAAGAAGGGGAGCTGGCCTAAATCCAGACAGCATGTTCTCAAAGCTTCTTTAGGGGGGCTTTGTTGTCACTTCAATGCCAGCTGTGAGTACTCTTAGACCTTCAGCAAGACCAAGATTCTGGCCCATAGTTTGGAGAGCTTTGCTTAGCAAATCTCTCTGTTCAGACTTTCAGCACAGCAGATATCTATCTCCAGCTTCAGACGTCTGAATGCCTTCCAAACTTGCAATATCAGAGAACAGCTTCCCTCAGAGTTCCAAAATAAAAGCTACAAAAATGGGGATCAGATCGCTACTGACACTGGGCTGGTAAATGAAAGGGGTGCCATTCTTTCATCATCAAATAGCATTTCATTAATGCATATTTTTCAAGATCGAGTCTGCACCAAAATGACTATGTGATAGCAATGTTTTCATAATATTATTCAATCAATACAGATATATTAAACATTGTTATTTAAAATACCTCCAGATACCTCAGACTATCGAGCCAAAATCTAACTTACAGGCTTCAGCTTCCTTCCTGCAAACTTCCATGAAGTGACAACATGGTGTAACACCATTCCAGTGTCACTTCTCCAGAATAAATAACCACGACAATTATTGCAATCTTAAGAAAATAATTTTAGTCTTTGATGAGACACTTGGTGAGAGAGGACTCGATTCATAACACAGTCTTTATTAGTTGGCAATGCTCTATGGAGAAGAGGAGCAGTTGTTAACAACAGCCATCCTTCTCTCACTACTGAATCATCTCCACTGCAAATTCAAGGCAGCATTGCCCAGGCTGCAGCTGCCCATGTTCACTTCACTGTCTTCCCCTGCCATCATTACATCCCTGTCCTCAGAATTTCCAGTGCCTATTCACTGCTTTAGCTAACATATTTTTCCATCTACCTTTTTTTTTTTCAATTAAAAAAAATTTTTATAAGCATTTCAGTTTTTCTCCTCTCTTTGTATCAAAAATTTTAGATTGCTAGATTAGCTGTTAGAAAACTTCCTGAAGTTAAACATTCTGTAAATAACAAAGTTAATTTTAAGACATTAACTCAGATCTCATATTAGAAGACAGTGCTTTAGTGCAGCAGAGCAAAGGAAACCCAGGAGTTCCCCCAGATATGAAAGATGCTGCAATTACTTTTCTAAATATCATTTGATCTGTTTCCCAGAGCTACAATATTCATTTTTCTCCTCTTACTTCCTAGTTTTTATTTATATGCTAGAGATTTAGCTGAAGGCAAGAAGCATAAGTTACAAATAATATTTTCAGATGTTAAATAGCTGAGTAGGTAGGTAAACAGGGTTGCAGCACATTTTCAATTCTTTATATTTGTTTTCTACCTCCCCGTACAATTCAGAAGCTCTATTAATCTTAAAGTATGCTGATTTTTTATTTCCTAAAAAAACCTTGTGTAATCCATTTACAAATACATAAACCTCAAATGTGCATAAATTGGTGACAGTAACAACTCGCAATAGTTGAGATCTAACATCTGAAAATTAAATAGACTGAATTGAACTAAGTCCCCCCAAGTTCTATCTATCACAAAGCAGTGCAACATAATTTGCCATAATCTATGCAACAGTAAATATCAAAGAAATGGAACCATAACTCATTTTACTCCACGTGACTAGACTTAACTTCTTAGCATGGTGATTTTGGTCATATCAAGAATTTGGGCAGTAATAAAGTTCTCGTACATTAACTAGCTAGAACTAGTCTCCAGATTCATGCAGCAAAGGAGTTATTTGTCAGGGGTTGAGTCCCAGGAGATGTTGAACATTCTGGATCCAATTCAACACAGTATTTAAGCACATATTTCACTTTAAGCATGGAAGCAAATCCTCATTTAAGCTATAGTTCTTGGTGCCTTGAAGAACTAAATTCCGTTTTTCTAAATTCACAAGCAGCGTAACTATGAACAAAATAACTCAAAGAGTCAGATGATTCAAGTCAAGCCATAAAGAGTGAACTGCAACCATAAGGACTACTTGTTCCAGCAAGTCTGTTTCCTCTTAGCTAACAACCTCTCTGCTTTGCAACTGTCGTCTTATATCCATGCTTTCTCCATCATAGCTAGTTAATTCCTAAAATACAGTACACAGCAATATTAATTTTCTGAACAGCTCTCCTCCTTGAATGAGGCAGATGTGCTTCAGTTCCATACTGGCTGTCAGCTTCAATTATTCTGGAACCAGCTGAATTCTCACTACAATCACAGTTGTCGTGCTAGTTGACTTGGTGAGAACAAGCTTTGCCTGTGAGATGATGTACATATCCCTGCATTCTCCCCACTTTCCTAAGGATCTGAAACAAATTCCCTGTAAAAAACTGTTTAAACCAAAACTTGAAGAATTGTTGCAGAGCCAGTTATTTTTGTTGCACATAGTTTTTGGAGTAAACGGTGACCTTAGCACTTTTTTGTCCTAATGAAAAGAATAGGCTTAATTGCTACCCCTCATCAGAAGAGCCCTGGAAAGCAAGATTTACTAGCCTAGGAACAGCAACATTTTATGCAAATAGCATCTGAACTGAAGCAGGTTTTAATTCTTGTGGCTGAGATTAAATTGACGCATCACCCCCTGTACCATTCCCGAGTAGGATACCTCTAGTACCCTTGAAGAAAGTGACCCCAATATTTGTACTGCTGTGTTCAGTTTTTCAGATCAGTAAGACAGTTCCTGTTTTGCGGAATTTGGAGTGCTTCAGTCCCCCTGTGAACACAATGTCTATTTGATGTCCAAGAGAAGACAGAAGAGTATTCATAGGCATATTTCAGTCTTTTCATAATCCAATGAATGTACATGAGCCTGCTAAAGAGGGTTTGATTGTTGGGAATTTTTTTTCCATAAAACGCTTTCTAGAATACATGTTGGGTATTTATGCTTTTGCCTCTCAGTTACTGAATGTTGTCCCGTGATTTTGGTTAAAAAAAAAATTAAAAGAGATAGACTCCAATAATCTGTATTTAAAGAGTAACTGAGTTAGATATTTTCTCAAAACTACACATTCCAGCAATAGTTTTTTCATTGCTTCCAGCCTATACAAGCACAAGTTTGTTCAATTAGCTTCTGGCTATGATCCAGTCAGATGGTTAGATGCTTGAATGAACTCAGAGAAATATTTTTACAGTGTGAAGAATTTGTGCTTAATCACTTGGGGAAAAAATATTCCATTTTGATTCTTGGCTACAGTACTTATCTTAAATTGCTTAGTCATGTAAAAGCATAATTTCTCTAGCTAGCAGATATCCCTTTGAAATTTCACTTGCAACATGCTTTAGCTCACCAGCTTTGACACTTATGTAAGGTCATCTACACAGCTGTTTAAATAAAAATATACACCATGATAACTCACCGTATGTTCCAGTCATGCAGAAATGTGAGGAACAGCTTATTGATTATAGTGTCTGACATGATCCGCTTGTAATTTGGAAATCAATAACCTGGTTTCTTCCTCTTTTCTCCACCACCTGCCTTTCTCCCAAATTCCAAAAATATCTCTGCATTCAAACAATGCTGATGTTGGATTCCCATCCTAATTTTGCAACAGAAGTATTTCTCTAATACTGAAATAATTTTTCACATTCTACGTTGGTCCAAAGGTCTGAGTGGTGGTTGTGAAAGAAACATGTTAAATACTACAGAAATAATGCTCAAAAGACACCTTAAAACAAGGCAAGGATATAGAAGAATTTGGCTGATATTAAAATTATAACTGGCATAAGAAGAAAATGCTCATCAGACAGCACTGATCAAACTATTGACGCCTCATCATTTCACCCAGCTGACAAAACAGCTACTGAGCATGATCTTTTCCCAGCCTGCCTAATCCCTTCCTGCTACGTTACCAGATGGCAGGGAAGTCTTAGCCCTTTGCAAGATGCTTTTGCTAATTTAGTACCATTATACCTAATTGACATTTCGCAGTTAGCTTCTCACTAGGTACTACTGGTCTCTTTCAGTAGATTTACAGAATGTTACGAGGCTTGAAAACATTTGAGGTTATTGCTGAAGAGGGAAACAGGGCATGCAGCAAACTAATGGAAGAAATCAAATATTTAAATAACACATGTAAAAGACTTCAGGCATCTTACATGGCACCTCAGTAAAGAGTCAATTATGGGGCACAGAAAGAATCTAATAATAACTAAAGTAGGCCAAATGCAAACAATGTCATCCAGGCAAAAATTTGAAAGAAGCTATACAAATAGCAGTGAAGGAAGACAAATATGCACACTCTGAGCATGCATACCCCCGAGTACCCTTACTGAATCACGTTATGAGAATATGATCTACCAAGCTCAGGGAATTCTGAATTCAGATACAGCTACATTTCATCTGAAAAGCCAGCCAAACCCAAGCTACTTTGCACTCCCAAACTGCCACAAATGCAGAACAAAATCACGGCAAGTACTTTTGTACCTATCTGATTTGTTATACTGGCTAAAAAATGAACAATGCACAGTGTTGCATTGTTTCTACTAGGCTTAAAATGCAAAGGTGGCAGCTAAAAGCAGCAGGAACAGTAATCAGAAGAGAATAATGCTGCAGGAAGCACAAAGCAAGGATCCAGGTTTCAGCAAGTATTCAAAAATACTCAATTTGCTACCTTGCAGCTTCATGCATTGAGGGTTTTGCATACATATTAAGGTATTGACAAAATAGCAATGTATTCCAAGACAAAAGACAAACAAGATCCCTCAGTGAGACACATTAAGAGTTATTCAGGGAATGCTGAAAAATAGGTTATCAAAAGGATTTTTTTTTAGTGTAAGCTTTTATAAAATAAACATACATTTTTTTAAAACTGCATTCTCAGAAAGAATCCAGTTCTAGTACAACATGTGTAAAAGTTCATCCTTCATTTAAAATACTATCTACTAGCCTGCAGTCTTTTAAGCACTGTATATATTACTACATCTGTGTAAGAGGATATACATTTGCTCTCCTGAAAGAGGTCAACACATTTGTACCATTCCGTACTTTTGTGATGAAAAATCAGTGACTCCAGGAATTGTTTTCTATGGAGTCAGTTGCTTTCACTGCAAGACTTCCCAAAAATCTGTCTTTGGAGATAAAAGGTTGTTTACACCTTAGCTGGCTTTCACTATCATGCTCTCACTTTCACCCTGCGGTGCCTGGGCTGGGCTTTGGAGGGCTCTGGCACATGCCCAGGCAGTGATGCTCTCCCTTGCTCTCTGGGGGACATTCCAGGGCTTAAACACACCATTTCTCAGAACTCTAAAGTTTATGCACTGAGGGTTTGTAATTTAACACATAAGACACACACATTGCCCTTCACAAAGGTTTCCATGCTTTTTCTCAGAAGTAAAGAGAACTTAAATATTCTTGTGGAGTCAGTGTGGTAAATTGGATCAAATTAAGTGATATAATTTATGATACGAGACTACCCACAGCATTTTTGAAGCATAGCTAAGGGGGAAACTTGGGAGTGCAAATGAGATACCATTTTGGGAGCAGAAAAGGGATGTGAGAATTTAAAATGGGAAAAAAGCGTACAGAAAAAAGCTGTTCTCCTCACAACCCAGACAAACCCAGGAAAATATTTCCCCCATTCATTCCTTACTTTGCACTAATCTTAAGATTCTGTAGAGCCATACACAACACTTCTCTTCCAATGCCTGTTTTTTTACCAGGGAGTCTCTTTACTTGCCCCAGATTTATTTCCTCTGATCAGCCATACTATGGCTAACCTTCACAGTTCCACTGCAAAGTATCCCTTCTCTTCTCCTCCCCACATTTTCATATAGTTAAGAAAGCATTAGCATTTAAAAAATAAAAATACATTTATTTTCTTCTTTTATAGGTTTATAGTTAGTCTTACCTGAAAAGTAGTAGAAACATTCATCTCCCTCTGCTTCTGCCTCTCAATGCTTTTCCACAATGACTGAAAACACAAAGTTTAATTACCCTAGATTGGAAAATGTAGCTCTGCTCCACAGCCTTATTATGAACTGAGGTACTGAATGCTGCAGTAATACCAATTTGATTAAATTGTATTGTAGAGACATGAAACCATTCTATATTCTAATCCCAGGTTTGCTTTTTACATTTTTAAAATAAACATTGATAATATTCAATTTCTCACTTCTGCACAGTAAGCCAAACCTTGCAATCGTCAAAATAAGTCCAAATCTGTTTGCTTTAAGCATTTCAAAGTCCAGCATACCACAGCCCCTCCCTCCCATTCCACTACCTTCTCACACATACATTTGACTGATGCTTTCCATCACTTGGAAACGTTCTCTTTCAAACATGCTTCTTGTCTTTCAGTGAAAACCTTTCCTAGGCTAGATGCTTTGGTCCTCTTTTGCATTTATTTAATTGTTTGCCACTTAACATGAAATACTTAACACATGATGACAAATGCAAACCTACCCCATCTGTAATCATTTCTTTCAAGATGCCAATGCTTGCAACTCATCCTGGCTTGCCTTAAAACAGGCAGAGACTAAAGCAAATCCTGGTCTGTGTATGTATGTGCTTAAGAAGCTGTGGTTAACTTCTACGAGTACATTTCAATGGGTAGAATGAGAGTGAATTCACTTAGAGACCTAAACACTAAACTAGGACAGAACAAAAAGGCATATCAGAATCACTCGTTGGTGTATTTCTCCTTCTGAGGATGTATATGGCTGGTTTTCCACTGTTTTAACACCCTTTGTAATAAAAGAGGGCTGGCACTTGGGGCCCTACAGAAGAAGTGAGTTCTGAAGCAGCGCTTTCAAGGAGGAAAGTGTCAGAAAAGCTGGGATAAATGAGTATTTCTCTCAGTGGTCAGTCCAACTTAAGCATCACCTGTGACCTTATTCCACACTCCTCTTCTCCTTGGTGCTGATACCACAGCTGGTGTGGCTACATGTTAAATGAAATCAGGGCAGTGATTCCACCTAGGAAAATTGCTCAAAACCAACAATAACTGCCTACAGGTACCATTGTAGAGGAAGGATTTAGGTAAAGAGAGTAGAATACATTATAAATTGTCTTTTATCCCTAAAGATAGATTTTGGAAAGCCTTACCGTGAGGGAGGCTGTGCCATGGCTATGCAGACCCACAGGCAAGACGCACGTTGGGGAGCTGGCGAGGGGGCCCTGGCATGTGGCTGTATGCAGTGCAGCAGCAGTGGTCCAAGAGCCATCTGGGAGCAGCGAGGAGAAGTGAGCTGTGCTTCAGCATCCCCTGTTTCTGCCTTTTCCAGCTGAACTGCAGTGACAGAGCACCGAGCTGTCTGTCAACAGAAAGAGGGATTTTTTTCCTGGTTGCATAAGGAAGCAGTCAGACCTTGCTGTTCTTATAATTTGTCTCCAGCTCAGCTGACTAAGATGTACAAGTCAGGAACTGACATCTTTCTTAACAATTTTCCAATCGTTTTTTATAGGTATTGTAAACTACATTGAAGCTATCCCTTCTCAGTTCACTGCAGTGGGCTGTGAGTCTGCAACAGAGCTCAGTGCATCTTATGTAGCCAATATCAAATATTTGGTACATAAAATTATTAGCTGTTAATATTTATTTAATGCCTTCATGTAGCAACAGTAGATTATAGCATCCTACTACTACATAATTATTAACAGTGCAGAGGATCCTTTAGTTGTTAATGACACAGAATATTTGGATACTGCAGCAGTGTTGCGTGAATGACTCTTTCTTTAAGAGCTGTATTATATCAGAGATTTGTTTCAATTTACATTACCTCTGATGGTCTCTCTTCAGCCTTTACACAGAATTCCAATTAATGTCAAAGAGGAGTAATCACACATGAAATGAATGGAGAATATACCCCTTAAAATTTAATGCATACATGAGATGTTCTTATTAACTGTGGTCTTACTTAATTTTTATACTAGAACATTAACTATAATTTGCAGAATAAGGAGCTTCTGAGTTCCCCCTTGAAAGAAATGAGGCGCTGCTGTTCATGCTAGCGTAACCTTGCTGAGCTCAGAAATGGTACTGGAGGCTGTAGAGAAAATGATGCACTGAATTCCCCAAACAACTTTAAGGAACTCTCAAAGCATCTCACACGAAACCCACACATGTGATTGAACCTCTGAATTGAGACTGGTTGCCATGAAAGCTGATAGGATGTGGTCTAAATCAACAAAATACTATGCCTAGATAATGAACCAGTTAATCAAAAGTTGAGGTGAAGGATTCTCTGTCTGTGAAGAAGGGATGAGCAGAATAGAACCAAGAGTATTGACAGGCCAGTAGAAAAACTTCATAAAACATAAACTTTTTTGGACTGTAATGGGATGAGCAGGAAAAAAAAGTTTACAGCATAAGTAATATATGAAAGTATGATGCAGATACAGCTTCCAAGCAGTAAAACATGGTGTAATTTGACTGAGATGGTTTATGTTACTTCTTTGCAGTTGATGACAAAAAAAAACAAACCCAAATGACCCGCTCCACCCAAAAATGCAGCACTCCCCCGGCACTTCACTGAACTAAGGCTAACTTTAAGGTTAAAGCCCTCCAAAGTTTCACCTTCATATAGCTGCTTATTTGCATCAACTTAACTGCTTTGCCCTCTTTTGGAGGTTTTGGTACTTTTAATAGTGAAGGACTATGAGCAAAAATCTCAGCACTAAAGAATGCAGCACCACGGCCACGCGCTGAACACCTGCTCTCAGCGGTGTGAGCTGAATCAAAGCCTCAGTAAGCCAACACAAGTACAAAAGTGGCTGGGGACAAGGCCAGAGGAAGCAGGATAGGAAGAGGATAGCATTGAAAGGCAAAAATCTGTAAAGGATCATTGATTTATATTGGGGAGAAACAAAAGCAAAACAGAAAACCTGCCACAGTCCTTGCCTGGCTTGTTCTCTTATTTGCATTTGGCCTTCAAACAAAATTTGTGCATCCCATTCTGTACTAGAAGTACTCTCTTGAGAGAGAGTGATAGTGGGATGAAGCGCAGCATGCAAGAGTTATTTTTAAGTGCTTACTTGAACTCATCTAAATCTAGTATGTACTGCTTGAGCATTTCATTTTTTCCTATGTGGTTTCCAAGTTAAAATGTAAAAGCATAGGCAGTAGCCTCCATAGGCTGCATCAGTATGGAGAAAATACAGTTTGGAGAGCACTGTGCTGGTTTCTAGAAACAGTGAGTCCTTTAAAAAAGGTAACAAACCTTCCTAATGTTGCTTTTAGAAGTTCCAGCTTTTTAGTCAGCAGACTGGAGTGTTTAATGAAATCCAGTCCTTGGAGGAAGGACTCACTGGCCACTTCAGTTTTGTTAGATTCAATATCAGCAAGCAGTGACTCAGTCAAGGACTACTGTAGCTAGGAAAAAAAAAAAAAAAAGAAGGGTGTCTGCTAAAGTTGAAAGAGAGGCATGAGTCTTGGTATATGAACAGTCAGTATTTTGTGTCTGTAGGTGTAACTTAAAGGCAAAAAACCCACAGAAAATACTTCGAAAAGGACCTGAGAAAAGAAGCATCAAGGAAACAACTTAGAAACATGAAGCAATTCCTGTGTACCAGACATGGCCCTACACAATACCAGTAAGGTACCATTTCTAAAGCATGTGCTCTGCCTTCATCACGCCATCGGTCGGTATGAACAAGCAGTAGACCTCATAAAGAGAGCTTCATGTCATTATCTACACCCATGGGAAAAATCTGAAAGAGGGGTATTGGCACGCACAGCAACAGCAACCATTAGTAACAGAGGAAAAAGAAAGCATCAACATATTCCTATCCATAAATTCCAACTATAAAATGGAGCTTTTGATAATGTCAGAAGTACTCTTGAAGCTTACACAAATCATTCTTTTCAAAATGAGGAGAAAGAAAGTATTGGCAGGGATTCCCAAATGCATGGTGGGCTGATCAAATTAAATAGAAGCGTGGTACGATTAATGACACAGAAGAAATGGATAGTAACGTAGGAAATTTGCCAGAAGTATAAGGATTCCCCAAGAAAAGTGCCAATCATACCATCTCAACTAGTCACAAGTGACATTGGCCAGAGTGAAAATGGACAGCTTTTGGTTGAAGAAACTGTGAGTGTATGACTTACAGTGGACTGTGTCACTGGTCTTCCAGTAGGCATTGTGTCCATGGCTGTGCCATGGAAATGCGTGATGAGCACAGTTTAGGAACAGCAAATTCCTGCAGTGTGCTCACATCAGTGACTTTCATCCTGAGTCCTCTAGCTAGCTTTCTTCTAATTGGTGAGTTAAATGAATAAACAGTATATAGAAAAGAATTTATGTTAAAATGGAAGAACACAAATCGAGTTTCCACAGAACAGCTGTATGTTGCACCATACAGCAACTGTGATGAGCTGACAGCTACAGTGGAAGAGAGGATGGTTAGGGAGATAGATAGGGAGCAAGAGACATTGGAAGAAGAAATAGCCATAGTATTGCAAATGAAAACAATCCCAAATACAGTATGTTGATACTGTAAAAATGTAGCTACAGGAGCTGAAGAAGTTAAGACTCAACAATCATCTTCTACATACTCTGATGAAATATGAAGGCAAAAGTAACATGAAAAACACACGCATCCTCTCAAAATACTCCAGAACACAAATACACACACGAGAAGATAACTTGCAAACTCATCATGTTATAGACTGAGACTGAACAACCTCACTCTTAATGCATTGCATGCTTGCCTACAAAAAAAAACCAAATCAGAAAAGTTCCAGAGTCCACTCAGTTCTTGTTGGGCCATGGTAAGCTTGTGTTTGAAGTAGCATGAGTGATTCAGTCAGTTATTACGTTTGTTCAAGTTTTCAGCTAAATTTAATGGTGTTTCATTTTAGGTCTAGTTAGAGGCAGATCTGAAGAAGGGAAATTATGCAGCAGAACAAGTGCTGGGAGTCCACACTGCATGTCTACTTGGCACATGGGCAGTGAAAGTATCCTTTGATGCCCTGGGTGCTGGTAAGGATTTCTGGAAGTTTGTTCCTTATTTCTATGTGTAGTTTTTCTTCCTGAAAGGTTTATTTTGAAATAGTCTTGCTTATCTAGAGTGTATTCAGTGGGCACATCTATGTGAAACACTTGCTAGCTGCTGGCATGCCACTGATACATTATGCATCCTTGTAAAGCCTGTCAAAAAAGATGCAAGGAGAGGAGTCTGAAGCATTTGCTTGGCTGGAGAGCACTGAATAACAGTACTTCATGCTTTGAAAGTACAGTGGCTGCGCAGTCCTCGCTGCTTCACGTGGGTGCAACTCCAGCTGCAAAGATTAATCTTTTGACATGGATACGGGAATGCTTATTTTGTATTTAAGAAATAGGCACAGAATCCTATATAGCATATTGAGAGAGAAATGTGCCTTCTGGAGCAGCCAGCCCTGGAAGACCGCAGACAGAGCATGCTGGTGAACTACACCTCTTGGGACCAAATCTTACTTAACCGTGCAGTGAGTTTAAAGGATGTGGGATCAGTTCTCTCCTGGCTGGTTGTGAGCATCACCCACGGAATCAATGCCATAACATTCCTCTTGCAGAGCAAGAGTTGGTCTGTTTGTATGCGATTTGAGAACACTTGCAAAAAACACTAACAGCATACGAGAGCTCTCAGTTATCCTCTGAAGACTAGGCTGTCTGCCAAAAGAACAGCACATTTAGACAGACACATCAATAATTCTCATCATCTATCCATCAAAAAAAGAGATTCCATTTACCTTAAAATGCATCATATGTGGATTTTACCATGCTGAAAAGGGCAAAGCTTGTAGGTCTCTGAACTATCATAATGTAACAGGATTGGTTCCCCTTAATACTGCTCAGACATAGCTAGTGCCTCAAGGAATTCATATTAATTCAGCAAATTCCATCCCTTCCTTGACAGGAGTGGGCTATTTAACCATAAATTGGCTAAACTCTATGGCTATAACTGATGAAATGAGGTGTGCCTGTACATAATGTTTAACCAGAAAATTTAACTAAAGAAATAAAAGTTGAACATCAGCCAATAAAAGAGGATTGAGAAGTGGCAGTGATGGTCTCGGCAGCAAAGCTATTTCCACACTGGGTGCAGGACAAGCATTTCAGAATGTAAAATTAGGCGAGTCAAATTCCAGGCTGGTCATTGCGATATACTTTGTAAAACGTTAAATTTAAACTGAATACCATTGAACATGCTATCTGAATGTCATTTTCTCTTTTGCTGCTAAGTATTTCAAAGGTCTTACACAGCTGTCTCAACTGAGAAACAGGCCAGCTACGTTCTGTGTCATATTTTGCCTCTTACTGGGTCATTTTGACTAACACTGTGGTTTCTGCTGGCTCTGCCTGTGTTTCTCTCTCTGAAGAGAGGTAAACAATTCTTGCCTACATCTGAAAAACATTTTGATCAATACAGACAAAAAGCATTTTAATTTGGTGTGCTGTTATTTGTCTAGAATTGGAGTTAAAAAGTTGAAAAAGAAAAAAATAAATCCCCCCTCCAACCCTCACTATGAAACTTCTAAGCTTTTTTACATCTATGTAATGACTTTGAATATCTGGAAATTGGCAACATATAAGGAGGATAAATAACTGAAGAGTGAAGATATGTCTGGAAATACGTTGCTGTAAAGAAAGACTAATTAAAGAGTTTCTAGATAGTCCATCTGACTCTAAGTCAGTTATTGAGCTTGAACCAGATGCAGAAATTGCCAGATCAAACCCTTGTCTTGGCAAAAGAAAAAAAGACTGATCTAGAATTCTGAATAGTCTGGTTTACATCTGGTCTGACCAGTTTTGTTGTCAGTGATTATTTGCCAGAGTACTGACATTTTAATGGGAGGAGATCACTCAGCTGTGAGTGCACAGATCAGTTTGGGCCTGAGCCATACTGACCTGTGGATGAGACACACCTGTAACAGCTCCAAACCCACCAGGAGCTGGGGACCTCAAACCATCAGAGGTACTGTGTGTTCCCAACATACTCTGTGCTAGGTACAGGTATTTTTATCCCTTTGAGAAAATAACTTGAAAATTCCCAGTAGTTTGGTGTAAGTGCAAGTGATTAAGATATTATACATGAAATATCCTTATGGGAATAGAGATTAGGGAAAAGAGAAGATGATAAAGGGGATGAGGAGCTTAGAACTTGGACAAATAAGGATAGGCAGAAAAGAATAATTAGATGTGTCAGTACCAGGGGTTTGCATCCTCCAGTCTGGTCCTGCTTTGCAAAACCTGGAGCCTGTGAGGATCGCACCTCTCTGAACGGGGAGCAGAGAGCAGATGTTCCTACCCTCAAACCAGGACACCAACTATTCCTCTTCCTTCAGCCACCATCCACTTTCCCATGTTACATGCAAGATAGGTCATCATACCCCTGTTACTTGTCTTTAAAGAACATGAAGCCTTGACAGGTAACTCACCTGTAAGGCAGGAGGACCCACAGGCTCTGTATTACTGTCCACATCCAATAGAGACCTTCGCCTGTCCTGCGTCTCCTCCTCCTCCTCCCACTAGGCTCTCTCCTTCCCAAGATTTTGAAGACTGTCCTTAAATATTCCTCTGGCAGGCCTACCTCCCTCTGTCTGGGATTCCCAGTGAGGCTGGGCAATTAGCATTTGTTCCTTGGGCTAATTATTCAGACCTCCTGACCAAGTCTCAAAAAAACCCTAAATCTCTGCACAATACTTGGGTAGCAAAGGCTGCTTGAGGAACAAAAACAAAAGGCAAGAGATGGAGCAAGTCATAGCTACAGAAACAAGAATTTCTGAAAGCTTGTCCCATCACACCCACTGCAAGGTGCTGGTTTTTAATGTCCTGTGGGAAACAATGCAGTTACTAGAGCCAGCAGCACAGCAAGTGTTTTCTCCCTGGAATATTTTGAGTCCTTAAATATTACTAAAGACATATTTTTCCTTGGAAGGTCCGAAGCAAACCTTTTCAAAAACCGGTACGGGGGGCTCAGTGAGGAAATGAGTGATGTGAAAGAGCCAAATATTATGTTCCAAGCACTGTATTATAATTTAAATTTCACATTACATAGAGGATAAAGTAAAATTCAGTAACCTGTTTTGAAACAGTAAGTAAAAAAGATTTCCTGATTTTATTAGTGCTGTTCAAGGTTTGTTTGCAGCTGGCATGCAGCAGAGGATCATTTCCTACTGTCACATGCTCTTTGGATGGTTCAAATGTTTACTATAAGCAAAATGAAATAGGATTTCCAAATAAGCTGCTTCTTCCTTGCCTTTGCCCTGGCAAGGTCCAACACAGGGACATAGGTCGATGATTTTCTATTTAATCCATGACCTAAACATGCTATCCTCTACAGCTTGTGAGACTGATAGCAGTACTAAAGCAGGCAACAGTTGTCTGTCAAGACAAGAAGAGCTTGAGTGATCAAAATGAGAGAAAGGCTAAGAAGGCAGAGAAGTATTTTCTCCTTTCTTGCTCTTAGCAAAGGATGAAACCAAACCTTGTTCTGGGCTAAATGACATGTAAAGGTAACAGAAAATGTTGTCTACAAAAATCACCAACATAATGTTTCTCTTGGTTTCAGAGAAGACAGGACAACTAAAACCAACTATTATCACCTAGCAATGTCTGTCTTGCAGAAAAGACATAACTGGGGCCAGGCGTATGGCATTTGCCTGTATTGCCCCATGGGAAACCCCTGCTTGGGCACCCTGAGGGCTTTATTACAGCATCCACTGCACAATGCAGATCTCTGAGTGAAGGACAGTGATTCCTTCTGGAGAGAGACACATCATGTTCTTGCATTAGAGTGAACATTCCATTTATTGCAGATGGATCATAACAGAGTCCTGATGCCATCTCTAACCTGGGCATACTGCCACGCCGCAAGTTCATTCCAGCGATGTACTCAGATGGCTTTGCTCCTCTTAGTCCTCAAGTCTCTTTGGAGACAGTCCAGGCAGGCTTTCCCTACTTTGTGACAGCTCTTGGCTAGCTTCTTCTGGACTCAGCAGTTCATTTCCAGATTTCCCACGCTCCTGACATTGCTCCTCTTTGATTCGGGTCTACCCGAACCATGCGAAAAAGTAGAGGAATCCAGGCCCTTCTTCAAGCCTGGAGTCTGATCTCCAGATGGTGAGCATCCACACCTTGCTTCATTTTTTCCCAGCCCATCAGATGCCCTCTCAGTAGGAAGACTGAGGTGTTATTACACTCCCTCCTTTGCCTCCCGCTGGCAATGGTGCAGGGAGGGCCTCTGCTGAGCATCACATGCAGCTCCTCAAAAGCAGATTTAGAGCAGAATTCCACCCCACAACAGAAGTTATCAGGGGAAAGCCCAGATAGCATCTCCTAGATACATAACACTCTCCCTCCTAAGAAGCAGTTCTTCACCCTCTCTGACTGAAGACAGGGGCATATGTTGTGTTACACAGATGGACCAGAAGTTGTGCAAATCCAGATGATTATTTCTGATGCTTTTAGATGCTGGCTAACAGTTAAATATTTTCCTGCTGTTGGTAATGATCCAGGTTTGTGAATTACTCAGAAAATATTCAATTAGCAAAAAAATAATTGTATTTTTAATTGCCCACTCTTCTGTGATGATACATAGTATAAGCATAGCTCGGATGAACATAAATGCAGAAGATTATGCATGCAGAGTTGGAAGCCTTCCCTGAAAAGCTTTTTTTCAAATCCTGATTGAAGCTAGCAAAATAAAATGAAAGATAATTATGGGAACTGGGGAGAAAACAACTGCACTTTTAAAGTCACGTATGGGGCTTGATTCAAACTCAGGTCTAACACAGAACATGCACCAGCTATAATCATCCAATCAGAACCAGTCCCTCAGCACCATATTCAGCATGTTCATTTCAAACCATCCTTTTCTTCAGCATTTCCTATCAGGCAGGCTTTTCTGAAGCCTCCAAGTAGCTGACAGAAAATGCTTGACTTGACAATAAAGGACGGACACAGGTCAACTGAACACAAAACTTGGTATCTTCGGGACACTTTGGCATTAGACATAGATTAGCTTGCTGTGGTTAAGGGCAAGGGAATGAAGAGATGCAGGACAGAAGCTAAAGCACTTGGTCGAGACAGTGACCAACTGAAGTGCTGACCTGCCCTTCTGCACTGCAGACATGCCAGCTTGGGCCTTTTGCTGATGCACTTTTGGCTAGGTGTTTCCAACAGTTTTGGGAATATCTCATCTCCTCTGTGTGCCAGAAACTCAATTTCTTAGCCTTTCAGGCAGAGGGTACCTTCTGTGGTGTTTTATGGACACTTAAAGTGGAGGTAGTTGAAAAGACAGATACATGTTCCTGGAGATCTATAAAGAAGCTTATGCTGCTTTCAGGAAGGAGTCCATTAAGTATTGGTCACTTCTAGATTTGTCACAGAACAGTGTGTGCTTTTAAAATAATAGCAACTGTCTGTAGCCTGCCTATGACCAGAGTCAACCTGAAAATAGACCGAGCAGAGAGCATGCAGCAATCCATGCCATGGGCAGAGGTTTAAGGCCCAGCTCCACAATGCACGTCTTGCCAGTATTGAACCTTGCATTTTGTTGGGGCACCATTAATTTGTTCATCAAACCCTTACCAGTAGATGCCTTAACCACTGATAAATGCATCTAGTAAATACACACTCAATGCATTCAATGATATAGCAGTGTGACACAACGTGCCTATCACGGGAAGTTCCATACGAGGTTTGAACAAGGGGTAGATTTGCCACTGAGCACGGATTTGAAGCTGCCAGACTGGTTCAGTATAATGAAGGTAGCTGCCTGCTCCATTTCAGAAATCAATGACACATTGTCATCCAGTGCAAGATAAACTGAGAACTCTGAACTAAGGTCTTGACAGGTAAAATGCCTTTGATTTCACCCTTAATTCAGCAAGCTCACAGCATTACTAGATTCTCTGTATTAATAATAAATACATACTGAAGCTCATGTCAGTGGCAGAGTTTCAATTCTAACCTGATAACAACATACCTCTGTGAGCAGCACGTCTGGGAAATGCAAGCCACTATTCACAGTGTAGCCAAATGCAGAGTCAGGAAATGTGACAGCTGTTTAACAACACATGGAAATAAAATGATGAAAATAAAATTTGTAATTAAGTTTATAAATGCCTACCTTATTTTCAGCACTATTTGTTCAGTCAAAGAAATCCAGTTCAATTATTTTCTTCAATTTTTCTCCCTAAAAGATCTGAAAAAATAAGGTCCGGAAGAACTGATTTGGACCTCAGAGCTCTTCAGAGCATATGTTTAAATGATACATGCTGGGTATGTATATAATTGCCCCAAATGACAAGCAGATCACATTATGCTTGCCCATATTGCTGTTCTGCAGAGGCCAAATACACATGCCCTTCTCTCCAGTGCAAGCTCAGGACTGTGACCCTGGGGTCTGGGTTTCGGATCTGCTGGAGGAGTGATCTGGCATCTGCCCAGGCACACAGGCAGGGCTGGTGTGTAGGTTTGCACAGTGATGAGCACAACACAGTCTGAGACCTCAGCTGGAAATGTTAGGAATTACCATGAGAAAAACAACAGTAAACAAGATGTGATGTCGATGTCTTCTCACAACCTGAATGCCAGTCTGAGGATTAACATTGTCCTCCTCCAGGAGGGGGAAAAAGCTTGCCTTTCAGTTTGATGAAAGGCAGCTTAATTTCTGTATTTTAAAAAGAAACAACGTTGTCTTTCATTAACAGCCTAAACTGAGGACTCATAAATAGTGTGGTATTTTTCAGACCAGATCCATTTATTTCAGCAAATCTTCAGAAAGTGGAAAATTTACTTGTAGGTTCTAACCGGTATAAGCGGGTACACAACACCAGCAGCAGCCATGAAATAAATAAGCCATAGCCATGATTAAGATGTTCCGTATTATGCAATTACTGTGATTTGGTTTGCTCTTTATATCCACTGAGGGTGAACTGATTTGGATCAAATAGATTTGAACCTATATACGACAGCCCAAGTTGACCCTTTTTTGTTAATGTAAATTTGACCTGCAAGACCTCTGAACTGATTTTCCTAGAGGAAAGGTTAAGAACTATATTTGAAGGCTGTTGAAAGCATACACTGGACTTTTACAGAAAAAGAATGCATTTGAATCTTTATTTAACAAATCACTAGGCATTAGTTGCATTGAATTCAGTCTCTTGGACACAGTAACATTAATTTAATCCTCATCTCTTATCTCAGTTGCAGAGCAATTCTGTATTTACTGTGCTGTACTTAGTCTGAGAGATCATGAACCGCATTAGTAGCAATAATCTGGAGATTTTTCTAATTTACAGTTTCTCCATTGATCATTATTTTCTCAATGCCATGAATGATTATGAATCTGAGTGGTGCCAAACCACTGCAGCCTTCACTGGCTTCAGCAAGAGTTGCAGCTGGTCTGCAAATTATGGCCTTTTAGTGTTATGTTTGTGTCAGAGTGGGAAAGCCGTGAGGTGAGGGCTGGTCATGTGGTATTATGCTGATTTTGAATTCAGCAGAATATTTTCTTGTAAATCTCTGCAAATAATTTGATCTCTCTTCCATATCTTAACAAACTGTCTCTCAATCTACTCATTTTCTAAACAAGGGCTGTAAATTACTCTAGTTACAGGCAATAGTCTGCTACACAAGATTCTCTAAACATTGTAATACTAAATGGATCTATAAAGCCGAGGTCAAAAGACCAAGTTATAATAGTCAGACACGGTATTGACATTCCTGGGTATAGCTGGTTTACTAGGTAAACCTAAGTCTTGATTTTATTTCAGTATTTTTATCTCTATTCAGTTTTGCAAGTATTCAGTGGTGCCTAGCTTTTCTCTCAACACCTTCAGTCATATAAATTGCGGTATTGATTTCTTCAAATAACCTAATGGTCTTGCTGAATTACTGGCAGACTATGCTGCAGTTGTCTTGTTGTGGTTATCAGCAGCCATTTAATCAAACCTTTAAGACATTTAGCAGAACATATGTATGGTTACCAATCTTCTTTGAAAGACCTAAAACCCACCACCATTACCAGCATCAAATGAGCAGTGCAATGTATAGGTGTTTCATAGTAAAAACAGATTTGGTGGTGGAAGCTTGGTGGCGACAGCTCAATATGAATCTGTTTTTAAAAAAAGATTATTTATAACTCAATATATAGCAATAGCCAAACAGGAAACTGACATAAAAATCAGACATTGCTAGTCCTTAAATAACAATTGGAGGTAATATAGAGTCTAACCTAGGTCAATAATACCTTGCAAAGAATAAATGTCTGTCACTGAAGAACAAATATCAAGGGTGTGACCTCTCTTTCTCCGTCAGAACATGAAGAACACCACTGAAAACTCAGTAAGAAATTTTGGGTTGATCTCACATACTATAGCTAGACCTATAGAAAGGAAACGGCTAATGTGATGTCATCGATGCTCTCATCCATATCCCTAAGATAAAGATACAAGCTGTTCAGTTACCACTACTAAAGACTAAACCAATAATCACAACAGTATTTTGTCTTCCTCCCAACAGGAATGTGAAAGATTTGTTACAAGTGACACGACACCATGAATTTCTGGATACATTTTCATTGCAATATTAGCTTGGGAGCAGCCGAAGAGCACAAAGGCTCTTGTGAGTCATAGTATCAAACCTATGAAGCACCAATGTGGGTACAGTTATTTGATTATCGCTCTGGTACAGCTTTACAGCAGGAGTGTGATGTTCAGGTGAAACCTATTCCTGTGTATATGTGTTCTAATGCTCAAGTATGCTAACAAAAACATGGATCTTTAAAAAAAAAAAGGATTACATTTAATTTATCTTATTTTTTCCTAACCAGTTCAGGTCTAGTTTTGGTATCTTAAATAAGCTGCACTTAAAAAAGAAAGTCACTGCATGACGAGCCCAACTTTTTTTCCCAAAACTCAACCATCTTATTTTTCATAATAGACATTATGAAAGTTTTGCATTAATGTATTATGAAGTAATGTATTTAAACTAAATTATACTGAGTACATGAAAAACATCTAACACTTCAGAGTATTTCTGTCAGCTCTAAGACTGATATTATTGACAACAATAATTTTACTGACCATACAAGCCAAATAATGCCTAAGACAGTTATTGTCTCTAAACACAACTGCTACAGAAGGTGTTTGAATGCCTTTCTAAAGGTGCTAAGTACTTGGAAACTCAGAGAAGGAGTTTCTTGAAATCATGGTGGGAAACCTGATACAGTATTCTGATTAAATGACATATGAAAATAACAACTGAAAGACTGCAAGTTGACAGTTCCTAAGTCCAGAAGTGAATGACTGCATTTACTTAAAATATCCATTCAAGGCAAATATGTGCAAAATACAAAAAGGTGTCCAGTTTGATGGAACAAATAGCTAATATTTTTTCCACTTTTCACTAGCAGAGAAGACAGATGACATTTTAATGCTGTAATCAAATCTCTGATTGCCATCGGTGACAGAACATGCCTTGAGATCTGAATGGATATGCTGGATAGGAGCACTTGTATTGAATTTATACATTGTTTCTGCTTGAAGTAGCACGTGGCTGGTGGTGGGTTTTTTTTGGTTTGGGGGTTTTGTTTTGTTTTGTTTTATTTCTGCTGATAATAGTACTTTCAATTCTGCATCTTTTTCATACAGCAGCAACAGGTATGATGGAAGCCTGTGAAGACTGGAGGACTGTGCTCAAAGTTTAGCATAACTACCATTTTCATGTTGGATCTTAAAAGTTAGTTTCACTAGCTAGCAGGAAATATGTAAGAATTTGGAACTAATCACTGTGCTAAGAATCATAACTAAACACTGAATCACCCCAACGTATTTCTTACATATTTAATGCTTGCTCTCTCTCACTATACGCAGAGAAGTTTCCAGGATTGTGTCCTCAGATTTGTGATTTCAAAGGCTTTAATGGAGTACTGCATTGGCCTATTTCCTCTTACACATTTTCCCTATTTTTTTTTTTTCAGGGGGGGTAGGGGGTTAAAGTATAGGGTTGCAGCACCCTAGACCACTTCTCCTCCTTACTGGAATGTTTACTCCTAGCATATTTGGAAGGAAGGTCTTCAATATATTCAGCCTTGTCCTGTGTCCTTGATGTGCTCATGTCTCATAATTACAAGGAGAAATTTGGATACATAATGAACACGTGGTGGGGCTTTCAGTCCTGACTATTTAGCCAAGCAATTACAGAATCACAAAAGTTCAAAAGGCACACAAGGAAATGTCATAATCAGAAATGTAAATGAACCACGGTACTTGTAAGAAGCTAATTAATGGCCTAATAAATCCCTGTAGCAATGGATTAATTCCATTAGAACTCTGGAAAAGTAGGAGAAGCATTTTTTTCATTTGCATGGAAAAAATGCTTTCAATGATACCTTGGTGAGTGAGACCAGTGCTCGAATTTAGAAAATTATCTGACACCCCCCTCCAGAAGTACAAATTATAACCTAAAAATATCTTCAAGCATTACTGAAGGACAAGCTGGTGGAAGAATAGTCCTTCAGGAGCAAAGAATAAGCATTACCTCTCATTTTCAGGACTCTGCATCTTTTTCCATGTATATGCAGCTACCCCTGACTTTACACTTTTCAACTAGCTATGTAAGAAATCTTCTGGATTTCCTTCTGACTCAGAGCCATCTTTTCTCAGCTAATTGTATAGGGATCAGCTTAAAGGAGGTCTACTTGCTATTAAGTCCACATAGCCTGTGAAGACACGCTTGGTGACCCAAGTTCCATTTCCCTGTGGGTGGCAGCAGTACCTGCTGGCCATGCTGATGCTGGGGATGAGTCAGGCCTCCATCGACTCAACCAGAATATAACATGCTATTTTATCATAGCACAGCTGCCAATATCGTATTATGCAACACTACTGCAATTTAAAAGTAATCAATACCTGCAATTCCATTATTTATAGAAACTCATTTAACTACAATGTACTTAAGGAAAGAGTGAGAGGCTAGTAAATGCCTCTTAAAAGAGACAAATTGGTCTGTAGTAGACAAAGAAAGGACAGGATGATCTGACACCTCTTTCTTACTTTTTTTAGTTTTAAATGCTGTAAATACACTTGTTTTGCTCTGCATCCCTCCATAAAAGACCAGATGTGCAGGAGACAATACTCCTGCATCATTCTGGTTGCTCTGCAGAGTCTTTGAAGGATGGTGGAAGTTTTTGGATCAACGGTCTCTCTCCTTACCTTAGTTGCTCATTAGTGGTTGTTAATGATACGTTTCACAAGCTCAACAATTTATTCCAATATAGCTTATTGGCTGTATTGGCTCTTTCCCTGACTGGATGTTTTCACACCAACCATTTTGTAATCAGATCGAATCAGTCCTCTGTGAGCCAAATTTACACAGCATAATCCTTTCTCCAACTTCAAAAAAAAGGCTTTAAACTCAGTTACTCAGTTTTTACTTACCATCTTCACTAAACAATAATTTTATGAGCTCAAGAGTCTTTTTTGTAACAATTTTGTATTAATATTTTGCATATAAAAACACCACTACAGTCAGATACCAGAGAACAAGAAATAGTCTAAATTGTTTTCTTCTTTCATAATTTAAGAAAGGAAAACCCTTGAAAATAGTAAGCAGAGCTTTATCTGAAGGTAACAATCTTTGTAAAGGAGCTTATGTCAATGGGGTTGGGAAGAGGGAGTGATTTTCACGCTTATGCGTAACTACTTTTGAAACAGAGTGTCAACTGCTATTTCCATAAAACTAAATGCAATTCCTCATTGGGCAAACTGATTAGACAAAGATTTATGATCCTTTATTTTATTATTTACATTGGAATAAAATTTAAAGCCTTGCAAGAAGCTGCCAAGATGCAGGGAGAGATGGGTGGTGATGGAGGAAAAATAAATCAGCCTAATGACATGAATTAAGGTTTCAGTCCTTTAGTAGCAATATGTGTGTTTTAAGCTCTTCACTTAAAGTGCTTTAATTTTAAGAGGTACAATGGGTATTTTACAAGTGCTGGCTGGTCAGGAGCTATGATATCATTCATTTGCAGGTGATAGTTTTAAATGCTGCCAAGATTACCACTGACCAGCTGATGAAAACATTGTGCCCGGGAACAAGTGCGGGAGAATAGTGCAGCACAGCACAGGGTTAGGCAGAGCCGTGGGTGCTGGGATGAAGCCAAGGGGCCCGTGGCCCCGGGGAATGGGGACAGCATCCTTCACAGGCAGCGTCCTCACCAGCCACAGTGACCTGACCTGCTGCAACACGCACTGTACCCATTCCAGAGGAGGTTATAGGGCTGCAATGACCAGTGTGATGTGCAGGTCTCTCCAGCACTGGAGAGAGATCATAGTGGGTTTGGTTGTTTATTTTTTTTAATTAACATAATCTGTAGAGTTCACCAGGTGTCTTCATTTTTATTTAGATCTGAAGATGTGCGGCTTTCCTCAACAAGGCAATTGTCTTTATCAAAGACCTTTGCTTCCTGCTAGAACAGAAACAGGACTTTAACTTAGCAGGTGAGGAGGGTGCTATACAGGTGCAATGAATAAACAAAGAGTTAGAAGGCTTTTGTCAGCCTAAAATACTCCCTAGGATTGGGCTTGATAAAATAATAATAATAGTTGTAGCAATGGCTGAGGCTTGCCATTGAAAACCTACAATTTTGAACAGCTGTGGCTCCCAATCTATGACAGATACCAGCCTGTATACCTCTATATTTACCCCCTTGAGTTTGTGTTTCTCTTTGTCTGTAAAAACAGTGGATCAAATTTGCCCTTTGGGTAATTCCCCTGATTTAAACATCCCTTATTTGCTCTCAGCAGCAGCGTGTAGAAGCAGGGTTGACTACCTACTCCGTGACATGCTCTCAGTGTGCTCAGTTCTGATTAAAATTAGTAGTTGCAAAGCTATTAAGGTATCTGAATCTGATCAGTTATAATTAGAACAAAACTGTCACAGTAACAAAGCGACATGAAAATGTGCTGTTCCTTTAGAGAGGAAGCAACTACAGAAGAGCCACTTTGCAGATATAGCATTTTGCATAGCTAATAAATCTGATCAATTTTCCAGGTCATTCTGCATATGAGTTTAGAGATAAACAAGCTCTGGAATTTCCTTTTTGTGACAAGTCGCACTGGTAGAAAGTATTTCCAGGCAGAACTGCCAGAAGAATAAGACATTTTGAGCTTTCCAAAATGTTGTAACATTATTATTTTCATTTTTTTTAAATAATACATTTCAATGCTCCTGAAACCTTGATGATGTGGTGTCATGACCTGAAACAGGCTACTCTGAGTCGGCTTAAATTTAAGGAGTGTTTTTTTTCATAGTAAAGCACTACTTTCAAGGAGTTGTAATTTGTTAGAACATCTTTCCCTGGTTTCGTGCTCTTTGACGAGCCAAAGACTCCTTTCAGAATATGCAACCCACTAAAGTTACTGTTAATAACTGATTACAGCTCATTGGCCAAACAAAATCAGTCAGAAATACTGAAATACAGAAATATTAAAGCTTTGAAAGCACTATTCTTACAAAATATTTTATTAAGAAATGTTAAAATGTTAAAACAGTCTGATTTTTAAAAATATTAATCTGGAGCAATAATCAGTACTGCTCACATAGTTTGCCAAGGGAATCTATCACCCTCAAACTGCATGTTTTGTAAGCAGCATTTGTGCATTTAAATACAATGAAACAGTCTCTTATCCCATGCTAAACTCAATTACATGTGGGTGAGCAACCGCACAGAACATTTTCAGAACAAAACCTAAGTTTGTGTTGTGCAGAGGTGTAGCTCTCAATGGCCTTTGCTTCATTGGGGTGAACGGGACCACTGGTGCAGCAATGGAAATATAAAAATAGGGCTTAATATTACAAGTCAGTTTTAAAATAGATTTGGTTGGGAAAATTTGATTTTTTTATGATTGGTATATTTTTGTGTTTTTCTAATGACATTTGTGACAACTTTGCATATTCAGAGATTTTAAAAAATGGAAAACCAAGTCATCATTGTCATCCCACAGGTGACAAACCCATTCCACTTGTCCTTTTTCAAGGATTTTTTACTCATGCTTTCCTCATCATTGTTTCTTCTGAGCGATCTGAGGCAAAACTATGTCCATCTCAAAGCGTGAGAAACCTGAAAGTTACTGATGATTGAGGCAACTTGTCACCAGCAGGTCTTCTCTTCACCTTCTAGGGAACAAACCCCTTGCAAGTGGAGAAAAGCCAAGAAAGTGTAACTCTTCCTTGCCCATGATTGATTTCATTGCAGAACAAGAAATTTTGTTTCCCAGGAGCTCCCTACAGTGACAGATAAGGTGGCTGATACGTCCAGTCAAAAAATACATGGGGGAAACCTTAAAATTAAAACTTTGGTTTCAACAGTACAACACCAAAACCTTGCCCTGCCTGGTCATGGTGTAGCAGCGGCCAGTTTTTGGCAGTGACTACCCCAGCCCTGCCTCCCAGCTCCACACAGCACCAAGCAGTGGGCTTCCAGCGGGGCGGCTGCTCCCTGTGCCAGCTGAAGTGTTCAGCCGCCCGCGCCAAGGGCTCTTGCAAAGTTTCCCAGTGTGTCTAATAATACAAGCATTAAAATGAAAGCCAGGAAAGCTCAAGTCTTAATTCCAGACCTGGCATTCACTTGCCATGTCTAATTATATGTTGCATTAAATATTCATGAAGAAAAAAAATCCATAAGTGATTGACTGTAATAAAATGGATTTAACTGTTTGTCCACAGTTCAAGCTGCACAGTGAGATATGCAAGCTTGCACTGTGGTTGTGACTCTGGTCATCACGACCTGCTCTGGTGTCCTGGTTACCCTCTTCTTACCTTGGCTTAGAGCTGGTATGAAATATGTTCTTTTTTCCTTATGTACAACACTACTCTGTCTGTGTGTTGGGCTTCAGAAACTCATTGTGCTGTACATAGGTTTCCCAGGCAACACTTGCAATACAGGCTTCAGTATCTGAGTTATTTGTGTTGACAAATCACATACAATCTCCCATTACTACAATTGTTCACTCTAGCACTTTACGGTTTTCAAACTTTTATAAGAGTGAAGGTTATGTATCATTTAATAGGAGGAGAAACTAGAGGCAGCTGGTGATAGATCTGCTGTGATACCTGGCTATTGCACAAGCTACCATGCCATGCTGAGTCCTCGTAGGTTTGGTTTTTTGTTTGCCAATGGAAAATGCAAGAGTAATTTGGAAAAGTTTCATCAGCTGCATTTGCATATTCATAACTTGAAAGAGAATTAACATATAAGTAAAAAAATAAAAGCACTGAAATATAAGCATTAAAAAATAAAATCATTCATACATTCTTACCCATTTTTAAGCAAAAGAAAGGAAATAAACCACTTCATTTTAAGCTTGCCTTCTTTATGACATCTCTAGTATTGAAATAAAGAGGGAAAGAAAGCCTGGAATCTGGCATGCAAATCAGAGTTCAGTGAGGAGAAAGATCTTCTAATTGTGTACCAAGTACATAAAAACCTGCAAGCAGTGCACAGCATGTGCTTATCGTTCATGCGTGCTTCACTTCCTTGCTAAACCAGCGCCAGACACAAGGTCCTAGCAGAAGGACAGGGCACAACGTGGCCCTGAGCCGTGGCTCTACCCCAAGCACTGGGTCCCTTTGCAGGTGGCTGGCTCTGCCCCAGAGGGTATGGGGTTCATACACCTCAGGAGACACAGAAGTGACTTCTCCAACTCTTTTTCCCCTCTTTTGGAATAGTCCTACTTGTACAGCAAGATTGATTTTATCCATTTAGAAGAGTGCAAACATCGAAGAAGCAGCACCTTTTAGAAAGGACCAAAACAAAACTAATTTAAACTTTTTCTTAACAGCAGTCCTGAAGGACCAAGGACAGGAAAATTAATGGAAGAAGATGCAGTTTAAGTTAGCAAAAGCATTGGCAGGCAGCTGCTTAATCCCAGAATCGTCGTGTCAACTTAAACCCTTCCCCTGGCAGGGATTCAATTCTTTTCATCTCTCCTGGGAGCTTGAAAAGGTCAGAGAGAGAACATTACCCTGTGTTCACATGCAAGCTTGATCGCCTTTCTAGAAAACCATCTATGCTCGAGGCTTCGGATAGCAATTCAGGAAAGGAAAAAGCCAGGTAACCTAACTGGGGCAGACACCGCTCAGTTGTTGCTGACACTGTAGACCCACAACAGGCAGCCGTAATCCTTGGTGGGTCCTCAGCTGGTGCCAGGCACACACGGGACCCCACGGAGTCCCTGGAGCTGCCTTGGCTGACAAGGCTACCTGTAATCCTTTTAAGCCTTTCTGATCGGATTCAGTCCACATCCCTGCACAGTGGGGTCTGGAGCGTGTTTCACCCTGCCAATATCCTGGAGATGCTTTCCCTAGCGTGGGGAGAGAGGGAGTTTTGCTGTTGAATCCTGTGGTTTGTGTTTGGTTTCCCTGTTTCTGTATCTGGTGAAACAGGCCTATCTCTGCTGTGAAGATTAGAAGGGAACAGAAGAAATATCAGATGCATATCTGTTCACCTGCATATCCTACAAAGCATACAAATAACCTACACCTTTCCCAAATTAGATGCGTTGTAGAACACTGCTGTCACTGCGCAGCAAAACTACTCTCAGAGCCCCAGAAGGAAAAAAACCACCAACTTCTCTCTACATGTAATGGGGATCTATATCTTTATAACCTCAAGACCTTATTATTAAAATTCCTTATATTTAGGAATGGAGCCATGGGCATGGAAATCCTCCAGCTGGGAAAAAACACAAGCACCACCTGATCAGCAGCAGGGGCTACGGCAGGCTCAATCATGGAAGGTTCCCTTCTCCCCACTGCTTCCTTCATGTCCAGCTGAGGTTTCTGCCCAGACCTCCATGGGGACAGGGATGGGGGCTGTACCTGCAAATACAACACCCATCAGACCACGGAAATCATGGATCAATACAAGAAGGTTTAGTTCTTGCCCAGTCATTTTTTCATGTGCAGGAAAACATGCACATATGCATTAATCCATATTCACAGAAAGAAGTTGTAGCATAAACCAGAACAAAAAATCTGCAAGTCACGTCACTGAACTGCCCTTCCCTGAGATGGGCTGCAGCCCATGGAGAGTTGCTGAGGAGAGGCTGAGCACAGCCAGGCTGGAGAAGGTACACACACGTGTTCTGCATCCACCATGTAGCTGTCTACCTCCTCCCTCACTGTCTGAGCCTCGGAGGTACACCAGAAGATGTTCCTCCTGATACCAACACATTGCAGGGCAGTCAACAGGAAACGCCGGGGAGCCCACGCGCTGCCTCAGTTAATTTTTCCAAAGGCACTGGCCACGTGTTCCTCCCTCCTCGACTTTCCAGTGAGCATTTTTGCTCCTCGTTATCTGCAACACCTTCTAGGTACCAAAAGTCTTCTCCAAGCACTTGGTAAAGGTTTTTGCTCTGCACCCATGAGCGTGCCAAAGCTGTCCTTGGCTCATCACCACACTTCCAGAGGAGAGAGCCTCCTCTTCTGAGATGCCGCTCACTATCCATCTTGTGACTTCTGAACAATAACTGAAAGGACATTTTGTCCCCAAAGTACTTTCCCATCATGTCTTCCAATCGGTCTAATAAATTTTCATAGTCACTTCATTTGAGAAAATCAACAAGGCAGTACTGCTTGTTAATTTTATTTTTTTTTTGATGTCAGCTGTGTCAGGAACTTTATAGTTTTCAGGAAGTTTAGATGTTCAAAGGAAGGATTAGGAATGGACCTACCCTTGTTCCTATCTGAAAGGTTTATAGAAGTTTACTTTAACATAAATAAATTTCTGTGACAGACTCATGATTTCATACTTCTAAAAGTATCATGTTTCTTAATATTTTCTACTTATGCAATGTATCTGTAAACACTGGGTCATCAGCTGTATTATTCATTACACTGATCCCACACAAACACGATTGCCAGAAATGGCACTAGACAATTGAGCCTTCTGCCAGAAAACTGCACACATCTATGAATACAGCTTAAAAAGACCAGTTTTATACTAGGGTATTTTTATTTTAGAGGTGATACAAGTTAATTTGCCACTCTTTCAAGCAATCATGAACATTTTTGCTCTTTCTTTTTCTCCCTTTCCTCTTTTCCTTTTTGTTCATTCTTTTTCCTGCTTTTTGAAATTCCCAATACAGTAGAAGGGATTATACTTCTACAAAGCATAAATCCTCCTCTTTTCTCTCCTAAACTGCCATTTCTAGTTTCTGAATAAAATTATGATCACTTGTGTCATACTCCTCATATTAGCACTGGCTGATCAAAGACAAACTTTGTAAGACAAGTGTCAGTGTAAACATGTACATTTTAAGAAAGATTAGACTTTGAACTGAAGGAATAAAAATTAGAACTGCAAAGTCATCTTGATTTTTGGCCATTTGTAAGAAGACAATAAAGAAAAGTCTACACTTTAAATAATTGCTTTGTTGTGCTTGATATTGAAATCCTGTGGACATTCATAAAAGGTGCAGAAATATCACAAAAAGAGAAGGAGCAAATGGAAGAAGCAGGTGCCAAACTGCAAAATGACTCGTAGAGAATACTCTGCAGGAACTGTTTCCAGTTTTACACTGATGCAGAGAAAAAGAAACACAGTGGAAAACATAACTGAACAACCCCACTTATTGTTTTTGGACAGATTTATTTCCATCCGGACTCTTTGGGACCATCCTAAAATTAATTCTCAAAGCCTGGAAGCTCTAGAGTTACTGCAGGAAGGATTGGAAAGCACACTTGGCTCATAAAGAAACCAAAGAACATCTTTGAGTATCTCTGTAATAAGTGACTCACAACCACAAGCTGGCTATGCTACATGCTAAGTCTGTATCTTGAAACAGCTCATTTATTGGGAAAATTTTGTCCTGAATTTATCTAGATCTGATTTAATAAAATATACCAAGATACCACCTCTGGCTGCAACAATGCTCCATGTATAGCGTTTCCTAGTAACCTGGCACTGTTTTCTACTTTGAAATCATGGCTGTGATCATTCATGGACTCAAAACTCCATAATCTTGGTGGATTGTCCTAAGAAATTTACCTGAAGACTCTCAATTTCATTTTCTGCACAAGAATGTAAGAAAATTATTTGAATGTATTCAGGTATCCAATAGTGAACTGAGCTTGTGAGACTCTGATTTCTACATTCAGAGATCTAAACATAAGATAAAGTAGTGATACAAATCACTATTTAAACGTGCATTTATAGCTCTCTGCTAAACACAATAAAGAACTCCCAGCAGATAGCATTTTTATTTGTGTGTGGGTGTACTGCAGCTCTGCATTTCATTCTCTACACAGCTCTTAGCAATATTTATCCAGTTATTCGAGACTTGTATAACATGTACAGTTTTACTTTTAGATACAATATCAACTTTGGAATACCAATACCATAATATCCTTTTTCAAAACCCATAAAGTTTGCACTGTAAAAATCAAATATGTCAAATTAAAGTCCTGTCACATTGTTTCAGATTTTCACGGAATACTGTATGATAGCTCCTGTCAGGCTCATCATAGCAAATGGCTGTAAATTCACTGTGTCTATAAATACAGTGTCTGTAACGCGCCTCGGCCAGCCCCCGTGCGGTGCAGCGGTCACTGGCCACGCAGCTGCCTGCAGCGCGGTACGAACCGTGCTCATCAGGAGGTGTGGACAGTGGCCCACAAGGTAATCCCTGTATTTCAGCTGTGAGGAAGTAGAATATGATTTATCTGTGAGCCCAGTCCTGACGACATCTAAGGAAAAAAACTTTTATTTCCCCCATACATGACTCAAGCAATACAGGTGACTGAGGTTGCGGTTATAACTCCACAATGAGAAAGACATCCCAAGAACAGAAAGTACTTAAGGGCATTTTTCCCTATCCTTCTTCCTCATTGAAGAGCGTGTCTGTGTTAGTGCTTTAGCTCAGATGGGCAATGCAGTTTTGAATTGCACCTCCTCATAATCCCTGCTGCCCTCGTGTCTTGTTCACATAGCAGCATCCAAGTACACAAATGAGATTCCTTCAGAATGAAACAAAGCTGGAAGATATCCTCCAGCAGTGCATCTGCAGTACTCCCATCAGCATTCACCACACAGGACCAGTCCAAATAAAACCATGAAAACACATAACAAGGAAGTCAAGTCTTTAGCAGCAACTGTCCTGCTCTGTAGACTTGCTCTTCCTGCTCTGCACTACTGCCTGACCTGAATGGTTTCAAAACATATGGACATTTTGGTACTGAGTGCTTGCCAGGCAGAGCATGACTGAGTATGTATTTCATATCATATAAACCACCAAGACTAATCCCTTTGTGTGATGGACATTTGTTGCATCTTCTGCTCAGCATCATATGAGTTTCTTGGACTAAGTCCATCATTTAGATGTTGGCTAGTGCACATGCTTATTTTCAAAGGAGTTTGTAATCCACTGATGTTTGAAAGATTTATTGGTTTAATTATTAGTTTATTTTCTGGCTTATTACTACCCTTTGATGTGACTGGTTATTACAAAGCTTCTATAAAGGCTGTTAATTACTCATGCCATTCAGAGATCTATCGAAGTATGATTTAAGGCAGCATATAGCTTGCTTGATGAAGAGGAGATCATAAATTCTTTTTCACTCATTAAAGAAAGAACATTTTGCAGAACATTTTCATAATGGTGAAATGAATAAGAAGTCTACATTGGGACTGTCTGTGGGAACATAAAGCCAGGGAAAGGAGGGAGGTGAATTTTCCGAGTGCTGCTATCTGATGGCTACGGAGGAGTATCTGGATAAGAACACTACAAGATGCTTTGGTAGTGGGGCACCCTTGTTGGAGACTGAGATCTGGTGTGCTGAAAGAGCAACGCTCACTTACCTGTCAAATGAACTTCATATTGTAAGAAGGCAGAGAATGGTGTCTAACTTCCATCCTCAGTAGGAGAATTTCCATTGAATGCTGAGTGGAGTCACATCTCTTTCAGAAGAAAGGTGGCAGGTAATAGGGAGTGTTTCTGAGGCCCTGCAAACTGGAAAAATGCATTGTTTGTGCCAAGGAGAAAGATTAAAAAGCTTATCATGTACATTACTTCCTAATGCTAAATGCAGCTTGCTAAGTTGCTTGGGTTTTGTTGTGAGAAAATCAATAGTCTACAACGATCATCGCACTGCTATAAGAAGATCCTGTATCAACATATGCAAATGTTTAGAAATGTTGATTTTCATTGGCTTCTAAGCAGACAGCAACTATAAGCATGTCCAGACTTAAAATATTAGTTCAAAATCTGCCTTTGAATTTTGGAAAAGATATTACATCTCAGTGGAAGAGCTGATAAAAAGCTTTTTTGATGTGCTAATGAAATATAGACTGACACTAGAAAGCTGAGAGCCAAGTGCCAGGCTCCCAAATGAAAAAGGTCAAATTTTAGGAAGCTGAGTAAATGTGAAAGACTGAAAACAGTGGGAGTTACAGGCTTTCAGCAGCTCTCTAAAGCAGACTCTTAATATTTAGAAACTGAACTGCAATCTTAGTAATAGTCCAGATGTTAAAGATAAAAAGCATTGCAATGATCAGTCCCTCAAATTCAAATTCCAAATCTATTCCAAAGTATATTCGCCTTCACAAATCCACTGCAAATACAGCCTTTGGATTTTGGCAGTAAAAGAACGCCACAAAGTCCAACTTTGAAAAAATGAAATCCCTCATATCCCTTAACACGGACCAAAAGAAAGATTGAGCATCTGAATACTACCAGATTATCAGAGCTGATGCTGATAAAGTTGCTCACTCCTTAGAAGAAAATTATTCAGGGGTATACCCTGTTCTTGCAACTCCATCTCACAGTCTGAAGGTATTCTCTCTGACATACCTCCGACACAACCCCACTGGGATTGCACCGAGAACTGTCTCAGGTCCAGATTCTGTTAGATCAGCAGCAGCTAAAAGTAGCACTTTGCAACTTCTCGATTTAAGAACCAGACAAACTAATTAATGAAGCACCTGGTTCAGTGTGCTGTGACTAGACACTCCATGTAATAAGCAACTTTGTCATCTTCACTTCTGGATAGACTAAAACGTAGCTTGTGTAGAGTGAATACAGTCTAATAGTTCAGTATGAGGAAGATACAGATGTGTATTATAATCCTGGTTTCATTCAAATACTGGGAGTCCTACAGTCATCATAACACCGGGTCAGCTTTTAGCCTTTTTTATTGCTGGTGAGAGCATCCACTGGATGCTTAAAATCAGATGACAGTGCAAGAGGGAGAAGTATTTACTTCATTTGCATTGTATTTATCAAAAAACTTATTCCATATTAGACACTATCACATTTCTGACACAGGATCTGTACAACGGGCTTTCACTTAAAGCTCTACCCTTACTATTATACTTAGTGTCAGTGTGTTGACAGTAGGTAGCAGTATTCAGCTCCTCTTTTTATAGGCTATTGGAGTAAAACTCCAACCTCTGCTTCCATTTTAGCTGACGTGCAGAGAGCAGTTCCAGAGCTATCAGGACATCAATTCCTGAATGTCAGTCAATACATGCAAACCTAATTCAGAAAAGACCAAGGAATTGCGTCTTGCATCCAAACGCTGTTTAAAGCCATCAGATATGCCTGCTACTCTCTTTGATGGAAAACAAATTGCCCCCACCCTCATGTAGAGTCTAAAGGTCATACTTCACCCTTGAAAAAAGCATGCAAACTGTATTAAAAAATTCCACAGTATATTTTATGGTATGTAGCTGGTTTTGTTCTTTTTTTAAATTACATTCCATACTAAGAAATGGTTATTACTTCATTTCTTCTAATTTTTTCTGTTATAATATTAAATTGTCTGTTGTCTAAGGGACTTTCCATTAGGTTGATGTAAAATACTGATACATAAATCTTGTAAGGTTGCCAAAAGCTATTGATACACAACATCAGACCTGGAATTACTGAACTGGTTACCAGTTATGCAATGAGTTGCTATTCAGGATGCTTGCTAAACTACAAAGTTGTACCACGTTTGTTCTTGGGCCCTTGAATTACACAATCTCTACCATTTACCCTCACTGGAGAGAAATCACATTCTCACTGGAGAATTCTCACTTATTGACATCCTCAGATTAAACATTCACAGCCCAGCTCACAAGCAATTGTCTTTACTAACAGTTTGCAGAAGGACAAGGTGACAGAAACAAAAAGATATTACAAACACAAACACATGAGAGGGAGACAAGGGAACAACCTCCTAGCATGTTCCTGCTTTTGGGCTACAAAATGCGTAGATTTCCATGTGATCCTCTGCACGACAGGAAAACCGTACCTCTCCCATGGCCTAAAGCCATCTCTCTGTCTTCTCCTGTCAGTGCTGTGACTGTGACATATGGCGGCACTACGAAACGTCCCCAGAAAACACCTCTACACACTGTTTTCCTGGCTTCTGATATAAATTGTTCAAAAAAGGTAGTTCCTGTTAGCTTGTTCTTGACCTTGGAAGTTAGGAGCTTTGTATAAATGTAGTCTCCTTTCTTGATATGAACATACTGGTGCAATTATCCTACCTTAATCTTATTCCTCACATCCGCATTTTGTCTCTCTGAATCAGTGTATTCATGTTGTCTCAACCACTTAGCAGAAAAAAAAAAAATATCTTGAACATATTTTAATCAATCTGTGTTTAAAACTAAGTGGAACTTGGGTGGGTGAGATGGGTGGGAAGGGTCAACAGGGTTGTGAGGAAGCTCTGGTTGGGGGGGATCTGCACATTTCAGGAACTATGTGAAGCTTTAGAAGTCAGATACATGGACCCACGTCCCTCCTTCTCCCACCAAACTATGGTGGATGAGATCCCACAGATACACCAACAAGCAGTGATCCTTACCCATGAAGGTCTTATCATCCCTCACACCCTGAGCTATTACTGCCCTTACTGGTATTCCAGTGCTTCCTATGTCTGTCCATGCACAAAGCTGAGCCTCCAACTCCTTGGGGGTGAAATTATATTCAAGGTGGGTTGAAGTCAGAAATCTTCCCGTTTCTGAACATAGACCAACATGTGACATGTTAAACTCGATTACTGATAAGGCCCCATAAAGAAGGCATCTGCCAAAGAGGAGCTTGCAGATTTCTGGCTGATTTAAGTGTCTATGGAAAAATCCATATTCTAAAAATGAAATTATTCTAAGCCTACTTTTTTGTAAAAAAATGTTTAACTAAACAGTAATACATTTATTTAATGGATCTCATAAATGTGAATGCATCTTTGCTGAGGTAGGCAATAAAAATATTGTTTTGTTGCATTCTAATTTTTGGACTTGAAGTCATTTTGTTGTGAACAAATAAACTTTGGTCATGTGACATTTTCAAATACAGCAGGACGTAAAGATTGTGTATTTTTATAATCAGAGTATCTTTGCCTTGATGTACGTATTACTTATATTCTTCCCTATATTTGTGTCTAAATAAATAGTTGAGTTTATGTGTTTGTAAAAAATAATTTAGTCTCCAAAATAGGTAAAGTTTTTAAATACAGAAATAAGGCCAAAAGTACCCTCATCAAATTAAACCTCTTTCAGAGCTCTTGCCTAATTGAGTACCAATTAGGATGAATTTGCCTGTAGTAACATCCTAGCTGAATCAACAAACATTAACTACAAACAATTTCCAAATCTGTTCCATTTTCCCAGACCCACTGCATTCTTTCAATGTAGCTGGAGAATGTGATTTACCCGGATCACAATGGACTAACATAAGCATAGGTTTAGACTATATCATTTAACAATCAGTTTATTAAAGATGTATCTCTTGTCCTGACTCGGCAATGAAAGCCATTAGCAACTGCCTGTGTTAATTTTGCATCATATTACAGTGAGATCCATATAAACCGTTAATGTAAGGGGAGGTTTCCAGTGCTCCTCTTTCCACTCTACAAGTCAGTAAGAACATATCACATTAAATAGAACACCAAATGATTTTGATAGCTGCAAGCTACAACTGCTCTTATTTGTTTATTTAGAATGATGCAGGAACCAGCGCTAAAGATTAGTCACATTAATATTGATGATAACATGCAAAGAAAAGGCATGTATTTGGTCTACAACCACAGATGGCTAAATTTATTTGTGAAAGCTGCAGAGCACAATTAAACAAAGACATGACTGTTGTAACAAACAAAATGTAAAAATACCAGGAGTTTTTATCAGAGAAATCAGCATGCATGAAGTCAAATTCAGATGACAAGGTGAGGGCACATGAGAAGCTACAAAGCACAAGCAGTCATGCTTGCCAGTCTTGCAGAAACACAGACATATGAAGCAACCAAATCCCATCAGCTGTGCTTGTTGTCTTCTGCTTAAATTACCCAACCATTGAACACTGCTGCAAAGATCCTGTTTATGGGTTCAGTGCCTGCTTTCAGACTCTGCCTTGCATGTTGGCTAAAAGAATACACACCCAAAAAAAAGTACAAAAAGTAACTTTCTGTGCTGCTGACCCCACATGCATTGCAAAGAAGCAGGTGTTAGACCACATAGTCTCAGGTTTACTCCTACTCCATGTGCATTGGTGATTTTCCCTCCACAGGTGGTTAACAGTGGTTTTGGACAGAATGTCTCCTTTCTCCTCTTCTAATGTTATCACAGAGAAAATTGCTTAGAAAATAAATGGGTGTACAATTAGTGCTGTAATGCGATAGTACAGTGGCTGAAAAATTAGAGTCACTGTCAACTGCCTGAACTCTGGAAAAACAATGCAATGGACAAACATAGCTGTTGGGCCTACAGAGAAGAAAGGCAGAGAGGGATATGATGATAGTCAATAGACATGTGAGAGAGAGTTGTAAACAAGAAGGAAATTATCAGGTCTTGATGCTTATTTTTTTCAGAAGTAATCAGAAACATGGATCATTCAGGTTAGCCTTTGGGAAAACCATTGTCAAGGTGAAGGGAGTCATGGTCACTGGGATGCTGTCCGATGACAATCTCTAATACTAGAGGTATTAAGAACAAATCTGGTATAAATGTCTTGATTAAACTTCAGCCAAAGGGATGGATTGTATGGGTAACTTTAGCTTATGATGGAAAATGAATGCTAACAAAAAATCACTATTTTAAACCATCAGGAAATTCAAGCCATTCCAAGAAAAAGAGCCACAATCAATATACTGAAGTTTAGTGTGAGACACTGACCTGTAGTCAACACAGCAGCTTGGTACAGACCTACACGGCAAGCAAAAAGTAGACAGGTTTAACAGAGAATGGAGGAAGAAGGGCATGTCATGCTGCAGAAAACTCTCACTGGAAACAGAGGACCAGCAGCACCAAACAGCTTCTGAAACATTTCTAATAGGCATCAGAGTAAAGGCTTAATTTTTTCATCAACGCCTCCAAAACAGTTGCAGTAGTTTATGATGCTTGTTCTTATCTTAGAGAGCAATATCAACCTATCAGACTGAATTCTTACAGCATGCCCCCAGGTCTGTCACTAACAATTCTGAAAAATGACAGTAGAAGTCTTTGTGGTGAGTTCATTAGTTTTATGGTGCTCTGGAAATGTGAAATGTAGTACAAATACTGAAGACGAGTAAGTCGAAAACCTGGGAAAGGACCACAATGAGGAAAGAATACAATTTAAAATAAAAGGGAAGCCCTACAGATATTAAGAAAGAAATGTGACTGACGGCACAGGAGTTAGCCAAGAAGATCATTCTACTCGTCTCTCCTCTGAGATGGCAAGTTGAGTGGTACACTTTGAGTTAGTTGTCTTCTGGGCAGTAAAGGCCCCTAAAAGCCCTTTTAGAAACTCCCATAGCAGTCCTTTCCCTAAGAAGTCTCGCACACAAAGAGGTCTACACTCAAATGGGGAAGAAAGGGGCAGTATGAGGCAATATTTTTGTTTCACTTTCACAAGTAAATTTAGCTTTTCACAGGCACAGCAAGTCTGGACTCAGGGGCTAATATAAGTAACCCAATTTCAACCCAAGTTAAAGAGAGATTCTAATTGCTTGAGGGCTGCTGCATGGCAGAAGGCTTACTGGGAAAGGATCAAGGATGTGTGGCTTACAGGGAATTCAGTTAAAAACACAAAAAGCAAGTGAGAATTCTTCATTGGTTGTCCATGGTTTGTGCTCGATGCTGTCTCTCTTGCTTGGTGACTTGAAGCCGATTTTGTTGAGGTGCCTCTCAACGAAGCACCAAGGGAGTACCTTAAAAGTGTCTGAAAAGCAGCAGAACTACCGAAACCCATGGAGACCACAGCAGAAGGCAATCTTACCAGTGTGACACAGCAGCCATCCTGGAGGTTGCAGAGGCTTATGGTTCTACAGTGGAAGTCATCAAGCAGGAAGCCTGCAAGACTTTGCCAGGCAGGGAATCGTGTTAGGGGACTCGAGCGTGCACAGAGATGCCTGTTTTGCACTCTGAAGACAGAAGCAAAATAAAACCTGCAAGAGGCATGAGACAACTTTTTTCACCTTCAAAGAAGGATAGATTTCTTTTAACTGCTGGTGCTAGGCTTTGAAACAACAGGTAAAACTGCAACCATGGGAACTTCTGAGAAGTGATGCCTGCAGGCGACTCCCTCAGAACCGTCATCTTCCCCTACCCCCGGAGCCCATGGAAAAGAGGAATCTTTCAGCATGAGATAAAAGTCAGCAAATTAAAGCTCTCATAGACCAAAGGAAAATAAAACAAACTCTACCAAGGGACTTGCATTAAGCCTTTTCTTCCCCTTGTTATCAGAGAAACTAGCTTGAATATCTATAGTGATTATAATTGTTATGCCACAATGTAGAAAGGAAAGCTTTTGTAGTGAAATCATAGCCCAAGCCACTTGGTGATTAGCAGCTCAAAAATTGCACTTTCAATTCCATAGAGGTATTTGACAGCATCACTGAAATGTATCTCGTAATTCACCCAGCCCATCTTGCAAGAACACAAAAAATTGTCCTGGATGTCCAGGAACAAATCTATTTTGGCTCTATGGAGCTAGTGGGACTGTAACCCTCATTTTTCTAATTAATGCCTGTCTAGAGCGATACATGGTCTCCCTCATTTGCAGTGCTGCCCTGTGGCCAGTCTCTCCATTCAGGTCAGGGCTGGATCTCCCCCTGTACTGGCCATACCTTAGGGTAGTGAAGACATATATAATAATCACCAGATCCACACCTAACAAAATTAACCAAGTGAATATTTGAAAGACCTATTTAGTAAAAGTTTATTAATGACCTCTCTACAAAGTGGCCTTTAGGGATTTGAAAGAGAATGATTACACTGTGAAATCAAAGAGGCAATATTGATTTACACATGGGTACATTTTTCATAATTTAATTTTAATTTCTTAAATCAGTTGCATTCTCTCTGTTGTGCCAGATGCAATAAACAGTTAATTGTTATCAGCCATTTATTATTGTTACCCATGAGGCTTGAGTACTGGGACACATCAAAACATATGTGTAAAACTCACTTTTGATTGAATACTTCAGTTGGCGCCGCACCAGCTCTCTAGGGTAGCTCAATGTATCATTACACTCTTACTATCCCAAAGGGTTTTAATTGTAATAATTTAACCCACCTACTCTAGCCAGAAACATCTGTGAAATAATGATTTTTCTGATCAAAGTAAAAAATATAAGAAATGTATTTTGCTATCATTTTGCTTTTTTTCTGTGTTACTTGAAGGATATGGACTTTCTTTATTTTCACATCTGGAATTTACTGTAATATAAAATCCTAGTGAATTGTTCTCCTTGCTGCCAAAGAAAGCATAATGTAATTAGTACTGCAATTGTTGCTGATTTTAGGACCATGCACATGTGTGAGTCAAGGTAAAGATAAGAGAGCGTGTTTTCAGATTACATCTGAGAAAATAAGAGTAATCCTCATATAAATGAGTGTATTTTTCTCAGTTGTCAGAGTTACAAGTGCCCATGTGTTAACAAATGGAAAATAACACATTCATTGCAGCCAATCTAAAATAAACCCAGTGTGAAGAAAGCCAGCAGCAGACCTGCCAAGATGTGCAACGTCTCAGTGCGACCGCGCAGACTTCATTGGTCACAAGCGGGGAAGAGCGCATGATTGCATTTAAATGATGATAGGGCTGCCAGCATTGCTATACCTGGGAATCACAGTTTATACTATAAACCAGCAGAATATCACACCTGCCCATTGACAGGTGTTCCCTTGAATGTTTGAAAGCTTACGAAGCTAAATCATTAAGCTGCTGGAAAAATGGTGCTTGTCTTGAGCCCTGACATATGGAATAGCTTTCTCACTGTCTCTCTCTCTTGAATTGAGAGTAATTTGAAAAATTATATGTCTTTTCTTGATCTTTAATATACTCATTTGTGCCATGATCTCATCATACTTGTATTTGTTGATGGAGGAAGCTCAATGGTATGAATTAAACAGTAATTGCTCACAGAACAGGAATTGCTAGAGAAAGTTTTCAGCTCTTTGAAATGCACAGATCTGTATCCCAGAAGTGTCTTACTAGGATCGTCTTCATTATGTTCATGGCTTAACTGTGTCTTACACTTTCCCAATTAATAAGATTTCATAACCCCTGAGGTTTACGTGCAAGGAAGATTTGTCAGTAAGTTTTGAATTCGGGATACTCAAGAAAAGTAACTACTTTGGCTAATAAATCCCTCAAGTAACAATTAGTGTTATCAATGTTTTATACATAGTTTATGATTCCAGTAAAACTGCCAAATGTCTTCTTTTATACATTCAGCCAGACGCACTTGTAAGTTTTATTCCTAGGAACACAGAAAATTGGTCTGCCTACTAAATATCAACCAACGGGTTTTTTTGCCAATTAAAGCTGTGTCCCTCACAGGAGTGACCAGTGCTCCCTTGCTACTGCACCAACACTGCAACAAGGCTGTCACCAAGTCAAACCCCCAAGGTTTCATCCTGAGCCACTGAAGTGAGGACCAAACCGTTCCAGATGCAGACACAGGAGATTTTAAAATGTAGATTAAAAAAAAAAAAAAAAAAAAGAGAAAAAAAAAAAAAAAAGAAAAAGAAAGCAAGAGCAGACCTTTTTCATTCCTTATTGCTTCACAATACACCACGTTCTAGACATCTTCACGCTACCTCTGAGACTGTCACTAATACTCCCCTCAATTAGGGAAAGACTGACTTCATTCCTCCTCGTCTGAGGACAGCGGGTTTGCACAGAGTTTAACAGAGGCCAACAGTAAACCTGTGGGTCAGGGGACAGGGTTTTTTTTTTGAAGTCCTATTATCCACTTTTTTGAAGTCCTATTATCCTCTCCACCAGCTAAGGAGAGTACTGCTCAGAAAACCATAAATTGGAAGAACCTGATTCCAACCTGTTTTGTCCTTATGTCCACATATCATACAGATTTATTCAATTTAATAATTTGATTAGTGATTGTGTGAACTAAAATATTTCCAGGTCACTGCGAATCTTATACATGAAGTTTGGAGTTGTTACAGAGTCCATTCTGGCATTTATGAATATTTGAATTTGAGCAAGGTAAAGTGGTAAAGAGATCTTATACCTCTGTCTACAAATCCAGATCTTCATGTTTTTCCTGGATGGTAACTCAAATACCTCCAGCAGAATCAGTAAGGCAGTATAAAGAGTAGAATCACAGAATGGTCTGGGTTGGAAAGGACCTTTAAAAGTCTTCTTTTTCCACCCCCCCTGCCGTGGGCAGAAACATCTTTCACTAGATCAGGTTGCTCAAAGCCCCATCTGACCTGGGGCTTTGAACAACCTGATCTGAGTTCAGAATTAGTAAGAGAAAAATGCACCATCCATAACTTCTCTGCAGTGGACTCTGCAGCACTTTGCTCATACTGGAATTCATTACAATTTGTCATAACTTGAGTAAAACATTTGAAAAACTACTCGGTCGGGAATTGAGATAGTTTTCTTTATATTAAAGCAATACTGCCAAGGCAAAAAAGCATGAGATTTTTGCTCATGTCTTTGCAGCATTTCTTCTCTGTACCTCACTCTGTTTCAGTAGTGAACCTACATGACTCACTTTTCTTTTTCACCTTTGCTTTCAGTCATTTTCTCTTAGTTCTGTTTTCTGGTTGGTTTTTTTTGGTTGTTTTTTTTTTTTTTCTGTGTGTCTATAGCCTTTTCCACTAGCACAGTGCCACCAGGACTCCAAAATTCTGGAGGACTTTTTAAACCTCAAACCAAAGTCAAGTGCACTAATCCTTTCAGTAGTAAAAGCATTTCTATTCAGATTAGGTTTTTTGGTTTGTATATTTATTTGTTCCTAAACCCTGCCTTTTCTTGAAAAAATCCTACCCGTCTGTGGCTTAAATTGATTTACAGTCCTCTGAAAATTGTCATTCATAACAGTACAGTTGATGATGTTGCTATCTTTCAGGTTTTCTGGGTTTTAGTCCAGTATCACAGTTGTATGTGCCTCTTAACTTCAGCTTTATAAAAACTCCTAGTGACAGAGTTTAAGACATACTAGATGCACCTGAAAGGGAAAAATACATAAACAGGAGAAGCTGTCATACAATATTCTGAATGCCAGTTTTTACAGACAGCTTCTTGTTTATCAGGTAAGAATCACAATGCTACTTTTGTTATTAGCTATATTTTAGAAACAATAAAAATGGGCAAAATAAAATTAAATCAACTAGTAAATAAATTTTGCTCCTGTTTTTATTATTTTAAATATGTATGTCGACCAGACAGATACAGTGCAAAACAGATTCTGAAGATAAAAATGAAATTCCTGAACATTCATGCCTTTGAGTCTACTGTACCTTGTCTTCTGAGGCATCTCATTTCCAGATAAGAAAATGGACCTGGATCTCTTGGGCAGGAAAAAGACAAGTGAAGTAGAATTGGTTCTTTAACTAAAAACATACATTGCTCCAGGTTTATAGATATCTTTCTTCCATGTCTCTTGAGAGCCAATAAATATTCATGGAACAGTATTGTATTAATTTGCTTAACTTGTAATTGAAAATACATTTTGGAGATTTGTAGTGGGATTGTGGGAACTTCAGCTGTTCTCCTGGTATACAAACAAAAGCATAACATACTTCATGTAGCAGCCAAATCTGTCACTAAAAGAAGCTCTGCTGTACTGTGACTGCCATTAAAAGTAGCCTGTTCAACAGCAAAAAGAAAGGATGATGATATCTGCTCTCCTCACTTGTAGTTTTTAGCAGGGTTATTTTTTGAAATCTCTTCTCACCCAGTAATCCATGAAAATATGAGTCAGAGTCAAATTTTAAAATATGCAGATTTTTGACTCTGAAAAGTGTTAAGATGAGAACATAGAGATACTTCTCTGTGCCTCGTGGTCCATTTCTGCCCTGCAGCTCTGTGCTCAGGATGCCACTCCACAACTAACCAACGGTCTGTTCTTACTAACATTTCTCTCTTCCTGTCCTTGTTTCACTTTGATGTCATCTGTTCTCACTTTGGCCACCACTATTCAATCTGCAAACACTTGGCCTATAAAAGAAATCAACTGACTATTTTCCATCCCTTAGTCCCGAAGTATGGTAGTGGCACCCATTCTCCAGAGTCTTAGTAATTCAGCATTTGTCCATTTAGGCATAACTTGGGAATTTTTTAGTTATTGAGATGTGAGGTGTGACACCTCAGGTTACAAAACAGGCTACAATGACCAGACAGAGACACCCTTGAAAGCAAATTCAGAACTCATTGACTTCAGCTGTCACATAAAGGAGACCTTCTCATAAGGTCTCCTAGTTTCCTGATAAGCATGTTGGCTTACTCAGCCTCTCAGCAGCATCACACAGGAGAGCTCATATAAGCAAGCATGATGTACGTTTTGCCTGAAGGAAGATCTGAAAAAATGCTTTAAAGGAATTAAATTCTAATTAGCAGATGTGGGCTGAACAAAATGTTAAGACTTCCTTTTCCCACATTTCCTTCAGTTAAAAAAACACACAAAATAACAAAAATCTAAAAAACCCCCAAACTAGAAAACAACTAATAAATCCCCATAAACAATAAATTAAATATGCTTTTTGTTTAATACAGATTGCTTTTACCATGAATGACTGCAAAGCATTCAGCATGACGCCGGAAGATGTTTTGATCTTATTTCTTTAAAGTTTTTCTCACTTGGCTGCAAATCTTTTGAATCTGCATTGCAAGCCATTTATATCATCTCAGCAGAAGGGAATTTTTATAAAACTAGAATTGTGACTAAACTATAATGATACGAAGAGTATATTGAAGTAGTTTTCTTGTTATCATGCTTCTGAAAGTTGCAAATATGTTCCTTTATTTAAGACATCATGCTAATAACTATATGTGTCTTGTATGCACAGATGCACTTTTATATTTCCTCAGAAAAATTCTATGTCCCTTCTGAAAATTTCCCACAGATTTTTAACCTATATTATTACTGCTCTGTGAAGCATTAGCACCAACCTGACAAACTGTGATGGCACTGATTAAACACAACATATTAGCTTAAAAATCTTTGAACTTGAGAGATAGTCAAATAATGTAACAACATTGCTAAAAGTAATCACAGGAATTTAGGCTAGAAAAAAAATATTTAGTGAAGTATTGTCTATTTGAAATGTCATCTTTTTAAAATTAAATTGCTTTTTTCATTCTGTGCTCAGAAGCCACTATCAGTTACTTAAGTGCATTCTATGATAACTACATGTGTGCATATGTATAATAAACATTAATATAAAATCATTAATAAAATAAAAAGAAAGAAAATATGCAGACTCCACCTATAGTCAGGCAGCGGCTTTTCAAAGGCAGCTATTTTCTAGGATGTATGTAATTTTAAAGAACATACTGACACTAAGAGAAATGGGGCCCAATTCTCTGTATGTAAAATAAAATCTCATTTCTTCTTATCAATTCAGGATGAAGTGGCTCCTGAAAACTGACTGAGATGCCATCAAACACATTTTTTGAAATGGTAATTGTAGTGTTCAATTAGCTGCAAAACTTTGATATTTTTAATGTCTTGCACTAAGATTGCATTAAAACAACCTTAAACCACAAATTTAATTTTTTTTTTTCCCCTCGGAAATATTACTTAAATAATATGGTAAAGTCCTCCTTTAATATAAAAACAGATAATTTCATACCAGGTCTGAAACAACCTTTTATTTTTGAATCACGCTGCATGAGGACATTTTTCTGTAAATTCATTTTAGGTTGACACTTGGGGTTTTTGCTAGCTTTTGCAAATGTGGAGACTGCTGACCTCACTCAAAAGGCTTGATGTCAAAGCTAGAGGTTTTTTTTGAGGTAGTTCAAGATGCACCAGGTGGCAGGGTAAGACTCTGTATGAGCTTCTGAATTACTGAAGCAATCCACTGTTTCAGGAGATAAACTTTTCAAATTTACAAAAATGTTCATGAGCTAATATCCACAACATCTGAAACACATATATTTTAAAAAGATGCTATTAGCTAACTTCAGAAACCAGATTTTATTTGTCTTACTGACTGGTCTTCCCTATTAGTGATTGCATTTAGCAACAACAGCATGGCACTGTGTCCAGTGTAGGAATCTGTGTAATTGGGTGGAAAGTATTGATAAAGAGGCCTTATTCCAATTAGGCAGATACAGCGCAGAACTTACTGGATCAGCAAAATCAGAGTTCAGGAACATTTCAAGGACACTTGGCACCCTGAAGCACACATGCACACTCTCATACATACAGGAATTTCTTCCCTTTCAAAACTTTAGCCTTTCTAATGTATTGAAAGATAACTTTAAATCAGCATTAATCTAAATATCAAAGAAATTAATGAAATGGCAATCTTAAGATACCTCTAACCCTATTTGTTCAAATTGCATACAAAGAAGTATTTTCTATTTATACTTTATTATATATCCATCTAAATAATCTGGTTGTGATAAAAACATGCCATAGAATGCAAAGGAAGACAAAATATAGCCTTTGTAAATTCAATGAGTGTATTTCTTAGCTTTCTAATTTCAACATCAGTATTTTAAGATTTCATGAAATTTATTATCATTTCATCTCCTTGAAAGAAAGAAAGAGAAAAAATAAAACCATTTGAGATTGGTTAGCATCTGAATTTTCTTAATTTGGAACTATTCTGCATTAGTTGGCCAGGATTGATGGGGTTAATACACAGAGGTTTCAGAAATTCATAAAACTGTTCTGTAGTAAGTTCACATGCTTTCAAACACTTCCAAGCATCAGTTTGAAATCTTCCCATGGCTATATTTATATCATATCTAGAACTGTGCTATTAACAACCATACTTCAGTGCTATGTAAGCTTCAGACATTTAATAGTAGTGTGAAAAACATATACTTCTAGTTTCCTACAGCTAATTTGCATCAGAAACTCCCTTCAGGGAGAAAGTCTGACTCAGCAAAGCCCTAACTTTAGGCAGAGCTTCAAACAAAAGAATTCCCTCTCCAACAAAATTATAATTTCTCAAACACCATATAGGAGAGACCAACCTTTCTAATCATAAATCACCTTCCAAAATCCCGTTGCAAAGAGCTATAAACCTGTCATAAAAAATTCCATATGTGTTGGAAAAGTGAAGGGAGAAGGAGGGGCTGTGGGAACTGCTCACAGGTGAGCTGCTACAGTGATTTCCTAAGGAACTTCTAATACCACTGAGGGACGACACTGGACCTCGTGGTGACTCTGTGGTGAACTGCCAATACTGGCATTGGAAGACCCTCCAGCCTCACTGTCTGCCATGGATCCTGTGCTCTGGATTGCATGGTGGACTACATTACTCCCAGGAAAGTAATCACAGCCTTTCAATAAGTCACATGATATGGTCAAAGCATGTGATCTATATGACTGTTGTATGTCTGGCAAGTGGGTCAGCAGCTGCAGGTTGGCCGCTGCTGCCTGTGGCAGCTACTGAGCTTGTCAATATCAAACTGGAAGGCTCTTTGTGAACCTTTAAATAGTCCAACAGATGCAGTTGGTTTCTTTGCTTATGCTGATAGAGAAACTGCCTCCAGAATATTTCTTACTGAATTGAAATGATACATACCCCCAAACATGATTTTGGTACTTCTGGAATGACCTCTGCACCAGAAAACGTCAGCATCTAGCACTGAGAGCAAAATTTGTATTGTTGGTCAGATCAGCACATGTGAGGGCAGACTGCAGGAAGTACCAGCCCCAACTTGTTTACCCCCTTCTTTTCCAATGCATTGAAGCCTGGGAATCCCACTGTGTGCATCTGACCCACCAAAATACTTTAATAAAAGCAAACAATAAAGGTTGTTCTGTTTCCACACAGTTCTGCTGAACTCTAAACGTTGACGGCACGGCTGTTTGCTGCCATGACTCCCTCCTGGAACCATGCACTAAAGAGGACATAAATAACACACAACTGCCAGCCCCCATAGCCAGAAAGTTGTGAGAAGGGTCTGCAACCAGCCAAGGGGCCAACAGCAGCTAACCCAGCTAGATATGATGGCGCAGAGGGCAAGGTGGCTCTGGGACAAACCAGTTTCATCTCTAGCTCACTAGATAAGACTCACACAAAGTTAAGCAGGGATAAAGTATACATGGGTCAGTCTGGGGCATGGACTGGTCCCATTTCTTTTGATCAAGGGACGGTTGAGGCAGTATTTACCAATAATTTGTGCTATTCCAGCATGTGAGGTGCAACGATATTTTCCTGGACTCAGTATAGTTGCAGCCCTGACTGAGAAATCGAGTTGTATCTATGAGGTACCATACACTCAAACAACTGGCCCAGATTCTCATCTCATTTCTTGAGAGAAATACTGTATTATTTCATAAAAGAGCTCCTGCAATATTCACTTATGTCAAAGTAAGATCATAATGCAGACTTGCAGTCAAGGATAATCAAAATTTTTCTCAAAAATATTTCTGGGTTATGTTTTCATCTTGAGAATTGTTCCAGCATTGGGGTCAAAATTTAAAAGTTAACAATTTGCGAGAGAATATTTCTTTCTTTATTCTTGATGTATCAACAGCATTAAAACTTGGTTTTCAACATTTTCAAAGGTGGACATAAGTTTATTTTATTTTTGCCTTTACACTGTAAAGGAATGGGTACAATACTACCAAACTACAAGTGTATGCTGTGGAGGCAATACTGGTCTGTGACTTTCAGCTGATTGAAGAATTAGGTCAGAATAAACGCGTCTCTCTCCTCTGCCTCCAAGAGGAAAGAGATGTGATAACTAATATTGTTCCAAATTCCTTCAGCTATTTAAATCTTTAACTCTTTCAAATTTTGATAAGAATTATGCACACATGGCAGTGATAAGTAGGAGTCTGCATTAGATTTCCATTGGCTGTAATTCCCTCATAAGACCTACAATCTCATGAAGCAAGATACTCTTTCATGTCACAAATGAGCAAACCTGGGAAGGCTCAGAAGTTCCCAATGCTTAACCCACCCCAAAGATGGTCTCATACTACGGACACAAACACTTGGAAAAACACTAGGCTTTGCTCATGTAGGACTGAGTTATTAAACTGAAAAACTGGGCTACAAGTCTTTCAGGAATAGACTACTAGAAAGAGATGTCTTTGTTATTTCCTGCTGGACCAGAAATACTACAAAGAGTAAGATGAATAAGCAGAAATACTCCGAAAACATAAGAACTGGTTGGTCTTTGAAAATTGCATGCAGGTGCACCGTAGAAGCAAATAGTGCAGCCTGTGCCTTGGGGGTGGGGGAGAAAGCCAGCCAAAATGGAAGACGGTAGCCTGGATTCCAGTGTGCGTTTTGCATGAAACTGAGGTTTCCTTGTGTATCCAGAACAGCTTTGTCCATATATACTTTACCCAAAAATTGAGCAAATTCTGATTGCTGTGTTCAATAACAGCTCTGTAAGCATTTTCTAAGATGACATGCTGTGTATTGCGCAGCCCAGTTCTCACGGAATGTTTGTGAGCTGTTGACAGAAAATACACCTTGAGAAAATACCCAGGTTTCCTCAAAAGAAAACGGAACAATTTCACTTCTACTATGTGACCCCTGTTGTTAGAATATTGTATGCCAAGTTTAGCAGTTACCAGTTCAATGCTAATGTTTACAGTAATAAAAGCCAGATCTGCTACTACTAGTCTTCAGCAGCAGGATTCCCAAGTCCCTAAGATCCATATTTTAAATCTTGATTACAAAAGATAAAAACGTCACTGCAAACGTTACTTCAGAAAAGCAACTAAGACAAAGAAAGACAATACATGTATTCTTCTCTAAAAAACATATTCCTCTCTCCAAAACAAGTTGAGTTCATGTATTGGGATTTTTTTACAATCATAACAAATGCCATATGGTTAGCTAATACCTGACGTGCACTGGTAATTTAGCACTATCATTTATGCTTTGCAATATACTTTAAGTAAATTATTTGATTCACCGTAGTTTCTATTAATCCTATTTATGACAGTAATAACTTTTTATCAATTAATAAGTGTTGCACACACTTCTATACTCTTGAGCGTGAGTCCTATCATACTCGATCTTGTTCTGAGAGAACAAGAAGTAGCAAATCGAAGTAGCAAATAAATATGAACTTGTTTCTAGCAACTCGACCTGTCTGTCACTTGGCCTGGTATTTGCTGGGGTGACTTTTTTCCTAATTCCCCCCTGCAGAGCTGAGATCAGCAAGCAGGGGCATGCCCTGAGCACCCCTGGAGCTGTGACCTCTGAGAAAGGATATCACAATGAGTTCCTCTTCTACTAACTGGAGCGTTTCTGCCCCTGACTCCTAAATTAGTTGTAAGACCTCCCTGCCCACCACGCTGCCCTACTGCCTCATATTACAAACTTGTGAGGCAGTCAGGCTTGTCTGAAAACTCTCAATTTTTTGGAAAACCGGTTTGGGACCAGATTAGTCATAGCACAGTCTCCTGAGAGGAGCAGCAGAAACTAGTATGGACTACAGCTAAAATGGCCCTGGCCAGGAATCTTGTCCCAAATACTTGATATGTATAGAGTACATGATCTCATGCTTGGGGACACTAATCCCCATCTGTCAGGACGGAGCGGTTCCTTCTCTCAAGTTGGCTGGCCCCGTGCCCCAGCACACAGGTGCCCGGCAGTAACGATTTTGTGTCCAGCCTGCAAAACACAGTGAGCAACGTTGCTTCTGCATGAGGTTCTCCTCACATGCCAGCAGTGAAAAAGCAGCCAGAGAGAAGCTAAGATAAAGTAAATAGTACAGGAGAAGGCATAAATTCTTCATTTGGTGTCTAATTCTCAGCAAAAGTTAGACAATGGTTGCTAGTTCTTAAACCTAAAAAAGGATGGCAAGTACTGGCTTTTGCTAAGAAACACCAACTTTTATTCAAATACACTTGCCAGCAACCTGTGAAATGGGTAAGGGACAGAACCACCATCTGGCCGCAGAGAGTCCTTGAGCTTGCCCTTGTGTGGCTGGGCTGTGGCAGCGGCTGCGTGTGCACCCCTCCTCTGCTCCAGCAGAACAGCACACCGAAGCAGACTCGTTAGCAAGATCAATGGTCCAACTACATACGTGCCACCCACTTGTGGGGACTTAAAGCACTGGTGTTAGTAACACCAGCAGTGTATTGCTTCCTCAGAGTTGGTTCTCCCCGTGGTTTGAACATACACTAATTGGGACCAATATTACGGCAATGTTACATTGCTATTTATTAATTTCTTTTCCTAAAGTTTCTTTACCTGTCAGAAAAAAGTAACCATGTCATTGTTCCCTATCTGTAGAAATACCTTTATTTTCTTAATTGTAGAGCAGATTACATGGGAATTATTTTAGCCTAGAGTCTAGAATACTGTAACAACGGTATTGTTTTATAGTGAAATCCATTCTGCTATAAATAAAGTAAGTCTTTTTTTAAGAAAAAAAGGTCTCAGGTTTTCTGCCAGTAACTGACCATCTCTGCTATATTTTGTAGTACAGACTTTAATGTTCCTCTCTACACATACAGGTTGTTCCTTCTGGGCTGTGTTCTCAGAGCCAATCTATCATGGGACCATGTTCAGGGTCTACAATTTCAAGGTAGGGACTGCATGACTACTTAAATGAACTTGCCGGAATTACTTTGATCTTTCCCAGTGACTTTTTTTTTTCTCTACCCACTTCCCATTTATTAGAGATTGTGAATATAACATGTAAGCAAGGTATTTATCTGAGCCTTGTTTTAACTTTTCCACAACCATGTTGTGTATCCCTATGACAATTTGTTTTGTAAATACATATTTCCGTTGAGCACCAGAATGTTTCCTATGACTTAGTATCCTGTATACCAAGGTAGCACAGGAATAGTCTTGTTCCTGAAATCTCAGAATTGGCACTTGCTGTGTGTTTTAAGGTCAGGGTGTTAAATGTCTCTTTTAAGATGTTGACAAAGTAGGCATATTAACAGGGACAAACCTTCCTTTAAAGCCCTGCCTGTTTTCACAGGTGCTTTCCTGCAAAAGTAACTTTATTTTTTCCCCTTCTATGATATTTCCTGATCTTTGTTTTTATACCTCTCCAGAGCTTTGAGGGTCACACTATTGAGCTTCTCCACAATAATTCTAGGAATAGCTCCAAAATATGAATCATTATCTCCTGCCTTGATCATCAGATGCTTATACAGCCTGTGTTACACCCCATCTGGATAACTCTAATCCATGCATTTGGGGCCTTCCTGCTATTTCCCTGGAGCTGCCTGTAGCTTGTGCACAATTCTGTTGCCAATACAGTAACCAGAGCCAAAATCTCAGTGTGAACTTGGTGCTGAAAGAGTTCATTACCTTGTAACGACGTAAAGGATCCAGTTCTAAGTCTCACACGGTGTTGCCCTACCACATACATGGAAGTTGGTTTGTTCACAATCCCTGTGGCTTTTCCATCCCTCTGGGTGAGGAAATGCAGGCTTCTTTGCCAATCAGAGCTACAAAACCGATTATTACTCCTTGTTATTTCATAAACTTACTGTCCACCCTTGTTAAAATTGTCTAAATGTCTATACCTTACTGTTGCACACTATGGATCTGATTTCAGCCTTACGCTTCACAGAACACTGATTTATTCAGGCACAGGGGGCTACAAGAGGGCAGGAACACGTGCTTCCTCACACTATAGGACACCTGTTTGCCCTTGCCTGCCAAGTAACATTTTGTTCACGGACAATTCTGGTTGCTACCAAGACAGATTGAATTACAGCAGGTGCTTGGGAAACCCAGGAACTTTTTGGGGATGGAAGTCTATGTAACAGGAAAGCACTTATTGTGTTTGAAGCCAGCTTATACTTGGAAAGACTGGCAGGGACAAAATGAGCCACAAGGAAAGGAGCTTAATGGAGCTTATGAAAGAAACATTTCCACAGGGGCTGAGCCACCAGCTGCATCCAACTAGATGAAAATGGGGTATCAGATGCCTTCTCTGTTTGGGAGAAGGCTGAAATGAAGTTTCCGTGTCTGAATACAGGGAACAAAGCAATGTAGCAACAGGGTTGGAGAGAAGGTGGTGAGGTGGATCTGCGGCCTGTGCTGCACTGCCGTGTCCTGTGCTTGTCCACCAGCACCAGCTGGTGGTGCTCTTAGCAGCGTTTTGATGCATCTAAAAAACGTATAGAAAATATAGATTTCCTCATTCTCATGAACACCTCACTCAAATACCAGCAGGTTCTTTCAGAAGGTAACTGGTTCAGACCACTTCCTGAAAACCCACTATCAAAAAAACCCCTCAAAACATCCCAAATCCCCCAAACATTATTGACGCCAGTTGTAGCTCTCCTCTAGATCTACAAAAAAAAGCCATAACAGATGCCATCTACCATGAAAAGTGGAAGTAGCATTCCCAGGCAGCACTGAAATATCAGGGGAGAATCGCATACAGCAAGGTGCAGACTGCTTTCATGACAGCTGCTTTTCGATAGAATAATTTACACAATGGAGATTGTGCTGATGGTAAGGACCTGCTTGTTAAGCAAAATGAATTCACAAAATAATCGAGAAGGATGAAAGGGAATTAACCCAGAACCTTGGAAGAGTGATAATGTGTAGGATCTAAAAGATCTATGCTGAACCAATATAGTTACCATATATTGTGAACAATAATTTAAAAAGCAGTAAGTAGCAGGTAAGCAATCTTATTTTTTAAAATGTTTTAGTGTATGCCCGGATCTATATACAGTGGTACATATGAGACCTGTAAAAAAAAACCCTTTGGATGTAAGCTGTAAAATTATAATTATTTAAATCAGATACATAATTAATAGTTCTGCTTTTTAAAGGGTATATCAAAATCCTGTTGTTACAGCCTCTGTGCATCACTGAGACTGAGGAAACTTCTTCCTTGAAAATTTCAGTTTTTGCCAAAATAAATCATTCTTCTTCTTAAAAGTTTTGTCTTAAAATTATTTCTTCATTTTTGGTAATTTTAAAATAGAAAAGTATATTTAAAAAATCCCAACCCTCTATTTTATAACAGACTATTCTGTGCTTTCTCCTAACGTACGCTATCAAAGGCCAAGAAAATATAGTATCAAAAAATAAGCTTTCAAAACTGTTCCACAATGATTTCATAACAGGTCTTTTATCCCGGCAATATGTTACTCTTAGCAATTTTGACATCTGAGTTAGGCACCTTTCTAAAATGTACATGTGTTCGAACATCAATACATGAATAATCTCACGAGATCTCAATGAAACCGCTGGTGTGAGTAAAGCTCATGACAAGCCTATGCATCTGCAGGATGAGGGACCTGGCTGCCTTTTTCTGCATTTACACCCTGGTTCACTGCTGTGCTGCTCTTCAGAGACGTGGCACCGTACCTGCTAGCCGGTTCAGAAGTGTCGTGCACATACCATTTATTTTTAGCAAAGTATCAAAGTTTGTGGTCTGAATCAGAAGCACAGAGTTCGTTTAGCTCTCATTGACTTTGGCTGGAGCTATGAAGCACACAGCAGCACTTCAGAAGAATCAGGCTCTTTATTTTCTCTTTAAAATGATACCGTACAACCTGCGTAAAATATGTGGCTCCTGTTAAATCTCAGAGTGGAAGAACTATGTACACCTAGGACTCATGTGCTCTTATAAAGAGGAAGATGTAAAACATAAAGAAACCTTCATGGGACAGTTTACAGCATGCAGTGGTTTTTAACTGTCGCATCGAATTTTATAGGCAATTATACCACAAAATAAGATGTCGAAGTACACTTAAAAACACTGATAAAAAAATAACATTTTTGTTGAATTATACAACCCTGCAGAGTAATAGAATCTGATTTAAATGCATACATGGAATTTTAGAAGGAACTTCCCTGTGCCAGGAAAAATAATAATAGAAAACAGGTGTAAAGCACTTTAAAGAGGAGGTTGAACTGAATCTACAAAAGTGACTGAATTTAAGGAACAAGAGCTAGATAAATTAGTATGAATGTAGGTGTATGGTGAATTCTTCTATGAAGATGGTAAATTATCTTTTAGCTAATAATATATAGTATCCAACAGTAACAGATGACAATTATCTATGAGTATCTGTAGCAATAGATAATAATTATCTGTGTGTATCTATTACTAATGACCTATTAAATATTATAGGCTAGATGTAGTGATTTTTTTTGATATTTTATTGATAAGTCTTCTGGCCTTCCTCAAATTTTAATAGCAATCGTAACAACAGAATTAGAACTTACTTAATGAAATGGCAATTTGGGGCTTAGTATTTTTCTTGCCAAATGAACCTTTCTTATTCATTAGCCTTGAAGAGGAGAAATAGGGCAGAGTTCTTAGCTGGGCTTTAATGCCAAATTATTTTTAAATAATGATATTTTTTCAGATCCAAGAAGAAAAATCCCTTAAATCTTTAGGGAAATGGGATTAAGCCAAGGTACTTCAAGTGATATCAGCCTTGAAGTAACAGAAGCTTTCGTGATAGCCTGAGATTAGAAGGGACAAAAGAGCAGAGCCTGTTCTCAGGTTGGGAAGAATATGAGGCAGGAGAGATAAGTACTTATTCATTACACAAGAGGCAGCACTTAATACGATTTTTGGAAATCAGAGAAGGGCTTGAGAATCCCTAGTCACTGACTAAATTACTTAGGAAGATGATGTTTTTTCAATACATAATTGGAAAAAACAGATGGAGAGAGAGCTTGAGTGGGTATTAAAACTAAAGGTATGATTTATTAACCAAAGCACCCAGTTATTTCAGTCATGGACAAAGAAAAAAATAAAGGTTGTCTAGCCATAAAATACAAAGGAATATTTAGTGTCCCTCCAGGATGGAGTTGAGTATGGTAGGACCCTGTATGGAGAAGCCTTAAAATGTGATCCTCAAGGTCAAAGCTGTATCAGTTTGACATACTTGGCTGAAATGCCAAAGGATCTGCTTCATCAACTACTTAAATAAATTTCAAGAAGCAATTCATCAGTAACATCAACATGGGTCTTTTTTACCAAGCATATTGCAATTGGCTGTACACCTTTCCTCAACAAAAGTGAAGATGCTAACGAGTATGTCACTGATAACTGTGCTTCCTAAAGAAATGTCCAAACTTATTTTAACACCAGCATTTATTTTTCTTTATGGAGATAAATGCGGGAAGCTTTCAGGATTGCTTACAGACATCATTCTAAGACCTGGATGATGCTTCTGTAAAGAAAATTTCTCTCAGAGGTTTGGGAGCTGGGACACCGAAGCAGTTTTGTTATACATTAACAGAAGCTCTGCAACAGTTTCATATCCTTCTGAAGCCCTTTCTATAGAATTTTGGAGGGAGTTTTGGGGGTGTTTTGGTTTAGGGTTTTTTTGGTTTTGTTTTGTTTCTTTTTTTTTTTTTAATACCCAGCAAATATCTCAGAGTGACATTTGCTTTAAAACCAAAGTTGAAAAACTTGCAAAAAAGAGGAAATGTATTAAGATCATTGTATGGTCACAAATTGAGAGGAACTAACTAGGCTCAAGTTCTAGTCTTGGCTACATGTCTTAGAGTTAATAATAGTTTGCACTTACTAGCAAATGCCGAGGCCCAAATCCATAGGGGCTGTGACACACAGGGGTGGAGTTTCCCTCCTCCTCTACCAGCGAGGCGTGTTGCACCCTGCAAGGGCTTATTTGCAGGAGAAAGCAGATGGTGTTTGCAGTGCTGCCTTCCAGCTGGGCTTCTGCCAGGGGAGGGCAGCTTTAATTTTGGTCCCCTTTTCACCATGACAACTTCCCCAACCTGGCTCTCCTCACTTGTTTTTTTTGTGGCAGTGTTAGCTAGAGGAGGATTATGGGGCAGTGATGTTGACTTCTAGTGCTACAGTTTTTCTTCAGATGAGGGCAGAATTTTGCTTGCCGAGCTAGGAACTAAGCACAGAAGGTGCAAGAGCATTGATTTATTGTTCATTTAAAAAACAAACAAAAAAACCATCTAAAACCAAAAGATGAAGCAACTGAGATCAGGAGACCTTGACAAATTTCTCATTCAAATTAGTGTCACAATTAATTTTAGGGCCGAAGTCAGCTACCCTGTGAACCACCCTGGCTGGCCCCAGAAAGCCTCCCCTTGGAAGAAACTTGACCTTTCTGGGTTTCTGAGGCAGTTTCCTAATGTAGGGAATAGAGGTAATACTGTTGCCCTACACAGAGCTATAAATGCATTATAATCAGTGTATCCTTGGATTTTAATGTGATAAAATAATTTCCTTAATTTAGAGAGGCAGAAACTGAGAAAGGGAGGTTAAGCGATATGTATTTTCTTTGAAAATTGCCTAATGTGAATTTGGCAAGTATGCTGGAGTGAGCACAGCCTGCCTGCAAGAGATTGCATGGGAGTTTGACTCCAGCCGTTCCAGCGCTCTGTGAATAGACCTAACATCGCAGGCTGTATAACTAGAGAATTGTGTTGCTGTTCACTTTAAAGCATATCCCTTTGTCACCCATCACTTCAAGAACTACTTATTTCATGAAATGAGCTTTTCTAGTGTCAATCCTTCCAGCTAAACAAAAAAGGAGATGAAAAAAGGAGTATTTCAAAGTCTGTTCTTCGTATACGAACAAATGATGTGGAGTGAAATACACTTTTCTTCAAGCTCGAGAGGTGAATTGGTATCCAGCTAGGACTGAAGCAGCCCTTAACAATAATACCTGATAGTTCTCATTACGCTGCAAATGAAAGTGTTTCACAAGAATCACTTGAAAGGCTCAAGTAAGATATATTGTTAGCATTTTTCTATTTTGGAGACCAGTGGGATAAGAAACAGATTAAACTACCAGAACCTGTTAAAGGGACTAAATTTCACAAGCACGAATGAGCTGGATGAGCCAAAATAACCTCCGTCTGTCCTGTTTTCCCAAACTTGGAGACCAAACAGGTCTTTCATTCTAGATGACATTTGTTTAGGCAAGAAGAAAATAGCCCAGGAGTGCAGTCACCCCAGGAGAGTCCTGGATGAGTTTCCACACAGTTTCTCCATGGGGTGCCCATCCTGGGAAGGAACTTCCCAGGGTGGCATGCCTCAGCAGGAACAGTGCAGCAGCCCTCAAGTTTCAGGAAGATGTTGAGGAACATGGTGGGGACAGAACAAGAGTGGTCCTTTGAGTATGGGAGGCAGCAGGTAGGGGCTCAGCCCCAGTCTCTGCACCCACTCACCTCCCACGTCAGGGGTTTGGAATTGCAGGGGTTTCTGCAAGGATCCCCAAGAGAAGGAGAGGAGATGCGAGTGCTACAGATCTTACTAAAACTTTAGAGATCATTTAATATATTTTTTCTTTTCATAATTTCTTGGCCAGTTTCTTTTTCCTTTTGATGTGGTTTTCAGTGTTTTACCTGGGACACCATAACAGACAGCACTGCCTCCCTCGTGGCTACCAGCGAGCAGGAAGACAAAGAAATCGCAAGAGGATTCATTTTGCAGATCTAAAGGGCCTTTGGATCTCAGCAAGCAGATTACTGGATGCTGTCTGCAGGGAACCTTCTCAGCAAGTCCTTCACAAAATACAACCCATAGAATAAAGAGTTCAAGCTCTTGCTGACTTTAATTTGGATAAAATCAGGCTCTCCTGTCCCCATAGAAGGAACTGAAAACAGTATTTTTCTCCCCCGTGCCCTCCAGCCATCCCAACGCCAGAATATCAGTAAAAAGACACAATTCTATGTGATGCCCTTCTAAGCACCCTTAGTCTGAGTAGAAAGAGAGCTGGAATTCATCTGGCCTTTGGACTCATGGCCAACTGGAGCCATGTATCGGTGAACATCCGGAGAGCACTTTGACCATCAGCTGTCACCCAACACCACCAATCCTATTCATTTTCAGAAAGTGCATGCAGATCTAGAACTACGTTGAATAAATAAATTATTGTTAAATAAATTAAACATAGTGGGAGATACCAAAAAAGCATTGGTTTGCAGGAGCCAGGTGTTAAGGAAACAGAAAACAGGTTTTAATGGAACAAAAAACCCTACTGAAATGCTTAATTTGACATTGCTTCAAATTGTTTTAACATGAATCATCCAGGCATTGTATGTGAAAAACAAACAGATCTCTCTCTTTTTTGCTTTTAAACTAAACAGTGAGGAGCAGAACTAGCTTAATGTCATTTGATTTATTGCCTGAATAGAAATTAAGCAGGAAGAATAATTAATCCTCTTTGCCAAACAGAACATATAAAATCTTAATAATTCTTTAAATGGCATTTATTGCTGAAAGAAAAGTGTTTTGGTGCTTCTAAATGGAAGGAGAGGCACAGAGATGACATTTTTGCATTTTATACCATACTTAACAGCATCAGCTCATGGCTTAGAGATTACTACCTCTGTGTTTGCTTTGAATTAAAATCTCAGTAAAAGCTCAAGCTTCAGTCTTTTGGGAATGCCAGTGTAGTTTCAATGACATTATGCAGAGGATGGAGGGTAAGAAAGGCTGCGTGGTAGCTGTCTCAGGGATGATAAAACAGGGATCTTCACAGAGAAAACAGGAGCTTCAGGAAATAACATGAGGCAATAGCAAATGTGCTAGATCTTTCTCCAAGAGGTTCCAGAGGAGAAGAGCATTTTAAATGAATCAATGTTTAGTTTATTATTTAAATGGCCTTGTTATGGCTCTAGTAAAAAAAAAACAATGTTGTTTGACAACCCATTTCACACAGTAAGTGGCTGAAGCCCTGTTTTGGCAGGCAGTCATTGCTGAACAGGGGCTCCTGGGGTGGTCGTAGAAATGCTCAGGACAATTTCTGGGTCTAGGGTAGGACTCAACCCATTTTTCTCATTCGGGAAAGCATGCAGTGAAAGGAGCAGCCACGAGTGTCATAGCTGAGCTCTCTGAACCGGGCTGTCCCTAGGGAAAGGCAACCCTTTCATCCTGCTGTCTTGCTCAACATCTCTTTCTCCTGTTACAACTAAAGAAGTGGCTGGAACACTTTTATAAACATTTTATAATTATGAGTTTATATGAATAGCAAGAGCTTCACAGTAATGGAAGCCAAGTCAGGCTGCACCTGCCCTTCTGCCTGGACCAAAGAGATGGTCACCTGATCAAGGTGGACTCCATGACACAAAGTATACAGGGACGACAGTCATCCTCCACCCTGAGAAGGAAGGGAATGAAATGAGCACCCTGCTTTACCACATCTAACATGTTTAACTCAGCATTAGTACTGTCAGGACTTGGAAAAGATAAGAAAAGCTTTAGCCGAGGTGGTGGCTTTTACTAGAGCTTTTATTTCCCACATTTACTCCTTTTAAACTTGATCACAGGTACAAGGCTGAAGTATACAAGGACATGAGTAGCTCAAGTCACTTCTGAGAATCAAATGTGGAGTCTTAAATCACTTCAGCATTTTTAAAATGTTATCCTCTGCTTTGCAGCTCTGCTCATGTAAAGAATAGGATATAACAAGGATAACTTCATCCCTGTAAGTCACAATCCTCTTAGGATAGATCCATCTTTTTCTTGGTGCAGACATATCCAATTTCAAAGCTCAGGTCTTTTATCACTCACATGGTATCTGCGAGACTTAGATAAGCTTAATGAAAAATTCTGTAATACATAATAATCAATATTTTCCAGAAATATATACAGTGACTAAAATGCTTGCTGAATGGAGGAGGATGCTCTAAGACATCTAGAGCAGATGACACTGGATTTGTGGATGACCACCTCTGCATTCTGGTGTGACTGACTGTTGAAGGTGAGCAATGTGGCCTCAGTGACAGCTGTGCTGCTGAGGTCCCCAGCAGGCACGGCTCCCCGCTCAGGCTGCAGGGTACACTTCCCTGTGCAGAAAAATTATTTCCTCCTACAGAGACAAACACACAGCCAGAGCCTGCACTAACTTCTACACTTTCACAACAACAGCTTCCTTTTCTCCCACGTAATTTTTTTTGCTCTCCATTTCAGCTTTGTATACAATGCCTTTGCTTGCAAAGCACACGATAGTTGATGGAAGTTAGTATATGGGGAAACTTAGTTTTTGGGAACAGCATTTGTAATCAGGTATACAGATTTACCTCCATAGGGTTTTTACTCTGGTCAGGAAAAAAGAGATAACTCTTTTTCTTTTTATTATTTTTTTCTAGTTTGCCTCTAAAACAAGCATTCCTTTTTCTCCTTGAGAAGAAAAAAAATATCTCTTACCATTACTCATATTCTACCAAATTTTGTAATTCCTTTGCACTATGCTCTATCAATATCCATAATGCCTTACATTGCAAGGGTCCTGCTGAAATCTGCTTTGCCAAGAGGAATCATGTTTTGAGCAAGCTTGTGAAGGACATTTAGAAATCTTCAATTTTTTAAGAATAGGGTATATACAAGTTTACTTGCTCTGTTGTTTGCTATATAGCTTCCATTACCTATTTTAGGCATGAGTCAATACGTATGCAACAAAACACGTGCTTTCCTTTACCAATAATTAATTATTTACGACTTAACAAATCAGATCTAGCTAGATTAAATAGTTTTACCGACTGTTAAGTTAAAACATACATAACTTGTGCTACACTTTGAATAGGGATATTAGACAATGTTTTCTTTTGAAAGATTGATGTGACTTTTTGGGTTCACCTACTTGTTGGGCCACCCGTATGGCTAGCGAGCAAAGACTCACCAACTTGGTGCTCTGGAGAACCCTATACAAGGTGCTCGTAGAGTCCCTTGCAGAGAGGGAAAGCTAAAAAATGTAGCTCACTCTCAACTTGGACAACAGCACACAGGACTAGCCTTTTTAAAGCAGAACTTTTGACACGTGAAAAACAGTCAGTGTGATGTCAAACTGCCAAGAAACTGCAGCCTGAGCAACCTCATATGGAAACTGTGGAGTGAATTTGCATTCTTGCTCGCATGATTTACTGTTTGCACCCCCTTTGCTTCATATTTCCTTCCTGACTATTCAAACATTCCTCACTACTATTCTTGTTTATTAGGCACTTGCTGAGAGGTGAAAGCATCAGCTGTTATCGGTACAGTTACTTACCCCTTTTATATGCTGCATGGGTCAAAGACATTTACAGAAATGAAGTTGCAAAAGTCGCATTCCGAGAAGACTTTTAAATGTCTTTAAAAACCCCACTGTTGAAATCCAAAACTCCACATCCAAAAAATCAAAATATAGAAGTTTCACGTAACTTATTTACGTGAAAGCTTACTTATAACAAATAGGTCAAGGAATATAAATGCATTTTGTGTTTAAATGCCATGTACTCTTCACTACAAAGTAACTACTGTAATTACCAACCATTTCATCATCAAAAACCACAGAAAAACAAAAAATAGTTGAAATCTAGAACAAGTTCAGCATAGAGTAACTGGGCAAGAAGCCTCCGAATACTTGAGAACGAACAAGTAAGAAGTTAGCAAAAACTTAAACACAACTCTTTATATAGGTATTTATCATCATTTTCTCTGCCTTGTAGCAAGGTTTGTCAGCCTGTCCAGACTGTCATTATCATTGTCATCCACACCGTACTCCATTGAGGGTAATTAACCAGTACCTGCCCTAGGTTTTTAGTTGCTCAGTGATCTTAAAGCACACTTCACCCATGAATCTTGTATTTAAAACCTTTCCAGACATAGGAGAAGGCCTTAGAAATTTTGCCACAGAACATTTCATAACCTGCTCTCCTGTTAATTACTAGTGTAAAACCTGGCCTCGTTCATTAAAAACAGACAGGGTCTTTTGCATAGATCTCAATAAACCCAGGACTATCCCCCTTCACTTTCTGGGAAGCAGCACCTTGTTCTTTTTCTGCTTTCCATGCCCCTGCAGCCATCGGCCATGCTGAGTAGGTGGCAGCAGAGCCCCCCACACTGGTGCCACCTCCATCCCACCAGCCACATCGCCTTTCTGGTGGTGGTATACGGGGACCTCACCTAGCACTGGGGCTGAGCTGCCCAGTAGAGCCTGGAGGGAGGCCCCAGCAGCACCAGGCCAGGGAAGCACTGGCTTGGGGAAGGAGCACATTGCGTCCTTTGCCTGAAGTAATAACCTCCCTCCCAAAGCGCCGCTTCATTCACACTCAAGATTAGATCCCTTCTGGTTATTTCAGGGGAAAGGAGGCAGTAGTGAGTGGGCTGTTTTTGTTTACTCCAGACTAATTTTTTTTTCTTTAATTATACTACTACTGTCATCATAATTTAGGTAATCTGAGCCAGGCAGTAATTACATAATATTAAAAAACCCTAAATATTTAAAATCCTGTTAATCACCCATCTCCTCCTGACTACAGCTTTTATTCCGACAGGGTGGCTGCTGGGAAAAAAGTAAATATGCTCCACTGAGGCAAGTTTATGATGCCATTTCTAACTAGCTGATTACCTTACTGTGTGACTAATGCATCTAAATGGAAGTCCCTAATTTTGTTTCTGCCTCACTAGTTCATCTCAGTGTATTAGGCAAAGGGAAGCAAAAAAGCATGATAAAATTATAAGTATATATTTCAGTGCACTGTGAAACACAAGGACAAATGGTAAGTAGGACTTGATTGTTAGGTATTCCTCTAAATCTCTCTTCTGAAGATTTTAAAAATGTGTCTTATTTATGAAATAGGAATGATATCACCGAAAAAACTAAAGAAAATCTTTAAGTATATAATTTATTCCTTGTAAACTAGCATATTTTTGTTCATTATTATTCAGTGAGCTCTTTTTCATTACTTTCACGCTCTTTGGATCAATAGGGCTTCTAAAAGCATTCACTGAAGATGTCACACTTGTGGATTGCTATACAGCATATAAATAAAGTATATATATTATATGGCATATAGAGTCTTTATTTGCTTTCATGGACCCCAAGAAAGTTATCCAAGGATCTTATGTTGAAAACCATTATGTCAATTCAAAGGCAGATTTTTAAAGCTGGTGAAAAATAAATTTACATGTTAAACTCTTCTTTCAGGCTCTGTTTTTAGGTTCAGATATGGGTTTAAAGCTACATTAATTCTGATGAGGCCTCTTGTTCTAAGCTTGGAGTTGAGCATGCCTTGGAGAAGAACATACATTAAAATACCAGTGATGAAATTTGTGTCTATAAATACAAACGATCACAGCATGTATGCTCTACTTCCTCATCAATTCAGATTTATTGCATTTCAGGAAGTCTTAAACAGCAACATTAGTGTAAAGAAGGATTTTCCTCTACCATCTGAAAGTTAATTTCTTTTTGCTGAAATAAGGCCCTAAGGGCAAAGGCCTATGCAAGTGATATCCCCTGTGTCCCTTTGCATTTTGTCCAGGTTGCTCCTTCCCTAAAGAGTTCACACGCCACCAACTTCATTCACAGATTATGAGAGCAAGTGACTCTGTGGTTCAGGATGCACTGGGGGCATTCTGGTAAGAAGCTGGGGACCTGAGATGGCGGAAACTTGCACGTTAAGAATGTTTCTGTACAGTTCTAGATGTAGCATTGCATATGTTATATACATATAGGTTCTCCAACACATCTCATGAGGACACACCACTTTTCAATGGCTAGCATGCATTCCATAGGAGCAACAATCAAAATGTTGTCATGGGTTACAATACAGGAGAAAGTAAATACATCACTAAAAGTTGTATGACCCTCTGAGAACACTGTCTGCTCTGTTTCTCCGGATCATGGTTGGCCTCAAGAAAATGACAATGCCACAGGAAAAAGTCACTAATTTAAAATACTGCAATTTACATAACAAAAATAAAGAAATGAAATTACGTTTCTAATAGTATTAAAAAGATTTTATTTTTCAGAAACGTGTACATGACATTCAGTATATGCACAAGATTATTTTGTTGAGAGAATATGTTTTTGAAAATTTCCAGTTTCACCCACTAAAACCATAGTAAAATTAGGATCAGAGCAATATATTTTAGTTACAGTAGGGCTTTGAAAGACTATATATATCAAGGTCTGTTATTGTAAGGCACAGTAGGACTCAGCTCCTCAGCTGTGTAGAGCACAGCTTCTGCTGTGCGAGCAGAGACTTTAAATCAAGTGGACACTAATGATTTTATGGTGAGGAAACCAAATTCTATCTTTTCTTTCTCAGTGCCATAGTTATGAGATGCCTGGTAATGACATGCAACTCAGCGAAGAGAAGAAAAGGAGAGCAGAGAAGCAAAGGTTTGGCCTCCTGCCCTGTGGGACTTTGGGATTTGCTGCAGGCCCATACCACCAAGATCTTCTAAATGGATGCATTAACTTTAGGGTTGACTATACTTCTCTCTCCATCCTCTAACTGCTGGATGTTTGGTACCAGGCTGTTAGAGCACCAGTTGTGCCTTCTCTAGGTAAAATGCTTTCCAGCATCATTACCTGCACATCCCTCCAAATTTATACTGTAATATAGCTCAGATATCCCAAAAAAACCTTGTTGCACATGGTTTATATGCTACATTGTTTAAGTAATAATTGTGTAAGGGCAACTAAAGTCAGCTGGGTCCTTAAGTACATTTGTGCACTTAACATCTGCTAAACCTTATCTTCCATTTTGCGTTTCTGAGGATGGAGCCAGCAGTCCCAAATAGGGTGACTTCGACATTTAACCATATAGCAAACAAATAAAATGAGCTGCCACCCAGAATGAGCAGTGTAGAATAGATGCCCTCAGAAGAAATTCTCAGTCAGTCTGCTCCAAGTGGTATCTAGGGTTTGTCCTGGGTGACCTGTACCAGAATCTAGTTTTAATCTTCACAGAAGGGTTTTTTATTACCAATATGGGAGGGCAGCATAGATGCAGCTGAACCTGTCCTATAAATGATTTTGCCAAAAGGAGAGAAAAAAAGCAAGCCATGTGTGGTGCTAGTTCAGCAGCTGACATCAGTTTTCAACAGAGGATTATTTTGTAGGATACATAAGCCCTAAGGGCCAGGTTTTCAAAGGAACTCTCACCCAGCAGCTCCAGCTGAGGCACTTGGAGCCAGTGTCTGCAAGCGTGCTGAACCTGCATTCAGACCGAGCCCTGATGCTGAGAGATATCCAGCACCCACAGCTCCAGTGAGTTTCCAGGGGTTTGAGAGCACTCTGAATTAACATCAAGCTTACTGTCAGCTCTTCTTTTCTCTCCCACCTCCCTCCTGTTTTATTACCAACAGTAATCCCATTCTGGGAATCCTAAATCACGTTACATGATTTTCTCTGTCCTATTATCAGTTTCCCTCTGTGGGAATAGCTGGCAAGCGCCAAATTTATTCTGTACAAATTGTTTTAAGGGAAGACTGATGTTCTTCAATCTTTCTTTAAATTGAACATTGTATCTCGCTGGTGAGGAGTGCCTATCGGAGGCGTTTGACTTGCCATGCTCCTACCCTGCGCAGAGAATTAGATTGATGCTGCGTATTACGGAATAGATGTACTGAACAGCTGGGAACACAGCTCACAGCCACTTAGTGCATTTCTTCATTTTTAATATCTCTTCTGTTACCCTTTAACAAACTGCAGCCCAATTACTCTAGGGGGCAGGTAAAGGGTTGACCCTCTCACACTGCTTCATCAATCATGATCAATACTGTTGTTTGCACTAGATATGATTTAAAAGACAGTATGTACTCTGCAAAGGGAGGCGAGCAGGACAGATACCCAGTCATACCGCAGCATTTACCACAGGAAACGTCAAATTGCAAGGTAGTGAATGAGAGCACAACCATAGTATTTGTCCTGACTACTCCAAATATTACTGGACTACAAAATGAGTAAAAAAAATGTATTGCTTTCTTAAATTCATTTTTCATCCCCTCATTTCCTCTGCCTTCCCTCTCACACACGTGCATGCACATGTCCATGCACACATACAGCTTTCCTCTTGAAGCTTGCCAATTGCCACAGATTCATCTTTCTAAGTACATAATTCAATCCACTGAGCATTACGCTGTGGTAATGCTGATGAGCTCTTAATTCTTCTGTATTTATTGCAGCAAATTTATCACTGACCTTAATGAATCTTCCATTATGACAAAAATGTCAGTGCCAAATCTCTTAAGAAGGTCTGGCATATAGTGGTTTTAAAAGGTCAATGTGCTATTTTTTTTTAAATGGGTCATTTAAAAAATAGGCACTTACATTAAAAAAGACAAGATTACACACACACAAAAAATATCACTGACTCATCTGTTCGGGTCCTAACAGATTAACACTGTTACTTAACTAATGCTCTGAAAGCACGTGGGAAAATTGTTTTTCAGAAGCTCTACTTTCATGTGCTGGCAGAAGTCTTCAAGAACCACGTGGTCACATCTACATGGTTATGAAGACCCATCTACATGATTATGAGGACCCACTGCTCACGAGACCATGATCCAGAAGCAGAAGACAGGATGAGGAGATGGGGCGGGTGTAGGGGGAAGCGTGGCAGGATTCGAGTCTGCCAGAGGGCAGCATGGAGCCTTCTGCCTTTGGCTGCCAACTGTTGGAAAAACTGTTTGATCAAGAACCTCATATTTACGGTGGAGGATAACTATTTTAAAAGTAGCTTTACTGAGTTACTGCTGTTTGCTACAATTGAAACTATTTGCCTATGAGATGCATAGTAGTAATAGTGCCTATATAAAACACTGCAGCAGTTGAAAACTCTCAGGGGGCTGAACAAAGGCAGACAACATCATTGCTGTGGTTTTATGGGTAAAGAAGAAGAGACAGAAGGCAAAAGTAACTCCTATGGCAGCTGAGTAGTTGAGGAGAGGAAAACCAATGCTCACGTTAACTGGATTTTATACCCTTTGCTGCCCTTGTGCAGTGTAAATATCAAGAGAAAACCAAGCTTTTGGAAGGAAGTGTGTGTTCACTGGAAAGGTTAACCACCCAGGAGAAGGGCTTGAGAGTAGACACTAGTAGAAAAATCTTACCGTGGTACATGAAAAACCCCACACTGCTAAAGTACATCTTTTTATAAAACAGTTTCTAAGGGAAACACTGCCAGAACAGAGGACGAGAGCACCATTTCTTGCCTGGGGCTTGGCTCAAAGTCAAATTCAGGTCCCCAAAACCAAACGGAGCCACAATGGAATTCTGTCTACAGCTGGCTTCAAGAGCCATCCCCAGAATTACAGATACCCATTGTCTTAATAAACTCAAATCTGGCCTTCCCCCTTCCTGTCCCAGAACAGTATAAAACTAAAACATTCCTTCCAACAAATGAACCTGCAGCCTGAGTGAATTATGAGGGGGAGAAATCAACACTATCATCGGCTTGTGGAACAATAATTATCCCTTGTATGCTATTCCAGAAGCGATGTCGTTATCAAAAGCATCATGCCTGTATAATAACAGTTCTGGGAATGGTGCCAGACTGGGGGCTCATGGCTTTCCCTCAGTTTGTGAAAAACAAATCTGCCTGGGTGTTTGTTCTGCTGCTGCCTTCCCTAATGGGAACCAGGTCCTCGGCTCACCCACACCAACCAGACCTGTGGCGAGACTAAACCTGGAACAGTCTCCACCCCTAAGGTCAATTAAGACATTACATGCCTGACGATGCTGGGAAGCATGGACTTCTTAGGGATGCTGGGACAAGCAATTGTCAGTAGCAGACTAAAAGATCACAAGCTTCCTCTGCCTCCAAATCCAGCAGTGCAAGGAAAGGGACTCCACCTCCAGTGTGTTGGACTGGGAGCTCTTACTGAGCAGCCAAAGCCCATGAGCCCTGCTGCCAAACTCGTACAGAGATGAGCAGATGTCTTAGGAGGTAGCTACAGACTAGCACAAAGACACAAAGCAACAATAAAAGAAAGTACTGTATCTTCAACGATTACTCTAGGAAACTGGTGGCCCTGGGAATTCACCATTTCCTTCCCCACATCAGCTGCTTCCCTCGGGGCAGACGTCTGCCAGGGCACAAGAGAGCCTGGGGCTGAGGAGGCTGCCTGGAGGCTCTGCCAGCACAGCAGGGTGCAGGAAAAAAAAAGTTTAAAAAATCATCTAACATCCAGCTAATCGTGCACATTTCTGGGTTCTGCTCATTACCTGCGACAGATAAAACATCCGGAAGAAGCAATACACATCCAGGAGAACTACACTTGTAATTTGGATTACGTGGGAGATAATCAGATTGCCACTGGTTTTGAGCTTGTTGAGCTCATTTCTGACATACTGTAATTCTGAAACTAAGTTGTCGTATCAGCCGGTAAGTGACAAGTTCAGCTCTAATCTATAAAAATTACAGCCTCCTTACTGCTCAGCTCATTAAACTGACTCTGTCTCCCGGCCACTCATTCATCTTCATAATCATCCCCCATTCAGCTACTAACCTCCTCTCTGTGTGCAGTTTACAGTACATCAGGAAGATAAAGTGGACTGATATTTGCTTCTAAAGAGCAGTGGCTTTTAATTTTTACACACACTTTAAGTACAAAAATAAATAAGATAATTTGATATCACATTTTCAGTGGAAACATTAGAAAAACAATAATGTATTCAGATGCTATAGCAACATTAACTTGGCTGCATACAGCAATTTTTATTTCTATTTTTCTAAATGTAGTTTTGTTTACATAGCACCACTGAAACATCCGCATCTGAAATAACGTGTGAAACAGTACACTTCTCTTCTACTGCCCTATCAGAGAAACAAGGGGAGAAGCATGTGTAAGACAAGATAAAATTATGAGTCTGAGTTGGTATTTGTGAAACAATGAGCATGCAGAGAGAGCAGTGATGCTGGTGTGCACACAAAAACCTATGCCATGCCACATGGAGCACGCCAGTCGCTGCTGCCCCTCTGACCCCAGGACTCTACTGGGGGTGCCAGAAACTGCACCTCACAGGACACCTGAAGGAAAAAATGCAGCTGCTCCAAAAGTGTCTTTTTGTCTCTGGCTGGAGGGGGCAATGGACATAAGCCCCTCTCATGCAAAGGGGCATGAGAGATGTGGGCTTCAGAAAGTGCAAGTCTTACAGAGGGTAAGGAGCAGCTGCTCCAGGGGAAGGGGTTGTTGCCTCAGCTGCCTACACGATTACTGATTGTTTTGACCCCCATGCTTTATAAATCCAGCTGTTGTAATAGATTTACAAATTTTATGGGCAGATAGGACCATATAATAGCATTGGCTGACTGATGTTTAACAAATTCTAGGGTTTCTATATCAAACTCATGCAACAACGTAGTACAGAAAACAATATAAAAAAAAATTTGGCAGTTTCACCATTGCTCATGTGTGCAGTATCAGATTACATACGAATTATGAAATACTAATTCTGATCTTACATCTATCCCTACATCACTGCCCCATTTATCTCTGCAGCAGCCCCAAACCTGGAGGAGCGGTGCCTGCACTGAGCTTTTGCTTCAGCAAGAGGCTGAAGGAAGGAGTGCTCCTCCCTCACCCCCACAAAGCGCAGAGCAGAGAACCAATGGCTCAAGCACAGACACCTACCTCCTCAGAAGGGTATGGGCTGTTCAGGACAAAGGATGCTGTGTTGCTACAGGTGGGGAAGTGGCTTGTGTCTCCTGGAAGCTGTAGCCTACAACAGCCTTTACCCCAGGGAAAGCCACGCGTGCTGCAGATCAGAGCAGCTTGATGACGCTTAAGAAAGTGGCTGCCTCTTTCATAGCATGACAGCTGGTAATTTGATGGAGATCAAATACATAGGAATATTGTGAGAGCTTTCAACAGTACCATCCAGGTCTAGCATACAGCAGACCTTTTCTGACTTTGTCACATGTTCTTCCGGACTACCAGGAAATAGGAAGTCTGACTGGTTTGGATGCTCCAAGAAAAGCAAATTTAAGGGACTATTTTATATTTTGGCCTTAAAAGGCAAATATCAAAGTCAAAGGCATGCTCCCTAGTGAATTTTATTTATCAAGTTGTATATATTTATAGAGAAGAAAATTAATATTAAACTTGACCTTTAAGTGGCAACCATTCTTTGTAACAGTGGTATTTACCATACTGCAAAGAATGCATCTGCATTGGTACTGGAGCAGAAACGAAGGCCAGGAAATACAATTTTTTCAGTGCATCTCAGCCAGACTGAACACAAAAGAGCTTATTGTCTGTGCATTTCAACATCAGAGAAACTCAAGGTGCCATCTGTATAAACTGAGCTTGACCACTAACAAGAAATACCAGTTTTAGTTTGAGCACAAGAAAATGCTAAGTTTTTCTTTCAATAATGCAGCAGATTTACAGAAGATAGACACACCAAGTATCTACCTAAAGTTACAAGATTTTCTGTGTTCTCTCTTCTGTCATATTTAAAGTTAAAATAAATAAAGCAAGTAAGGTTTGCAGGCAACATATACATGCATATACAAAAGGGCATACAAAATACCTCTATATCTATATGGGCATACACACCATGGCAGATCCAGTTACAGGTTATGGCCCTAACGAAACAGAAAGGGAACATCACAAAGAACAGCAGCTGAGCAGTAACATTTAATGTGTTCACTAATTCCAGTTTCCCTAATCGTCACCATGGTGAACACTTTTGTAGTAGGGAGGAAAACTCAGCCTCACTGATGCATGTTAAGGAGCAGGCTGTACAGGGAATACAAAAAGGGATGGTGCAGCCACTGGAGAGCACACAGGGCAGATGCTGAGGAACATGCAGAAAGAGAAAGAAGCCACCAACGCACTGCTGTGGCTGCAAAGGGATGGATACAGATGACCAGGCTGATTCCTGCCCTGCCTGACCTGAACTCTTGATCTCAGACTTCAACTCAAGTGTTATGGAAATCATTATGCAAAGAAAAAAAAAAATTTAAGTATGAAATAAAATTTTGCATTATGTCAGGGAACCCCAGAATAAGACACTAGCCCTAGAAATTTGTGACTTTATTCAAAATACCTACTACAAATTTGCCCTGTATTTTTTAGAACACTAATTTAAAAAGCCCTGCTCTCATACCCCTGACATTTACTTACGCTATAATAAGTTACACTTTTTTTTAATTTACTGTTTTTCAACTGGAAGTTCACTGTTCATATTGCAAATGAGGAGTGGATGAGAAATATGAGACTTTGTTGCAAAAGTATTAGATTTAAAAGTTTTCCCTTTTTTATAAGGAATGAAACAACTGTGTTTGAAAAAATAGCCCTGAGAACTGTGCAAAGGAAAATGGAGGAGGGAGCAGAGGCAGTACAACATAACATTTCGCAAAACAGCCCCTGCCTGGGTGGTAAGAGCGGCCACCAGTTGCAGACCAGACTCTGGCAACCCTCCACTGCCTTCCAGCTCCTGCGGCTCTGAGACCTCGATTGAGCTGCTTGCATTATTTCAGGTTACAGCACAATTTATGAGCTTTATTTGATGCGGAACATGACTGATAACCAGAAGAGTAATCATGGAAAAATGAGTTTTGTGTGTCTGTTTCTCAAGCTTATGCTCCTTTAGACAAGGAGGGTGGTGAGGGCGTGCGCAGTCACCCATTGAATGAAGTCCCTGCTCTTTGAAGAGCAGTATGGCAGCCCAACCTGCTTTTTCTAGCCCATCTTGATTCCTGATTCCTTGACAGTAACAGTGATGAGGAAGGCACTTCTGAGGTTTAATTAATCAAGCCAGTTTCTCCTTTCTGCTCCTATTTGAAGGTTTTGGCCATCAAGTGTGATCTTGTCAGAAAACCAATAGTTAATTACTTACTCCAAGTACACTGAACCTATTGAATTCACTTTTCCTTCTTTGATTAAGTCAGTTTGTGGGTTTCAAATAAACATTAGACAGAACAGCTCTTTGAAATGCATCCCATTCTTGTTTTATGTCCTTTGCATTGCCAAACGCAGAGCTGTTTTCCCCACAGAGCCATCGTCCTGGCCTCTTGCATGATGAAAACTGTTAAAAGCAATGGGGCTTGTCCTGCTTTTGAGCTCAGAGCCTGCACACGCTGAATGCAATCCACATTACAAGCTGTAAAATGTCTTAACTGGCTTTGCCATATGCTGAAATGTAACACGAGAGTCAAAGCAAAGGTTAGAAAAGATCAGGAATCAATACACTCATCCTCAGGCCAGGCTGACAGCTAGCACTGTTGGGAATGCCCTTCTTCATCCCATTCAGTAGACAATGATCTGGAGAACTGGGCCAAGCTGGTCCCTGTTCCAGCACTCCCAGCTCCCTGTGCATTCATCTAAGGGTGACACTTGGAGGGATTGCATGAAGTGTGCTTAATGCTCCTTCAATACATGCTGCTATAATGCAAAAAAAGCAAAGAATCACACTTGGTTGCCTGCTGCAATTGAGCCCCTTCCCTGTTCTGCCTTAGGAGACACATTGAGGAGGAAAGAAGAAACAGGAAAAGAGTCCCTTTTCATCTGGCCTATTTTCAAACATAGTTGTGTTACTTTTATGCTAGAATTATTCAAGTCAGATCAGACTTTGAATCTCTTTCTCATACATAGTTAGGGCTCTCAAAACTTCCATGAAACAGCAGATCTGTGCATGTGCAGAATGGCAGAACTCAAACATCACAATAAAAGTCCAACTTATTTTGAAGGAGAGTCCTTTACTATGGACATTGCAACATTTCATAGCCCATCCTTTCTCAAACTGAAGCCACTCTACAACCTGGATGCCACCTGGTCTAGTGGAAGGTGCCCCTGCCCATGGCAGGGGGGTGGCTGGAACTTGATGATCTTTAAGGTCCTTTCCAACCCAAACCATTCTGTGATTCTATGAAAAATGGAGAAACTGATTTTTTTAAGTCACACTTGGTCATTTTCCATACAATTCTTAAGTGCTGGCAAATCAAGCAGTTAGACATCCACAGGCCTTCTGGATACCCACAACCAACTTTGATGGGCTCAAATTTTTACTAGGTGCATCCTGAAGTGGAGGAGGACTTACTCTGTCCAAGAGAACATACCACATTTGAACTCTTTTCTTCGTTATTTGTAGGATCAGTCCTGTGTCGCAGTGGGGCTGAGCAACAGCCACCCTTGCAGTTCCCACTTCTAGAGTCACCAAGATCCCAGCAAAAACACTGGCACGTATTATTCAGACATTACAGTTTTACTTGTTGAAGTCTTACTGTTTCCTGTTCTTAGCATCCTATGGGTATCACTGAAACTAAGTGCTATGAACATGCAAAAGAAGACATGGCTCCCTACTGTGCAGAGACTATAATCTAATAAAGAATTAGTTGAAAAAGGAGAAAGCAAGCAAAATTTTTACTGTTCCTGTCATATTAAAAAAAATATTAACTTGGAATGACATAATGATAAATTGCTGTTATCAGGTATGACGTCTAAGAAAGTAGTAATATTCTTTTTATATAAAATCATAAACAAACAATTAGTTGGAGTTGTGCTTCTGTCTTCTAGAACTCTCTGTAGACATAGCTATTTTTACCTCAAATATGCAATACTTGGATATTTTTGCCTCGAGCACCACTTGTGAGTAAAAAGTAGGCCGTATATTATCAAGCTACGTGTTCAACTTCTGCATGATCACTAAATAGTTCTTTTTACTGAAATGTTGTTCGCTTTCATAATCAAGTATTCTAGTAGTATTGGAATAGGACTTGAATATTGTTTCCAATTCTGGGAGGTAAGATAGAAAACAGTGTAACAGAAAAACATGACCAGTTACACGCTTTAAATGTTAAGAGCAGTCTCTTGTTGAATATATACTAGCATATATATAGCACAAAGACAAATCTGACTAAATACTGCTCTGCTGGCCTTCCTGCTACCCCTAAACACAAGCAGCAGCAGAGTACCAAGGACCTGTATAATTCTGAATCTTGTCCCTACCTACAAGATCAAGTAATTCGGCAATTTCAGAAGGTAAAACTCCTTCATAGTTGCCTTTTTTCTCCCCATATCCTGGGGAGGTGCTGCAAGGGACCTTCATTATCTATGGAGAAGTTTTACTCTTAAAAATTATATTGCTATATTTTGCAAACAGCTTTAATTTTTGCAAAGTCATGTCAAGGCTTAAAAGGAGAAAAAAGTAAACATAGAAAAAGAAGCAGCAGTCAGAAGATTGCTACAGAAATGTTTTTATTTTCTTTACTTTTCCATATGTTGCAGGAGCTGCTTCTAATCTGTATGCAGTGTCACCCAAAAGCCACGAACATCATTTATATTCTAATATAGGTGCCTATTATCTGAACACAAAAATTGATCTTCTACACTGTAAAGGGCATGTAATAAAGTTAAACCTTTTAAAGACCTCATTTTATTCTGAATAAAGTGACTACACCTACTAAGTAAGGGGATTCAGATTTACTCTTGCAGGACAAACACTTAAGTTCTTGCAGAAAGATGACAGTCTGTGTGTACATGCGCCAGACCTTCTGCGAGCCTGACTTAAGATAACACACACAATCGGCATTGAGAGAGTTAAACACCATCCATACCTCTAGCTTCTCCTCAGTGTGGACAGAAGAAGATAATCTAGTATCTGCTCTGTGGAAATGCGTACTTGAGCTGCCCCAGTAACTGTAAGTGACTGCAGAAAATGGTTAGAGAGTGCTTCCACACACATTCCCTTCTTGGAGACCTCATCTCTGCCTCCTGGTTACTGACAGTGGAAATTATCTTATACAAAGTCAATGGTTTTGCTCAGAGTTAGATTAAAAGAAACTCCAAAGACAGAAAGTCTAGTTTTCAACAAAAGCGAGCTCTTCAATAAGTTGTCTTCCAGAGGAAATGAACCCTAGGCACAGACAGGTGCGATGGATGACATGCTTCCACACACACACCACAGGGAGTATGTGCTGGTTTTTATTTTGTACCTTAGTCTTACAAGGCTGGAAACACACAGAAGAAACGTAACACTATGATTCAGCTTTGCTGACTAGTGTAAAGGAAACATCTAGAGAGGAAGGATGATCTGCAGTTCAAGAGGCTGGGCTACGTGTAAGGACAGCCAAACTACTCAAGTCTATTGAGTGTATTACACCTAGTGGATTTACTAGAAAAAAGGCATTTACAAGTTTTCTTTTAAAAAAGGCAAATACCACCATGATAGAATTATATAAAGTCACTTTCTTGATTGAGATAATGCCTTAGGAACAATTATCAAGGAGGTTTGTGAAAATAAATAAACATCAAATTAAAACAATCTGAACTGGGCAGTGTGAGTAATCAGTTTGCCAGTGTGGAGCCTGATTTGGAAAAACGAACAACAGTTTAGATAGAACCAAAAGGAAAAGTTTGCATTTTTTTTCTTGACAAACAAAAATAAATTGTTTGCATTTTGTGTCTTATCATTCACCACACACCCTCAAGGAAAATAAGACATGGATTCATGAGAGGGCAAAGATCCCATTTTTTACTGAATAAACAGTGACCAAAAGCACCATTCAACATGGAATGATCTGGATTCAAGGAAAGTCTCTCCCTTGCAGGACTTGTGCTCACTTCCTTCCTTTGCTGGAGAGGCCACAAGCACCAGGACACCCTGCTCTTCCACTCTGGTCTAAAGAATATTTTGGTGTGGGTTTTTTTGTTTGATTGGTTTTTTTGTGTCTCTTGAATCAGACTGTCACAAGACTGTCACGTTGTGGGTTGTTTTCTGTCCCTCTAAATAATTAACTGGCCCTACAACATGGAAGTAAATCAACAGGAAACACAGTGGTCCCAGGCTGTGTTACATCTGCCTGCTGTGTCAAAGCCACATTACTCACTGACCTGACACTGACCCATACAAACAGGCTTTATCTTTCTAAGATACCTATGACACCATTAGGAAAAAAAAAACCAACAATACCTCCATCCCAGTTCATGTGTTGAAGAGGGAATTTGCACCAAGAAGCATATGCCGTTGTGTAGTTGTGCAAAACCATAGAAATCTCCCTATAAAAACAGTAAATTGAGAAGCGAGTCAATTTATACAAAACAGCATGTTGGAGACTTTTCAAGTTTGGAAGGTCTGTAAGGATATTTTGTGATCCTGAAGAAAGTATGAATAAAGCTGTCAGATGAAAATTCTGTGGCGATGTCTTGGTACAATCCATCCGATTCTGCAAGGATGTGCGGCCCTTCAGGTAATAAATAGTGTTTGGCTGCTCCATTTTTATATTTGCATATCTGATTTAAATGACAAACTGAGAAAACCTCCTACATAGCACATAGTCAGGAAATATCCCAATGAGCCCAGCGCTACAGGGGCCAAGATATTATAGGACTTTTTTCATAGAACTTCAGCTGGCCTCATACTTGATTACAGAGATTAAGGAGCAAAACCTTGCTCTGAAAGATATAGTACCTTCCAGTTTGCCTCATGCTCCCACTTCTCTCTCCCCATCCTGATCCTCACCACAGACCGAAGAGGCTGCAGAATCTCCTCCGCATTTGGCCCCAGTGGATTTCTACAGTTTAACCCCATTTCCTGGGATGTGGTCAGGAGTCTGGCTTGAGGCATGATATAAGAATTGCTGCCCATGAAACTCAAAACAGTAATTCCCTGTTGCAGAGGGCTATTTCCCACTGTTCTTTTTTTTCTTTAAAATTAACTGTAACACTTGTTAACTGGTAGTGTAGCACTTTTGCAGTAGTTACATTTTCTGCTCTTTAAAGAGGCAACATGACATTTTTGTAACAGTATAAACTGTGCAATATCCCCAAACTTTTACCTAAGTGCATGTTGAAATTTTTATGCTAATACTAAGAACTTTTCATTTTGCCATTCTCCTTTTTGTCAAAATAAACACTGCTTCTAGCTGAAAAGGGAATAGCTGTTTCCCAGAGTCTGTCAGGTTTTTTTTGCACAAGTGCTGAGTACAAAACTGTTCATACTTCTGTGGCTCTCTGGGACTGCTGTTCACATGATAGCGCCTGGAAGCACGGCAGATAAACTCAAGATGTGAGAATGAACAGAGGAATCCAAACATTTCCCAGCGCAGGGCACTGCAGATCAACATCTTGCGTGTTCTGAGACACAAGTCCATTCAGAAAAATCAGAGTACTGGTGGTTACCCTCTACCAGCACGATTCCTTATGTTAGTGATGTATGCACCTACTTCGGGATCTATGTAGGAAAAGCCAAGCCTCCACCTGGAACCACAGGAGTTAGCAACCAAAAAACTATCAAAGACGGAATTTTCTTGGAGCCCCATAGAGCAGGCACAAGACTCGTGCGCTGCTGGGGTATCGACTGGTGAAGCTGTGTAAGGGAACAACGCGCCTGTGATCATAAAGGATAGAGGAGAAACACACAGAAGATAGCCAAAGCAGATTAACCAAAACAACTCTTCCCCTAAAAATAAACTCAAATTACTCTCCAAACATTCACCACCACCATGAAAAGAAAGGACAAACAAAACAGAAAACACACACAGTGGCAGAGTAGTCCCGGTAGCATTATCTGATTTAAAAAAAAAAAAAAAAAAAAAAAAAAAAAAGTGTTAATGCACTTATTACAAGAGGCTTGAAATGGTTAGCAAAGGAAAAGCCTCCCATTGCTGATTTCTACTATGCTCAAAAAAGGTAATAATCAGACTTTTTACACTATTGTCTTTTTATCCTTTGTGAATAAATGAAATACTTGATACAGCAAAACCTTTCTTTCAACACAGAGCAAGGGCAGGAGCAAGCTCACATCTGTCCCAAACATGTTATATAAACATTTCCACTATCCAAGAGATGTCAGGGCTCTGCAGGTTTCTAATACAAAGATGAATAATACAATTTTTATTTTGTTTTAAAATCACAAAGTAGTTTAGCTTTTAAGGAAGCTTCCATTTCTGATTTCTCCCTCCACCCCCTGCAGTCAAGAGTCTCTGTTCAGCAAAGGTCTGCCTATCAGTTACAAAAGGAAAAAGGGTCTGAGAAACATCCTTCCTATCTCAGACAGAAACACATGGTAAAACCACACAATCCCTAAGTCAGAGAGCCCAATTCAGAAGCTTGAGCTGATAGCAGAGGGCAATAATAAAGCTAATGAAGCTTCAGAGTTACAAGATAAAAAAAACAAAAAACAAACAAACCAAACACCCCTGAAAAGAGTATAGTAAATGGTAACAGCACTTTTCATCCCATCCCAAAATCATAAGAGCTCCTGGCAGCAATCATGTTACAACCCTGCCCAGACCTGGCTTCATTATTGTCCCCATTACATATCACAATCAACTGGATCCCCAGATCCCTCTGTGGCTCGTTACTTCTCATGAAAGCTCCTTTCTGGGGATATCCACCAGTCACTCATTTAAAGTCAGGTTTTCCCATCTGGAGCTGGAAAACTATGTCCCTTGAGCTCAAAAGTACCATCACATCTTGACTCTGACCTGCTGAAGCCAGAATTACTTTGGTTGTGGATGCTCCTAAGGACTCTATGTCCTCAACCAACAGTAGCACTTTCCTAGAGTTTATGTACAGCTGTATCTTACGTCCATTCATCCAGAGATCCATTACTATATAGTGGGAGGGAGGTTATTCTTTATTTCTACTCATTGTGGGACTCTGCTATCAAAATTAATAGCAAGGATGGTTTAACACAGCTATTGCACTCACAGATGCTGTACATAATCTTGTGACTAAGTTCTCATTTTATTTTTTTTTTAATCACAGAGGATAGTGACAGATGGCACTTGGGGAAATTTAGCATTATGGAAGGGGGTGGCTATGAATAATGGCAAAGAAAGATAGAAAGCAACTTGCCTATCAATATTTTGCCAATTTTGTTTCTACCAAATGATAAAGAAACCATGTTTTGACTGTAACCTCCAGAAACAACTGAGACAATGTTTGTTTTCAGTCATATTTTGAAAGGAAACTTGAATTATTGTCCATTATTAAAACATGCTAAAGCCGTGCGGGGAAAAAAAAGATACACGGGTCCATTTAGTGCAGTGGCAGCCAAAAAAGAGAGGTCACCTGCACACAGGGTCAGAGTCTCACTGAACACAAAGGATGAAAACCTTTGGAGTTTCCCACCATGATCACATCCCTAAAAGGTTTGTTTTTCTGCGTTCCACTGTCGACCCAATATGGGAAATGCAACCCTGCAGTTAACATGGGATGAGGCAAACTCTCACATCAGCACTACTTAATCCAGCTGTAGTCTCTTGAGACATGTCGTACACACCACTCACACTATGATTTTCCATGATTCACTTGCTGGGCCACTTCCATTTTTGTGCCTTGAATATGTGAACAGTGCATGGGCCAAACACCATCATTAAAAGCATTTACTAATGTGGGAACAGTTGCATCTCCACCCCAGGAGGCTTGTTGAAGCTCAACAGCCCTTAACACAAGATTGCAATTTCTAAAGCTTAAATGCAAGACTGCAATTTCCAATGTTAACTGAACAACATCTACAAGTGGCATGAGGTCAGTAGTCAAACACACCCTGTCCCAATTACCCTTTGTGTGCGGAGCCCTCTACAAGGCCACCCTTTCTGGCACACAGTTACTTAAAGTTTTGCATGAATTTCAGCAATGTTGCTTCCTTTACTACTAATCTGCAGAAAATGCACGTGGCTGCTTCCCACATAATGGGCAGCAGACCTGTGTGGTGCTGAGGTGCCAGTCTGACCTGTACCAGGCAGAACACACAGTTCTACCCAACTAAATGTGGCATACACCACATTTCTGCTGTCTTTATATTTTTATGCTGGTTTTACACTAGATCTCTTGGGAAGTTTGAGTAACTCAGATTAATGATGTCTGATGTAGTATAAGGTCTACTGGGATTAAGTGACCACTAAAAATATTGTGTTAATAGTGCCCCCACTGGCTTTTAAAGCATCAGATATAAAAGGGCAGACACGCAGACTTCGGGGCTTCCTCCTCTCTGGGAGAGGTAATTAGATTCTCTTCCTATAGGATAACATCTGTTTTACACTATAACCACACCAGCCTCCCTGCTCCTGCCATTTCCTGTGGCTTTTTTTTTTTTTTGTACTATAAACCCCCACTTAAAATTGGATAGTTGAAGCTCAATGCTGTGTCTCTTCTTTCCACTGGAAGCAGAATCAGGCCATAGAGTACCTGTAACACTGCTCTTGCCAGCTGTGAATACAAGTGGAGTTTTCAATATATAATTTTTATTTTCTCAGTTGCTAAGTAATAAGAGTTAAATTCTCTTCTCTGATCGTCACACAGGTTCCCTTGAAGTCTATTCTACAATATCTGCTTGTATTAAACTCCAATTGATGTCAATAGGGGTGCTGTACTCAGAGGGAGAGCAGGACAACTTTGAAGGTATGTGTTGTGTGTTCAAAGAAAAAAAATTAACCCTTAACTTCTTAGTGTTACACTTGCAATATTCTGCTTTACCAAAGCTGCTCTACATTTGTGTTTGAAAACGTTTTTTTTTTTTTAAATATTTTGAAATGCTGCAGAGAAATTAAAAAGGCGCTCATAAGAGAAAGTGAGAGTTTGATAAGCAGGAAAAATGATACATGCTATTAAATACTTTATTCCCATTTTCTATATGGCCTTGCTGGTGGTATTATCACAGAATTATGTTCTGCTCTATTCTATTGAGTAGATGAGCCCAAGTTCAGATCCATTTTTCTATGTTACATACAGACCTACTGGATATAAAACAGCAGCCATTTTGCAGAACCCTGAACTCAATGATCACTGTAGCTTTCAGTTTCATTCTGTGCCATGATTAGTGGTAGCATAAAGGACGCTGGTAAGCATTCCTTTAAACTGTGGGTTTTTTATTTTTGGTTGTTTTTTTTTTAATGAATCTGATGAATAAGCCAGACCACAAACGAGTACATATCAGCTATAACACAGATTATCAAACTTAGATAGACGTTAGGTAATCATTCCTTGAGGTATCAATGTTGTCCTATAACAAACAGAAAAAGGGCATTACCATCCAGAAAGCTGGTTATTTTAGTTTGTCCCCTCCTTCCAGCAAACCCATGTTCAACCCTTAGTTGACTGGAGAGCTGATTGCCTGTGGCCCAAATCCTGACATGTACAGGATAAGTAGTTTAGAAATTGTGCAAAGACATTTCATCTTTTGGGCTTGCCTGGGACAAACCAGCACTAATACTCCAGATTCAGCCACATTAGAGTGTTCCAGTGTCAGAAGTGATGGCAGACAAAGTTATGTTTATCTATCTAAATTAAAGGAATCCTATAGGAATTTGGGTGAAAGGCCTGAGGACATGAGAGGGTGGATGTGAGGAGGTCAGTCTGCACTCCCACCCAGCCAACAGTGGGAATCCAAAACCCAAACCAACACATCCAGAAGGAAAGCAGCAGCTTCACCTGGTGCATGACTCGCAAAAGAGCACCACGGCCACCATCCATATATCCACAGGGCAAGCAGCAGTGCCTCAAACAGAGCCAAGGGGGTTGTACCGATCGTCCCTGGCATGGTGCATACAACTAGGACCGGCTGACCACAGCAGCAGTATTATGGGATAACATTATTGAGAAAGCCTGACTGGACAGTAGCTCTTATTACAGTCCTAAGGCAATTTCTCTGCGGTTTCAAGGTGACTGATTCTCCTTCAGTGAACAATAAAACTGCTTCCTCAAAGTGACTCAGTGTTCCACCCAGCACCAAGGCACTAATAATATCCTACACCTCAAGGTCAGGTTGGACGGGGCTCTGAGCAACCTGATCTAGCAGAAGATGTCCCTGCTCCTCGGAGAGGGGTTGGACTAGATGACCTTTAAAGGTCCCTTCCAACCCAAACTATTCTGTGATTCTATGACCTATAAACAGAGCTTGGCCACCAAGAGTAACAGTATATGCATTTAGTAGGTACTGGAATGGGTTGGGGAGCAGCATTTTTCAGCAATGAGTGGCAAAAGCCCAACACATTTTAGCAAGACAGAAAAGCAGCAAAGTAACATTTTATATTGCTTATACTGTTTCCTCTGAGTAATTATATCAAAAAATTAAAACCAACCAGCAAGGCTCAGATGGAGGGGGAGGAGAGACCAAAGATTAAAAGTCACTAATCAATCAATGTAGAGTTTGAATTAATTAGAAACTAATCCTATGCAGATTAAAAAAAAAAAAGAGGAAGAAAGATAAAAACTGAGTGAAACGAATAATAAAAAGCACTATGAAAATCAATCCCCTTTCCATAAAAGCTAGCCATCCTAATTCATTTCCTGTACAATTTTATTACAAGTCTAATTTAAATTGCATAAGTAACGGCTTAATCTTCCACAGGAATTCCCCATCTCATGCTTTCCTTTTCTCGCTCTTGTTGATCTTTTCATATATGAAATAAAACTCTCCTAGGGGAAAAATGGGAAGAGGAAACGCAAATGCCTGTCTTACAGGGATGCAATCAATAAGCACTATCCTGTTTGAAGCAGCTGGGAAGTATTTCAAAGGAAATCCCTGCTTGACTAGAAAATGTCAATGGCAAGAGTCCCACAATCTTTTACAAGAGCAGGTTTTCACACCTGGGAACTAAAGAATTTAGAGCAAGTCAACTTTGAGGACACTCAATGTAGGGCATTGATTTCTTTGACATATTTGTTGCTCTGACACATCAGTAAGTTTAGCTGAAATATCGAGTAAAGCTTGCACTTCGGTGAATGTACAACAAAACAGTGCACGCTGTGGAGCAGAAGACAACAGAGCCTGCTGCTGGGCAGCACTGAGTGCCTCTGGGCAGGATGCCCGAGTCCATGCTTTATCCTGCATGGCCGTATCCCTCACAGCCACGTTGGCAGTACCCATGCCAGCCCTAAGACCAGGACACGTGCGTGCAGTCGACAGCACAGGCACCCTACAGTCCTCCAGATGGGCAAAGGAGCCACAGCATCATCCGCTCCCGAGTTTGCTTTCTCCTTTGTGTTAGACATGAGGTGAAGTTGGGGTGCCCAGCAGGGTATCACCAGCTCCTTTTTACAGAGCTGGGTCAATATCAATTGGTCACCTTAAACAGTTTTCCTCTGTACCATCTTCTCACAAATGTACAATAATGAAGCGGATATTAACATTCAAGAAATCCATCACTTAGTTTGACCTGCTCTCCATTTCTATTGATCTGGCGGAAAATGTTACAGAGCTATTATCAAATAAAGTCACAGCTGAAATCAGAATAATAAAATTAGTGAATAAATAATTATATTGAATTAAGTCAGCATTAAACTGCAAAGCAAATATAGCAGATAATTAAGTCACAAATCTAAAGCAACAAGCCATCCTTCTCTAACAGTCCAAAATCTAGAGACCGGGTAAGATAACTTTTTAAAAAAACCTAAAACACACTAAAAAGCCCTGAAAGATTAATGAAAAAGTACAAGTAAGATCTCTCCTAAAGGAGTGAAATGCGTTTAAGGACACAGCTTTCTTTTTTGGTTCTAAACATCTTCTTGGGCTGATTTGCATGGGAGAAATGCAAGAAGTCATTCATAATGAGGTCCTGGAAGCAAACTGCATTTTTTTTTAATGCTAATTGGATCTTCTCCTCTAGGTCTCACTGCTGTGATGGAGACTTGGATTTCTTTTTCCCATTGAACTCCACCCTACACACAAAGCCAAGCTGTTAATAAGCTGTTATACTTCAAACTGTCACTACACTCAAAAGTTAGGAGAGGTAGGTCTGAGACAGACAAGATAATTTCCTCAGCTATTTTCAGCACAGTTTCTCAACAACCTTACCAGCAACAATACGTTCATTCATGAAAACATGCTCCCAGCACGCTGACAATGATTTTTAGTAGCTAGTGACAGTCTGAGGCATCTCTTATTGAAGAGAATAAACAGGGAAACAGTTGCATGTCTAAAGTGTGTAAACCACTATAACTTTTTTTAAAATCTCAGGTGCTTGTTTGGACAGATTCTGTCATGCGCACAGACCAGTAAATTTCTGGGATACACCAAGTTTTTGGTCTGTATCTCTAAGGGTATGTTCAGAACCACCTAGAGAAAAATCAACTGGTGTTTTTTGGGGTTTTGGGTGGTTGGGTTTTTTTTAAGGTTTCTGAAATAATTTTTCATTCCTCAGAGTAAAGAGTGCCCAACAATCCAACACAAAAATATAAACTGCCTAAAAACTTACAGCAGACATGCTGCTCAAGTAGGTAATTAACATTTAGGATGTAGACAGACAAATCTGGCTGTTAATTGACACACTTGCAAGGAATACAATCTGCAGCATAGTTGTATCACAGGACTAACCATTTGCCACTCTTCTTCACATATTTAGTGCAACTGTATTTTCCTTCTTGTCCGGTACTACAGGTTGACATTTTCCTCAGGTGGTGGGTTGTGACCAGAACCTAGATCCTCCTCAAACATATTCTGATACACTCTAGAAAATAGTCAAAGGCTGGAGAAATTCATTACTGAAGATTTAACCTTCCGGCAAACTTGGTGGCTTTTCTTTCCTGACTCCTCCTAGTCCATGGTAGACTACCCTAAACTTTAGTGTCGTGTATGAGAAGGCAGAAGATAATGAGGGTCTTTTTTGTAGCAGTTGTGTAAAAAATCTAATAGAATTTAAATCTAAAACTAAAATAATTTTTCTTTATAAAAAAGTCTTTTTATAGTTTTAATCTGACAGCTTAAGTACTATAAAGTATTATCCATGTTTCAACTAAAATTTTTTTACAAGGGTGTGTAAAAGTAATCCACCCCTTTAGGCTATCAAAAATGAGACATTTCAGATAAAATAAGAATCCATAATACTGTAATAAAGCACTAATTTGAATTATATATATCTGTCATTAGGAAAGTATCTAAGCATTTAACAGTCATCCATGTGTTTTTCTGTTCATTAACCTATACTTCTTAACATATTTAACCTCATAAAGCTCAAATGCTAATTACTTAAGCTGTCAGTAAGTAAATCCCACTACTCTCTTGCCCTTTCACAGAAACCAGTTGCCATACTGCACAGGAGCAGGTAACACTTGCTGTTAAAACAGAAAAAGGCATTTTGTTTGCAATGGACAATTTCAATTTACTGCTGTTTGAATTCCACATAGTTCTCCCTTAAAATCTTTGTGAGGTTTCAGCCAATTGCTTGTAAAATTTCTTTTCCTGCCAAAGGCTGAAACCTGAGTTGCTTAAGTTTACTCATGCTGAGCAACCAACTATGAAGGTGTCAAGGAGTAAGAAAAAAAAAAACAAACCAGAAAAAAAAAATTCAGTCATTTCCAGAGGCAAGTTACTCCACACTTCGACAGTAAACTGAATTGTCGCACATCTCCTCTGGCTAGTACAACAAAAAGAGAGGAGTTTATGCCTTTAGTTTGCTGAGCATTGCTTAAGGAAAATCCACTTCTGTTGTAACTTGATATGAAGGACAAAGGTTGCAAAAAGAGGCTGAAAACACATGTATTAGGAAGTGGCCAACACTATTTCTGGGGGCAACCATGAAAGTCTTCAAACCCCTTTAGAAACTCAGAAGAAATTTGAAGGCAATACAGGCTCTAAAGCAATGTAATTCTTCAGTGGCTCTCATTAATTTATCACAGTTGCTGATTTTACTTTGCATACAATTAATGATTTTAAAGCAGTAATTTGTTGGGGTTTTTTTGTAAACAGCAATAATATTAAAAATAAAACCCATTAGCTAGTTCCTATACAGCATGCCCTTTTTATATCCAGATTATATACTAAAACAAAACATGGTGAAGTGTCTAGGGAGCAAGTCCTCTGAGGAGCAGCTGAGGGAATTGAGGTTGTTTAGCCTGGAGAAAAGGAGGCTGAGGTAAGACATTATTGCTCTCTACAACTACCTGAAAGGAGGCTGTATCAAGGTGAGAGTGGGTCTCTCTTCTGCAGTAGCAAGTGATTGGACAAGGGGAAATGGCCTCAAGTTGCACCAGGGGAGGTTCAGACTGGATACTGGGAAAAATTTCTTCACTGAAAGGGTTATCAAGCACTAGAACAGGCTGCCCAAAGAAGTGGTTGAATCACCATCCCTGGAGGGCATTTAAAAGACATGTAGATGTGGTGCTTAGGGGCATGGTTGAGTCAGGGACTTGGCAGTGTTAACTTTACAGTTAGACTTAATGATCTTAAGGGTCTTTTCCAACCTAAACAATTATATGATTGTATCAAGTTGTTCTCATTGCAAAGTAACTTTTCCCTCCTTATCAAAAAGGCCTCATGAAAAGTCTTTACAGACTGCTTCACCCTATGTACACAGTGAAGATTATTTTTTGCAAAGCAACTGTAACTTCTATAAAAGAAGAGATAAATTTAGTCCAAAGAACCCATTTTTCTCTCTACTGAAGATGATAATGTTGTCATAACGTTACAATAGTAGAGTTTTGACTACTTCTAGTATACCTGCATCTAGATGTATAGTGCTAATTCATTGGAAAGGAGAATTAAATTGGCATCAAACACATGTGAGTGTGTTTCATTGTTGTGTGACCCACAAGATAACCTAGCTCTGCTAATGATTAATTAATTTCAGAAAAAAAAAATTAAGATCAGGGTTTTGATGGCCTGGAGTAGGACTATGGATTACTTTGGTGAGCTGGGTTTTGGAGATTTTTTCATATCCAGGGAAACAGGGGAAAAAAAAAACCCAAAACAAAACCCACACCTCAAAACCAAACCAAATCTCGCCCTCTTTTCTATAGATAGAAATAAAACTTGACTGGACACCAGGTCATCCACCTGATAGTCCACATTTCATATTTGGTGAGTGTTGTGCTACCTGCTCTACCCTTCAGCTACATAACCCAGTATTTATTGGTGCTGCAGCTTGCCAAGGTCTGAACTCTGCAGAGTGATCATGTAAGGAGGGGTCAGGGAGAGAATGGAAAGATTTGTCAACTGAACGTTTTAGGCTGTCAGCCCTTTGTCAAGTGCTCAGACACAGTAGCTACAGGAGAAACGTGCTCATATTTGAAGAGCTCAGTCATTTTTTAGTTTCACAGCTCATCTATTTTTCTGATAAGAAAACATCTTCCTCCAGCACTAGTAATTTGAAGTGTGATAAAAAAACACAAATGTGTGTTTTGAATCACTTATAAATGAAACTAGTTATGGGAAAAATAAAATTACTTTTTTCACTAAGTTGTAAGTTCATGAAAATATGGGAGCTTTTTCAACTGCAAACAGTATGACTGCTGCTACAAAGATTACAGGCCTAATTCCATCCCCCTTTCATACTCCACACTGCAAAGAAACACTGGAGAAAAATTTTCAACTTGTATAATTCCATTCATGGCTTTGGAGAGAGCCAACAGCACATGGCAGCTGAAGGTCTCTCCTGGAGTGGTGCATGATTAAGCTATGGCAGAAATGCAGAAGAATACAGCTTTATATGGTTACAGTAATTAAAAAATTAATCATGAAACATTAGGTTCTAATGTAACTTGCAGTTTAGTGCTTCACAATGAGGAGTAATTTAAGACTTATTATATGTTCATTTATTCTGGTCTCAGCCCTATACAGAGTGCCTTATCACTTTAAGAAAGACCTCTTCCTTGCTAAATCACATTATTTCTACTACTTTGGGAATTACAATATTTGTACAGTTTATACACATGTAATACAATGGGATTTGCATAATATGAAGGGCATTAGTGCTTTGGTTAGCAGAACTTCGACAACTTCTTGTGCATTAGTTTCTGGTTATTCTTTGAACGCAAGTATTTCCATCTCGCATGTGAAAGATTCCAGTTAACAGCCAATCTTTGTCTGGGCTACAGCCACAGATGTTTAAGGCTCTGCTAGTCCCAGAAAGCCAATGTGCGAGGACATGAGATCTTCCTGACTCACTATAGACACCACTCTCTGTCACCTGCTGCCAGGACAGAAACATCAGTGGTACTTTACACACTCCTCAACTGCTTCAGCAGAAGAGGAAAAAAAAAAAAAAAAACAAACCATTAAGTGCTTGTTTTTCCTGAACATTGCACAGAGAGCAATATTATGTAGTTTCCTGAGAAGAGGCACATCCTTTAAATCCTAGTGCCTTAAAATCCTGAATTAATTAATTAAATGAGATAACACATTTTCACCCACATGAGAAGTCTTCCAATGATAATTTTTCGATAAACACCCTTATCTTGCGGAAAATGGACTCCCACTGCTGTCAGTACACCAGCTGCCCAAGCTCCCTTTAGTGGCAAGGGCAATACGATAACTTCAACCCCAGAGCTCCCTTTTCTTGGTGTCTAAGGATACTTCATCTGAAGGAAACACTTCAGTAGCGTTGTAGCTCACCTCTTCTGGCAGGCAATACAGGGCTATGCACTTATGTTGGAAGAGAGTAACATACACAGTTACGTTTTGGAGGGAAAAGCACTGAAGTTTCATTGACTAGTGCTCACATTTGGTGCACAGGAAAGGGCTTAACTATGCAAAACACTCTCCTCATCGTCTCAAAGACTCTGCAGAGATTGAACCCTGATAATTCAAAGGGGTAATATTTAGAATGACATAAAAATCCTTTAACACGGATTCACAGGGAAAAGTAGTATACTGTTTTATGCACGGATATGGAACTACAAATAAAGTAGGTTATCTTCTAAGAATAAAAATCCCACTTTATAGCCCTGAACACAGGTTTCATCCAGATCAGCATCTGAAAAGTTTCTGAAAACAAAACAAAACCCAAGTAGTACTCCTCAAACTTACCCAAACAAAGACTTCAGTTCCTGCTTACTTTTCCTCAATGTTGTGTTAATCCATCACAAGTTGGAACAACAGAACTAAACCTGTCACTTAGCTTCCCAATAAGAAAAAAAACAAACAAAACCACTAAAAAAATAAAAAGAGAAGTTCTCCATTATAGCATGAATCTCTGTTCTCTGGAATTTTTGTTGCCAGATTTTGACAATTTATAGGAGCTTTGGTGTTATAAATTGGATCAGAAGGAAAGAAAATAGCATCTAATACCCATTAGCTAGCTAAACAGTTCTGCTACTTGCAAGTTCAGGTTGGTTGGTTGCAGTGCAACAAACAATGGACTTTTGTATCCTGCTGGACTATGTCCCGCTCTATGGCTATTTTACACCAGAAAAAAAAATAATTTTGAGGTCACTACAAAACCCTGACGTGCTCCTACAGATATAGTACTATAAGAGTAAAAGGAGACTATGAGACTGCTGTCACTGTGGTGACCCCAGCCATTCGCAGACTCTTGGAGACCAGGAAGAGCAGAGACTTCTGCAGAACACCACTTCTTGAGCAAGGCATTCAAGACTGCCATTGCACCAGGCAGCCAAGGATATTACAGAATACTTAGGACAAAGCTGATTGCCTTACCTACTTTACTACAAGCTGTTTGATTTATAAATCACTAACATCTCTAAGTGAAGAAGGAAACATGCATCTCTGTGGCAAAACCAAGAGAATTTATCTTATAAGGGTTCTTGCAATTCAAAATCTATTAGAATATTTAAATAATATTATGATTGGCTTTCTATGAAGCTAAGTTAATATTATGATTTCACTTTGTCAGTTCAATGAAATTACATATTGATACCTTGTTTTTCCACAGCAGCTTACCCTGCTGTGTTTATTTTGCTTGGCAACTGGATTTCAACTTTTAAATAAGTATGCAAGTTCAAAAGAATGAATTCCATTAAGTAATCTTTTATAAACAAACAAAAGGGATCACAAAGAAGTATTTTTCTGATGTCTTGAGATTCTCTGAAGTTGCAGTAAGCTCTTCAAAAAGGCAGACAGAAAATATTATCTCAGTGAAATTGAATACTAAAATTGGAAAGGGAGAAAGGAATGTAAATTTTAAATATCTACTTCCCCCAGTGCAGTAAGACAACATTAATACTTATTTTCCTGGTTGAAATCAGGTAGTCACAACAGAATTACAATTTACTGCAACAAATTTATGTGTATAAAAAGAAAAGACAGGTGCTCCTGTTTTCCAGTGAAGAGACACTTGCTTTCTGGAACTGATACCTCTCACAGTACCTGTGTTCTCCTGACAGTATATTTATGTTAACACTATAAATAATCATTAGCTGATAGGTTTAGCATTTTCTCTAGTTTTCTTCTGGAAACATTCATTAAGGCTTCGATGGAGAGAATCTCTAGGTGACATGATTTTGTCGTAAAGTGTCAATTTCTTATTTCTCTGCATTCTAAGATAGTGGTTTCAATAAGGACCTTTTTGATGATTTTATTTTGAACATGCAATTAAAGATGATTCCCTCAAAATTTCATTACCTTTATAGAACCAGAACCTGCCACTTGCATTTCCAGCAAGTATGTAACTTGTATCGAGAGCAGTCTTATTGAATTAGTCCTATTTGCTTGACAGAGTAAGAAAATGAGTTTATGATATGGCAGATTTTATATTTTAGCACCACAAATTTTATTTGTAATTGCTTTTACAACATGACCATCTCAGAAGCACTAGCTCCTGCTTCAAAAACAAAGGACACCACTTTGCAAGCACTGTAGCGTAATACTTAAGACAAAGTAGCAACAAATCTTTTTAGTCGAATTAAAATACCACTACACTCGATTCCTTGCTGTATTAAAATCACTTTAGAAGGCAGCTGTTCAGCTTGTCATCCTGTCTACTGATCATATTTCTTCTCTTTTCAAGAAAAAGATAAGTAGCATTAAAATATTGTTACATGGGGAGGTTATAGAAAATATTGCAAGTGTTACTGACTAATAATGCAAAAGAGGGCTGAGGGAAACAAACGCATCCCATTCAGTAGATTCATAACTCAACTTCACTTGACTTTTACTTGTAAAAATTCATCATAATGCTTCTATACCTTTAACTGACTTTTTGTAATATCCAGCCAATTTTTTATTGTTCTTAATGGTTTGCTGCTTTACAGCATATATCTGCCAGGGTAACACCAGCAAGGAGCACACCCTGAGCTCTCATCTACCAGCAAGGTCATTTCTCTAGCACTGCCATTCAGTGCACTATTCTATTGAGAAATTCAAAACACAGAAGGTGCAGCCAAACGTATAGTTAGGCATAACTTAGTAAGATTTTTCTCTCTAAAATTAGTACCAAAATCATATGTTTATTAAAAGGTATTTAACAGTTATTGAATGACATTTAGGAGACTAAATGTACTTAAAGATTGAATCGTGATGACTTAAAATGTACACATTATCCATTTTAACGTACTCAACAAAAGGAAGAAGAGTTACATTATACACAGCACTGCATTCAGCATGGACAAACCCCTCCAGCATAGTGACAGTTCAGACTGTGCCTGAACTGAACAGCCTGGCAGTTTCCCAGTCTGCTGGGCATAACCCCCCCTAGCACTATGCAAACATATCTGAATAGATAAGAGTCTCTTTTCCAAGATAATTAGAACACACAGAAACCACCCAGGAATCTCCTCTGCTCCTTACGTTAATGAGGTAACCAATGCACGGGAGAAAAAAAATACAGACATATTGGGGCCAAATCTGCCCAGAGCCCCATCAAATGCCATAAGCATGTACTAAAAGAAAGGTAATCTGTGGCATCTGAAAGACAAATAATTATTCTGAGACATTTAACTTGTTGGCAGCACATAACAGCAACCGGTTAATTTGTCACCCAAAAATTCCCCTGGGTATGAGAAATCCTCATATTTCTGAAGAAATCCATCCTTTCTCAGGAACCTCACTAGGTTTGAAGAAACCTAGTGAAAAACAGGAACAAATGGTAGCAACTGTTATTAATTTAACTGCCGATGTCTACTTGAGGAAACTCAAAAGGAAACATTGCTGCTTAAGCCCCAGATCCGAAACGCACAGGCACACTGGGTGAATACCTTGACTCCGCTAAGAGAAGGAGCTCCCCGCTTCCAGCTGGGCAAGGACAAGGCCATTTCCTGGCCCAACGGGGATTCACAGCTCTGATCCACATAGTGCTGATTTTTCCAGGGTCTAGCCCACTGTTGCAGGTAAGTTAAAATTTCCAGCACTGGTGTCAACAGCCAACCTGTCTTGATTTATTATGTGAGGTCATTTAAACAGAAAGCTAGTCTGCTAAAAGGCAGAAAAATGCAGGGTGCAGGGACTTTGGCTTTGTCAGAGCTGATTTTCCACATAGAGGCAGGCTGGGTTACAGAAACCAGCTTAGATGACAGCGTAGTACAAGTGTCAGTTAAGATAAGACATCAAACTATTTATTTTTTTTAGTTATTACAAAGCTACCCAGACATGATGAATAGATATTTGCTAATAAAACTTGGTCATGGTTTTAAAGGATCTCTGTTACAATTATTGGGGTGGAGAACAAAGGCTGAAAGTTATGAATAAAGCTACACATACTGAGGTTGATTACTATGTAACCCTATTATTATAAAAGACATGAACTGGACCTGGGCTTAAAACAGAGTTCAGCATTAAGAAGAGAGCTTGGCCTCAGAGTTAACTGCTAGCATTTTTTCCAAAATTTTTATGTCACCTTCTGCAGAATATGATATTATTTACAAATCTTCTTTCTTGGTATATACCTGTTAGTCATCAATTTGTAAATGCACCCTAAAATGTCATTATTACTGATAAAGTCCTAATTTATGTATTTATATATAAAAATGCAATTTGGAGACAACTGAATTTTCTGAGCATGTTTTCTATTAGACTTCCTTTCCCCTCTATATCAAGCTCTATTACTTCAAGCTGGGCACATCTGTTATTAATTTAACTAACAGGGACACTCAGAAAAGTTCACAGTAGCCATATGCCTGAATGAATGCCTTCATTTGGAAGTGGCCTTGTCTCAGCTTAAGATGGGTCCTTGGTGAGCAGGGTTTATTTTTGTATCTTTCATTAACAGGGCTCTGGTTGCAGAGATACCCTTGTCTGGACAAACTCTGACTCACTGGAGATGTCACTACAGACAGGTAGAGGCCCCAGGCAGAGATCAAGGTCCTGTTGTCTTCAGCATTTCATAATCATGCACTAAAGGATCACTACTCTTACGAGAAACAAACAAAAACAAAAATCTTTAGGAATGAAAGGGTACAGCAGATGGATGAAATGAGGAAAGAGGAGGCGGAGAAGAAAGACAGTCAAAGTGGCAGTAAAATAATTTCCCACTTAGATTGAAGTCATGTGCAAAATTGAAGTTGACAACTGTTTCTGACTTTTTGACTAATTTATTTAGTTGCTCAGTCAATAAAACCATTCCCTTTTCCTCCCACTTCTTTTAGGGGAGAAGAAAGGATGTGATATTTACTCCTTGCCCAACAACTTTGATTTTTTTTTTTTTTTTAACTTCTCTTTCTAGAGATATTAAGACCCTGTAAAACGTCAGTGTTCCCTCCTACACAGAGACTCTCTCTCCTCCAGGCACTCTTCTGCCTCTACTTTTCTCAGAGCCCCAGATTCACCTTTCTAAAGAGAAGTTGTTATGGTAGTTTTAAAACAATCTAAGGCCAAACTGCTGGGAGGAGAAAAAAAGTGTTATCCCTTCCCCACCTATGCCCTGGCAGCTCACTGTTGCTGAATCAAACTGACCCAGCTCAACCCATAGCACATAAAAGCTGATGCAAGAGGTGAGGGAGGGCTTTTGGAGACAAATGTGTCCAAAACGCCTCCTCCCTAAATGTCCTCGCAGTGGTGGTCTTTTCATCCTCTGTTCCTCACAGTAGTCTGGCTTCACAGTCAGTTTTGTTCTGTCCATGAGCTCTCTGTGCATTATTCCTTAATTCTTGTAGCACTGTTGCTTCTCAAAGTCATGGGACAATCAGGGCAGAAGGCACACTGTCATCACTGAATGTGTAATGAAAGGTAGGGAGACAATTAGTTTATGATTGATGCAATACTGAAAGGAGCTGGATAAAGGAAGGTGAACAGAAATGGGGAGCACTGGCAACGCAGCAAGCTCAGAAAGCGGTTTTAGCAGCAGAACCAACAATGGATGCAAACAAAAACAACTCTGCAGGTGTCAGGGACAAACAGAAGAATGCTTAAGCAATGGAGATGTGAAAGAGTAGGGACGTGGAGTGGTGTCCAGGTCTTAGAAATGTGTGTAGGAGAGCTCTGGTGGGTGAAGGACTCACAGGGCCACAGAGACAATACAAAAGGGACAGAGCAAAGGGTTCTTGCTCTCCACAGTACAAGACAGAGGGAGGGAAGTTGCATGGAAGAAGAGAGAGGAAAAGCCCCAGATTAACTGTTTAACAGGAACGTAGGAATTAATTCTAGTCTTCATCTAACAAGAATCTGGGGTAGCCTGCTATAATGAGTTATGAACTGTTTTTGCCAAGGGGAAAGTCTCTCCTGCTCCAGTCCTTCACAAGTGCCTTCGGTAAGCAGAAGAGCTGCTCCTCTGCCCAGTATAACAAACCTGTATTCATTAGGTAAAACTCGTACCACACCATCCTGCTCCCTAGCTGCACCATCCCTTTCATCCTGATTAAGCTGCAGTCTTGCTGGAGGAATACAGCAGCCGCCAAACCTATTTTTGTCTCAGTCAAGCACAGCTCCAAGAACCATTACCACATGGGGTTACCATTTCCTATCCCACAAGCTTCCGGAACAACATATTTCAGGTCAAAACATTGTGTCACTAAAATCAAATCATTTCCTTCAGAATGTTATTCAAAGACATTCAGAGTTGAAAGCCAGCTTGATACGGAGCTTTTTGCTGTAATGTATCAAAAAGGCAAAAATAAAAATGCTTTCTGTAACAGGTTTTAAAGAGTTAGAAGTATCAGGCATCCCCCTCCCTCCTTTTCTATTTCTACTCCTCCTTCTAAAAAGTCCCCTAATAGTAAAATCTCCTTTTGGCTCTGACCTTTCCCTTCCAATACCTTTTACAGGCTTTACCCTACTTTCAAAACTATTACACTACAATAAAACAGTAGATCCTTTACCTTATTTGCAAAGTGTCTTGTTTTGCTGACACAATACTTGTTTGTGAGTATTTAAAATACTCATTTATGTCAATTCAAATTTCTTTAGTTATGAGCAGGTATAAAATAAATGTTAAGAACAAATTATCTCTGAATCTTGGTCACCTTCCTGTGAAAATGGCAATTTTTCTGCTTAGCAAAAAATTTAGCAGTCTCCACTTAAAATATCAAACTCTGCATTTGTCAGCCTGTAAGGGAGCAGAGCTGCTGATAAACTGACAGAGCATAGTCACTTCAGTCAAAAGGGGGTCTATCAATTTTTGGTCAGAATCTTCATGTGTGGTAGAAGAAAGTTGAATTCTGCAAAGCTAAACAAAGAATGGTAACAAAGACCTCACTCTTAATAACCAATGAATTAGTCACAATTCTAAGTCACAGGCATGATTTACAGTTTTCACTGTTTTATGATGTTTACTATATATATATACACGCATGATGAGGCAGCTATATTAATTGAGGTAGATTCTCCATCACCTCCAGTTATTAAATTAAGATAGTTTAGTTCAAACTAGAATTCACCTGATGAAGTTTTATGGTTTGTATGTGATAACAACGGATCCTTCTAGCCTTATATGTTATTAATCATATTGTTGGAGCTGCTCTTTGCTATCAGGTCTTGTCACCATTGCTTCTAAGAAAAGATAATAGCTTCTATTTTCCACTAGCTGACACAATGCGCCAAGTTTATCTCTATATATTTCTATTGAAAACTAAGATTTACAGCTAGCACAAATTGAGACAGTGTAGTCTGTAATACTACATCTCATGGTGGCTCTGAATAGCTAGTTTTTGTCAGTTTGGTAGGCTAAAATTTATTGTGAGGATGACAGCTTCACTGAAAATTTTATTCTAGTACGTTGCATGTATGTTAGTGGGCCATCATGATGTTTCTCTAAGTTATATGTTGTAAGATTAATGTGACAGTAACATAAATTTACATTACTGACAAATAGGAACTGTAGTGACTATCTCTACCACTTAGGTCAGGAATTAGAAGGGGAGATCCTCAAACAAGAAATGTTAAAAGATACAATAAAACAACAACTACCAGCAGGCAGAAATTCAAATGTAAAACACTTCAGTAAAAGCAAAAGGTCATTTTGCATTCAGTTCTGTGCATTGCTGTTACTAATAACTGATGGTAAAAGATTATGGGATCAGGGAAGAATCTTTTGATGTGCAATTCAATGAAAATGTGTAGGGACCTAATTGACCCAATGAGGACACCCACTGTCCGTTACCACCTTTACTGTAACACTTTAATTAGCATTGAAATGCAGTAGATTTTACCCTATATTTCATCTAGAGCATCTATAGCACAAATCATGTCACATGATCATAACAATTGCTTAAAAAAAAAAAGTATTTAGTTTGTGCATTCACATCCCTAAAGCACTTTAGTCCGAACTCTTCTTAAAATGGCCACAAGCATAGGAAAAACAGTACCAATTGTTAACTACAGACATATATTTCAAGCTGGAAACATTGCTTTAGGTTCAAGGATGAGGTGTTTCACTAAAATCTGCTCAAATCTTTCCGCTCAAATAATCTTTTTACTTGCCTGATCATCCCAAACTTACAATTTTTGAATGCAGTTGCCCATACTGCTGTTTGCTGAGCCTAATTATTTTTCCTTCTGGAGTTTGTGCCAAAACCAGCTCCACTACTGCTTCAATAGTGAGAATTAGTGAAGAGAGAAGAGCCAGTGTACATTGTGTCCTTTCTTGACACCAGAGCAGCTCAGAGAAGGAAAAGGAAGGGCAGAGAAGGGCATTAGTCAAGCACAGAAAAACAAAAAATAGTGAGTGAGGAAAGATGTCCAGGACAGCTTGGCAGATAAATAGGATTGGAGAGAAAGACAGGCACCATGGAAAAATACAGATGTTTTGGCAAAGAACAAGGGAGAAAGCCATAGAAAAAAAGGCACAGAGAGGTACTGGGTGCTGAAGGAGCAGGAGCAGGTGTAAGGAATGAGGAAGTTACGGTGGCAGAAGAAAAAATCTTGCTGAAGCCTGCACTGCTATACAATTGTAAATCAAACCAGGAGCCCCAATTTTCTTTACACTTTTCTAGCAAAACGAAAAGCACAGTTAATCTTTTTTAGTAGTCAATTCTCATAATCAGGTTACTCCATAACCTCAGATTGTACAGGTCTGCACTGAAAATCTTGTTACTGACTTCTTTCCTAGAAGTGATACATAGAATTCACGGAAGCACAGAATGGTAGGAGTTGGAAGGAACCTCTGGAGATCATCTAGTCCAACCCCTCTGCCAAAGCAGGTTCACCTAAAGCACATTGGACACAAATGCATCCAGGTGGATTTTTAATATCTCCAGAGACTTCACAACCTCTCTGTGCAGCCTCTTCCAGTAGTCTCTCACCCTCAAAATAAAGAAGTTTTTCCTTATATTAAGATGGAATTTCCTGTGTTCCAGTTTGTGCCTGTTGCCCCTTGTCCTGTCACTGGGCACCACTGAAAGGATTCTGGCCCCACCCATCCATTTGATATTTATAAACATTGATGGGATCCCTTCTCAGTCTTCTCCAGGCTAAACAGACCCAGGTCTCTCAGCTTTTTCCTCCTAAGAGAGGTGCTCCTTTCCCTTGATCATCTTTGTAGCCCTCCACTGGACCTTCTCCAGTAGTTCCTTTCTTGAACTAGGCAGCCAGAATGGGACACAGTACTCTAGACGTGGCCTGAAAAGAGCAGAGTAGAGGGGGAGGATGACCTCCCTTGACCTGCCAGCCACGCTCTTTTTAATGCATCCCAGGAGACCATTAGCCTTCTTCACCACAATGGCACATTGCTGGCTCATGGTCAACTTGCTATCTACCAGGACTCCCAGGTCCTTCTCTGCAGAGCTGCTTCCCAGCAGGTCAACCCCTAACCCGTACTGGTGCATGGGGTTATTCCTCCCTAGATGCAGGACCCTACACTTGCTCTTGTTAAACTTCAGTAAGTCCCTCTCTGTCCAGCTTTCTAGCCTGTCTAGGTCTCATTGAATGGCAGCACAGCCTTCTAGTGTGTCAGCCACTCCCATCAGTTTTGTGTCATCAGCAAACTTGGTGAGGGTACACTCTGTCGCCTCATCCAGGTTGTTGATGAATACATTGAATAAGACTGGACCCAGTACTGATCCCTGGGGAACACCACTACTTATAGGCCTCAAACTAGGCTCTGTGCCTCTGATCACAACCCTCTGAGCTCTGCCACTCAGCCAGTTCTCAATCCACCTCGTTGTCCACTCATCTAACTCACACTTCCTAAGCTTACCTATGTTATGGGAGACTGTATACAAAGCCTTGCTGAAGTTAAGGTAGACAACTGCTCTATCCTCATCTACCCAGCCAGTCATGCCACCATAGAAGGCTATCAGTATGGTCAAACATGATTTCACCTTGGTGAATCCATGTTGACCATTCCCAATAACCTTCTTTTCCTCTACATGCTTAGAGATGACATCCAGGATGAGCTGTTCCATCACCTCACCAGGGATGGAGGTAAGGCTGACTGGCCTGTAGTTTCCTGGGTCCTCCTTTTTGAAGGCTAGAGTGACATTGGCTTTCCTCCAGTCCTCAGGGACCTCTCCTGTTCTCCATGACCTTCCAAAGATGATGGGGAATGGCTTTGCAACAACATCTGCCAGTTCCCTCAGCACTCACAGCTGCATTCCATCAGGGCCCATGGATTTGTGGGTGTTGACTTTGCTTAAATGATCTCTGACCTGATCCTCCTTGATGGAAGGAAAGTCTTCTTTTGTCCAAACTCTCTCTCATCTCCAGGGTCAGGAATTCCTTAAGGCTGACCTCAGCAGTAAAGACTGAAGCAAAGAAGGCATTCAGAAACTCTGCCTTCTCTGCATCCTCTATCACCAGGGCACCCACCTCATTTTTCCTAGTCTTCCTTTTACTACTGATGCAGTCAAAGAAGCCCTTCTTACTGTCCTTAACATCACTTGTCAGATTTAATACCAAGTAGGCCTTATCCTTCCTCATTGTATCCCTGCATACTCTGAAAATGGTATAGAATCACAGAATTGTCTAGGTTGGAAGGGACCTTTAAGATCATGGGGTCCATCAACCTAACTCTGATAAAAAAAAAAAAACATCACTACACCATGCCACTAAGCACTATGTCAACCCATCTTTTGAATACTCTCCATGGATGGTGCCTCAGCTGCTTCCCTGGGCAGCCCATTCCAATGCTTAATAACACTTCGGTGTAAAAGTTTTTCCTAATATCCAATCCAAATTCTGTAATCTACCTTTTTCCATTTGCATTTTTCCAGAAGCTCCTTGCTCATCCATGCAGGTCTCCTGCCTCATTTGCTTGATTTCTTACTCATAGGAATGTACCAATCTTGAGCTTGGAGGAAGTGAGCTTGGAGTGTATGCTTTTGGAAGTGCTTTCCAAGAGCATATAAGTCTAGCACATTTTAAGTCAACAACCGGCAGGATAACATCACTTGGGCAATTTTTATCATGTTCTTATCACACAACTGCCTCTGCCTGCAGTCCACGCCAGGCATAGACAAGCTATAGGCAAACCAAAGCTGGTTTGGTGCATATACCTAGGCAAAACACCATGCTGACAGCACTCTCTTTAACAGGGTTTTTTGGGTCCCAGCTTGGTATCCGGGCATTACATTAACCTACCAGGAACAGACCCCTGGGCACCAAACCACCTCTAACTTCCTTTGACAAGTCCTTTAATCTTTGAACAGCCCCTTGTGTTTTCTTGCACCAACTACACCTACAGACACTGAATAACACCAATACCTACAGAGTGATTTACAAAAGAGACAAGTATCAATGCACTCACCTTATGATTTAAAAAAAGTTTTTCCTAATAAATGAAGCACTTCAAAAAAATAAGATCTCTTTCAATCTGAGCCCTTAACGTCAGATAAGTTTGTAATATTAACCTTGCACCTCAGAGCCCCACATAAGAAATGTGGATAGTATCTATATCTAATCAAACACATTCTTCTCTCTCATATGCACACTGTCTCACATAATACATCTGATTTAAGGATGAACTCATTAATACTTGTCACTATACCACAATTGATGACAGTGCCACACTGTCTAGGCATACATTAACATGGTTGGGTTTTTTTTTTATTGTAGGGTTGGAATAGCAAGTAGTTAATAATGCATGTGACCATACACTAAAAGATGAAAAAATACCTTTCACAGAAAGTATTGAATAAAGCAGAAATAAGGAAGAGAGGAAAGGCGAAAATAACGGAAAGAAAGGAACAATCATAGCATATACTGGGATACCAAGTTAGAGTTTCATAACCCTCGTGAACTTCGAATTTTTTTTTTTGTGTATTTCATATTCTAGCCTTAATAGCTTTTTAAGAAGGGGGAGTTGTAACTTGTTTTCAAGATGTCACATAGCTTTTAATACATTCTGTAAAACTACTACATAGGAAATCTACTATCTAGAAAAATGAAAATCTTTTAGCATAAGTGTTATCCTGGACCATTATACTGGAAATATTGTTTTCCCATTAAGTCTATTGCTGCATTTCATATTGATAAACTTTAAGATAGAGAAAGAAGAATCTGCTTTAAAAGCACTGATAGCAATGGAATTACAACAAGGCTGTAAACGTGAGGTATGTATTTGAAGGTATTTAGTGAAGTGTAATTAAATGTGTGTCACTGAAACTAAAATATTTGGCAAAAAGATCACTTGATATCTACCCTCAATATTCTTCTTATTTCAACATGAGCTCCTCCAAAACATTTAAATGCTAGATACTAGTGTCCAGAGACTTATTCTGCAAGATGAGAGGAAGGAATGAATACCTACACCATAACAAGTTCATAAAATGGCTCTGTACTGACAGAAACCCCATTTCCAGTATCCCAAAAATAACTCAAAGTATGAAATCATTTATTATTTCAGCTGCAAGCAGGGACTATGCTAAGATGCATTTATAAAAGGATGGGAAAAGGCATACAGCGAGTAGTATTTAGGTGCAATTAAATTTCATTTCAATAATAGATTATGTACCATTGTAAAACCAATGCTTTATATAAATATCACTGATGACAGTAAGTTAGAATGCATTTGTGTTTTTTTGTATGTTACAGCAAGAAAGCTATAACAGTTCTAGGAAATTTTCTCTATTGAAGTCAAGGGTGAAAATCAAGCAACGCATGTGAACAGCGGCACTTGATGTTTCAATTAGAACTCAGGCTCTGCTATTTTTGGTTTGCAAGAGCATATGTTGCTTACCTTCTTCTAAGCTGTAACATTTTAGCCCAGATGTGTTTTGAGCACACATGCAGCAGAGAAGATAAAAGGATTTGCTCCAATCACTTCTGTTTTTTTATATATGTATGGATATCACAGCTAAGTACCCAAAAAACTCAGAAAAGAGGTTTCCAGAAATCAGTAAGGAGGCTAAATAATTGACTGTGGGTCAGGGAGGAAGTGCCATTGAGGAGAGGTGCCATTTTCACCTCTTCAAAACTTCAGCCGAGGAATAGAGCTTGAGAGAAGGCATACAGGAAAGGCGAGTTGGAAAAGCTCACAAGAGAGGTGGAAGATGCTATGGCAGAGAAAAGGTGAACTCCCTCACCTCACAGTGATCTTGTGAACCATGCGGAAGCACTGGAAGAAGAAATTTTGACACTGAAGTTACCCAGTTTAGACAGTTGCTCTTGTAACCTGGACCATGCAGATTTTCAAACTGAGATGCTGTTTTTGTTAATGAGTAACTGTCTAAACAGATAAAACTCTAAATAAAATTTCCTGACATGAGACACAGCTCTTGGGAAATTCAGCACTAATACCGCTTACTGACTCATACCTGCAGTAGTTTGTAATAGTTTGACTTCAGAAAGGACATTTAAGGGAACCTTTGAGGGTGGACTAAATGCTAAGGAGAATGGATAGACCAAAATTTGATAGAAAAAAGCAGCATTAAATTATTCAACAGCTACATCCTACATACTTCCACAGCACAATATAATCCTGATTTAGCTGTGTTCCCATGGGTTGGATCTGAATATATATATCCTGGAGTTATAAAGATGTTATGAAATATATTATTTTCAAGAAGTTAAGAATTAGAAGCTGCCAGCAATTGTGTGTTCTGAGTGTGACAGCCTCTTTAGAGATCTGTGAGATCCCAGTCCAGACTCTCACCTATTCGGTCCTCCTGGCCCACACCGTTAATGTTGGACAAAAAGCCTGCAAAGGTATTTTTGGGGTTTTTTTGGTTTTTTTTTTTTTTTTTAAATTAACCATTCATGCTGAGTTTTATTATAGGAAAATCTAGAAGTATTTGGGATCTCAGGTTTCATAGCCTGGAATTTACCTCTCCTTTCTAAGCCTCGGATAATGGGACACAAAGAGCATTTGAGGCTACAAATGCAGACACAGCTTTAATAGAGGTTTGTTTAATGCCGAAAGCCATAAGTTAGCTCACCCATCAGCAGAGCTGAGAATGTGTGGGCAAGAACATATGCTCTATCATCTCAAATAGATGATGATCTTGCCTTTTGATTTCCTACCACACTGCCAACAGTCATGTTATCTCAGGCAGAGTGTGGCTCAAAGCTCTCAAGGAAGCAATTTTATCCACTCTCTTCCCTAAAAGGGCCAGTGCCTTTAAGGCGTAATTAAGTCTTAAGTACATCATATTTAGTGACATTTAGTGAAGCATGTCATATCCGGCAAACTGCCAGCGTAGAAGAAACAGCAAACAGACAAATGCATTTGCATTGTTTTCAGTTGGTTTGTAATTTTTTGTAATTGTATTGTCAGCAAATGCAAAAGAAAGTATTAGATGAAATGCGCTGGTTAACAGACTGAACTAATTGTATTGATGCAGTGAAAAGAACTAATACATTTTGTATTAAGCAGTATTTGGTGACAAAAATAATCTCTTTAAAGCTACACAAAATGCTTTATTTCTGCTACCAACACTTGTATAGCTTGCACTCCTCATAAGTATGGATCTTGACAAATAAAACAGTCATTACGAATTCAGAGAAACACCACAGCGTCCTGCTCAGCTTTGGATAAAACACATCTTCCCTCAGTCCTCACACACTGGCTGGCCTCATACACCCCTCCCCTCCACAAATTCATTTAAAGAATCAACTTTTTGCTTCTCCTTAAAACAGCAGGAGACAGGCATTCCTGGGCAAAAAAGGACAAAAGAAATGTGAACATCTTGGTTCTCGATCTCCTTGCTCCCATGTTACACTAGAGCAACTGACAGGAATACTTGGTCATAATCTCCAGCAACAGAGGAAGGGGGAAGATGTAAACTCACAGAATTAAAAAAAATACTGAGTAGAATGTGGCAGAACTTAACATTTTAATTTAAATGTTCTCTAATTCATAGCACAAAAGGAGATCACAGAAACTGTCAAAAAGACATCATGTTTAGCCAGAGAATTCTGTTCAAGAGACTACATGAATGATTGGGTTTCTCATTCATCTACATTGAAATATGTGATTATTTAGGGTCTTTAAAGATGCACAAAAAGTTTCATCCTCAAAAACTGTTATATTCTCTTTAGCTCATTTTAAAACACTGAATTTTACTTTAATTAAAGAAAAACCAAAACACACACAAAACAAAGCATAGCAGTAGCTGTTAAACTGATGAACTAAATTCAACTAACTTAGTCCAGCTAGATGCACTGGATGTTAAGATACTGTCTTTCAACCGTCTGGTTCACCTGTTAGGTCAAACACTGACAGTAATATGAGTTCCAATGCTAGTCTGACTTCTCTGCATTTATTTGCTATATCAAACCTAAAGCCAGCATAATAGAAAAAAAAAAAAAAACAACAAAAAAAAAGAGAGGACACATTTTCAAGAGTATATTTGCTGGCTTAATTATTGAGATGCCAGAATCAAGAGTTGGTGGGCATTCCCACTGTGGAAAGTAACAAGCAAAGAGGATCCTACAGCACAAGAGGTAAATATTATTCTACCTGTGCAAAATAGAAAATCATAGATATTTTTCATTGAAAGGTTTTTAAAATATTTGAAAAAGCTGTTTTAACTGAATTTTACTTTTGAGATCTGGTCTAAAAAAGTTTAATGTACTCTGCCAAAGTTACCATTTTTTTAATAATATTTGCCATTGTTCCCCTCCACTCCAAAGAAAAGTATTTTTAATAGCATTTAGCACTTTGAGCCATACTTTCTTTTTTGTTTGAAAGTGACCAAAAAACAGAAGAAACCAAGGAAAGTGTTCCAGCTGTCAAAAAAAACACTTTCTACGCTTCACCATACCTTCAACAGGGCTCAGGAAAAAAAAATTAACATTGCATTACATGCCATAGACAGCTGCAAATTTGCAGTACGAACAAATTTCAGCATTAACAACGCAGTTATTGATATTCACCTCATGATAGAAACAAAATATTTTATAGAAGTGGTTAACTACCTGCCACAGCTCACACTTCAACTAGAGAATATATGCAGGCAACTGCTGCCTATCCAAATGTAACTCAGTTACAGAAAAACAGGGAATGGAAACTGCATGTGAAAGAGCATCTGAGTGATGATAGCAAGGAAGTTTGATACAGGTGGAGTGATTTTACAGACAGCTTAAATGGTAAGCTGCACAAAGCCACTGTAAAGAAAAAGTAGCCCAAAGGCTCAAACTTTAGTTTGTATGCTTAGGTGTACACTTTGATAAGTGTACTAGCACTATAGAATCTTACTGGGACACACATGGACACTTTCAGGGCTCACTAGGCTGCATGTTACCACCATGCCACAAGCTCTCATTTCAGTGCAGTATTAGTGCACCTGTGAGCATCATGACGTATGGAAATTGTTATTTCGCTACTTGAGCGCTGTTCGCAACAGCATCTGGGAGTGTCTGAAGAAACCTCAAGGGCTGCAAGCCATAAGTCAGATGCACAAAAAAAAAGTGTATTTTACAAGTAGGTCAAAATGCTGTTAAAAATACCAGCTCAGCAGTGACTGACATCTTAGAATTGTGTTAACAGCTTTTTGTAACTAGTAACTATATATTTTCAACCTAAGCAAGTTTGCTTTTAGATAAGAATGAAACTATATAGCACAAGTACAAAGAATAAAAACTTACTGAGAGCCCATGGTTTGTCCCTTCTGCATAATGAGCAGTGTTTTCTATCTCAAAGTGACAGTGCTTTTGGTGCAACAGACTACTGGAATTTAAAGCTATAAAATCACAGGGAGAAATTAGAACCACTATGTGCCTAAAATAAATATCTAACTTCTTCCATTAAAGACCAGCCCAAATCAGCAAACATCATCTTGAAATACAGCAGTTGCTTGGAGAATGTAAATGAATGGAAAACAGATGCTGGAAGAGGTTTTAAGCATTGGGTTTGAACCTCATTTTAAAAAGCATTGGATGAAGCTACGTATCTTTTTGCAATTTCAGTGACCAGGCCTCAAACCTGGTTAAGATATGAGGTGCAAAGCTCCTCTTGGGTGGCCTGGCAGCCTGCTCTCCAGCACAGTCTGCAAAGTGAGGGGGGAAGGTGAGTGGAACCAAACAGAACACCTCGGTTTGACTGCTTCTGTTAAGGCAGACAGACATCTGTCCCCTTTTGGCAAAAGATGAAAAAGAAAGTCTGAGATCTCATTCATGATGGGAAACAGCATGTTTATCACTTCTCTCCTCCGCTTAGCAACTGCAAATCACAAGAAATATTGTTTTATTATACTATAAGGAAGCATCTGAAGTCTTTATTCTCTGCGCTCCAGCTGCAAGGCAGGCAGAAAACCCACTGAACCCCAGTCAATCCACTCCAACAGTGAAAATTCTTTTCTAATCCTTCAGTGAAGTAGGTAGAACCGCAGGGCATTTCAGGAATGCTACTGACTGTCAACACCTACAGAAAGGGAAGGAACGACTCAAAAGAAAGAGCTGGGGAAAACTGAGACATGAAAGACAGTGACCTCCTTCAGGTATCTAGCAACTCCAGTAATGCTGCTCCATGGCCCTGCTGCTGGGAGCACAGCACTCACCCCAAGCAGTTGCCATCATGGTCCCTGCGACACAATGAGGCAGAACAGTGAGCATTTCTTCTCTGAGAAAAGCAGCTCCCACATCCATCCTAGCCAGTGGTACATACACAATTACAATAAAATTTTACAAATGACTCACTGGATGTGTCCCACAAAACTTGGGTGCTTGACTAAAAAAGCCTCTTGACCCCACCACCAACATTCCCATTTGGTTTGCAAACAGATGATGTTAATTCCCAACCCATTGCAAATGTCTTTGCTTCAATATTTCACAGTGAAGATTTGAGGTGTCTTGCTATCTCTCTCTCCCTCTGCTTTCTGGGATTCTGAAGCCCCAGAATTCCTCACTATAAAGATATCATTTATATGAAATCTCTTTAGTGCACCATCTATTTCATACTCTGTTTAGACGGCAAGTTCTCGGGGGAGAACAACTGTCTCTTATTCCACATTTCTATATTGGCAGCACAAGAGGCCTCATGAGGCATTACTATTTTAACATAGCAGTGAAGCTAACATCAACAGAAGTTCTGTCACAAACCTCAGTTTAAAAAAATAAAAATATCAGGATTTTATTCCTACTGTTTAGAAAAAAAATAAAATAAAAGGATGGACAACAATTCCTGCTTTTCACATACAACTTCCAAACCCAGAGGGCAACAATTTCATTTATTTGTCCTACCCAGCATAGAGGAGATGCTGCTAAATTGGTTATTGGAACTAGTGCATGCCAGTGAATTAGACATAGTGAATACAGTAGCCGTGCTTGATTCCTGTTTAATAGCTTTGGATGTTATAATTTGGTATAAATTTCCTTCTCTTGTTGTTTTATGTATTTTGTCACAGTTAGCATTTACTTCTGTGGTACTCTGCTTCACAGTTCAATAGAAATGAAAAAGTTACAGCGATGCTGAAAACATTGCTCTAATATTTTAATGGTTCAGCATGTATTTGCACCTTTCTTCCATCTTTGCTTGCAGCACTGCACAGTTATCTCTGCAGTATTTATTATTATTTCCAGTGACTCAAAGTGCTGGAATTACTAGACCTTGTTCTAACCTTCCGCTTTTGTACCTTGAAGTACTTTCCTCCTTCCTGATGCAATCCGGAACTCAAAAGGTCAGCTATGCATATTACATTGCAAGGCTTCTGGTGTTTCCTTCCTTTGAAAGTGTAGGTTAAAAGAAAACAAAAACCTAAGCCACAATGCCAGTTCAAATACAGAACTTTTTCATTTACTTTCCCTTAGCTCACATGGCTTGTCAGACTGAAAGAAGCACAGTCAACATCATTAAAATAAACAGTTCAAAATCTTTAAAAGCAAGAGATAGGCAGACCAGTTTGCAGGTGCCACAAACAAACTAAAGCCTTCTGTGGTGTTTTGCTAACAGCAATCTTTCCTTGCCACACAGAATCTTTAATCTTCACCTAACATTCAGCCACAGTGCAAGCAATAACACAATCTCTGCTATTCATTCAAGCCTCAACATTATGTACTTGCATTACAATATAAAAATATCAGCCTTTTGCATTTTAGTTATAAAAGGGTAACAAAGCAGTAGGAAAGTGAATCTTCAGATGATTAGTGAGTGCACACAAGCACTAAAACACAATGCTCCTTAAAGAGTTTCCATCATCTTCCTGCCAACCCCCACCCTAAAGTGTAAGTCATGTTCTGAGTTCAGTCACAGTTTACCAGAAACTGTCCTGTAAAAACAGCGTTTGTACCTCAACTTGTCACATTCTACACTCTCCTCACGTCTACGCAGCCACCCATGCCCAGGCAGCTTTCTTCAGCACCACACACAACTGCAAATACTCTGCTAAGCTGCCTTACACCCTTATGATGCTCCTGCACCTGGTGGGACAGCCAGAGCTAAGTTAAAGGATGCACATAAGGAAGTTTAATACTTACTCCTTGCATAAATGCTATGCAGGTTCACTCAAGCCTTCTCTGCCTCATTCTGTAAGACACAGGTGTGCTGTCTACCTGTGACTGTTTAAGCCAAGACACCTAAATCAAAGATACCCCAGAAATTCACCACATTGTCACTGGATCAGAGGACCATCTGCAGGACGGATTCATAAGAAGGAAGGTCAGCTTCACTTGCTGGTCAAAGCAAGAGCATTTTAGTGAAGGATGCATTTGGGCCCAGTACTGAGTGACAGAAGGGCAATCCTCTAACAGTGACAGTAGATTCATTCTATTGTTTTTAAACCAAGTATATTGCCCAAACCCTTTCCTCATATCTGACCTAGAAAAACCTGGTTTATTTCTAAATTTTTGAGTACATCTTCCTAATTTTCAGTATGTCTGACACAAACACACTTATATCAAAGGTATATTATTCTTGGGGTTCCTCCCCCTGTTCATTGCCACCTAATTTGTTTTATTTGTTTCCAGGTATTGCATATCTAAATCAACTGCTGTTAGCTTGCATATCTCCCTTCTGCATTATTCCATATTCCATTGCACCTGCCACTTGTGAAGAGTGATTACTTAATTGTGAAGTAAAAGATGATTATTTAATAGTATAGCTAGGGGGAACAAAGTTACTTGGTCACAGATTAATAAGTACCCTGACTTTTACAGTTTGCAATTTGATTCATGTTAAATATGTTTTGTCATCTTCTGTAGTAAGGTTCTGAACGCTGGAAGGAAGACAGATTACTCTGAGAATTTGTTAATGTCACTGGCATATTTTGATTCTCCCTCTTGCCCCTTTCAGTGACCTACTTAAGATTTTCATCTTCTACAGTGTATTAATTTGTTTGGGGGTTGTTGGTTTTTTTAGTGGGTTTTTTTTGCGTGTGTTTGTTGGTTGGGGTTTTTTTGCTGAGTTTTCTTTTCCCCTCCTGAAATAAATTTTAGTTTCTCAGTCTTATAATCCTCATATTTAAAGGATGTAGGCACAAATACTTCAGGAAATTGGAAACATCTCCAGCTCATTCCTGCCATAATCAGTAATTCTCTGGTTTCTTCTGTATACCTTTGAATTAGCAGAATGAGAACATCATTTTTCACTAGAGGATGGACTTTTAATGGAGTTAAATAACTCTGTTTCCTCTCACTGGGCAGAGATAAAAGCAGGAGCATCTGGCCACTTCAGGTAATAGTTTCAAAAGTAAGATAACCCCTAGAAGCATCTATTGCCAATCTACTTACAAATCCATGCTCCCCAAATATTATTTGAAGCCCTTCATTGAGGAGGGAAAGGTGTGTCTAAATACCTTACAATTAGCCAGATGGTGTTAGTCAGAGGACTTTGGCCACCTTCAGTAGATTTCACACTTGAAGCCAAGGGCTTCAGCTATGCAACCCTCTTTCATCCTATTTAATTTCCAGAGACCTTTCATTGGCCACACAACATCTGGTGCCGTAGGCTACCTAAGAGAAGTCTTCCTTTTTTAAGCCTCCTTAAAACATGAAATTTGTCACTCAGGAAAGACACAGATAGAAACTAGGATGTATGAGGTCACTTTTACAAACAGCCACCCATACAGAAATATGGCTACCAGCAGGCTGCGGCGCAGTCATCACTTTTTTGCACTTCTGGCCACTGTACCTCAGCTGTGCTACACCTCTGGAAGGAAACCAGAATTTTACCACATATATTTTCTTCTTTTTCCTTGTTTAAATACAATAATGACCAATTCATCTCCAAATTTAGCCATCCAGTGTCTAGCTTTCGTTACATGCATTTGGAAGTTTCTGCAGATTGTCAGTCCACACTTGTAACCTACTTTGCTGTCCCTGATGGCTTTGTGTGGGGTGAAGTATTCAATGCTGTTGTCAAATAATATCCCTTACCTCAAAGTAAGCTAAAATTTTGGTATGTAGGGTGACGCATTGGGTGCAAGTGCTTCAGGCTAAGTAAAGGAGCTCTAATCTTGGGAAAAAAAAAAAAAAAAAAAACTATCAGACTGACCAGAAGTGAAATTTGTGCTTTAACTTACATGCAGTGCATTGTCTCCTTTACTAGCTCATGTAAATAGCTACCTGAGAAACTGGTAAACTCTAAAATAACTCCTCAGTTGACTTCGTCAGTTTTCAGAATTAGACTCCCAATTTGACTTTTTCTGAGCAAACAGATTGTAGGATGCTGATTTAAAGCCTTGCTGTTAGGAGTTCAGGAGGAAATCTGTCTATGGTGGGAAAAAAAACCCAACAAAACGTTTTGAGCGTAAAACTTATCTGAAGTGCCTTTGCAAGCTAATCAGTCATCTGGGCTATTTCAGAGCATATTGTTCTTTTTATTACCAGATATTCAGTTACATCAGCATGATCACCCAAGCACAGGCAAGGAAGGACACACAAGGCGTACCATCAGGTTGTCACAGACACACACACCTGGTTCACCTAACATATAATTAGCAACATATAGGAGATTCATTTATTCAATAAAAAAACCTGCAACTCTATGCTTTCCAATGTTTGGAAGACTTTAGCACAGATGCAACATCATAGTCTTTCACTCCTGTTGCTCTCTTGGACACACACCCTGCTCTTCGCTACTGGCTACAACCCTGCACTGGGTTGAGATGAGAGTCATGGTCTCTCAGACCTTTACTAGATGGCATTTCATGCCCTGCTGTAAATAAAGCCTAGAGCCTGGCCATTCCGGAGAGATCCACGCTCAAACAAACATTTAGTTTTCTAAAAAATGGGAATCATCATGTGTGTCTTTTCCCTGCACCGTCTTAGAAGTCAAGTGGGGTAGATTGCAGTATTTTTTGTTTCACACCCATAGTAGCACTACAAGGAAAGCAAAAAAAAAAAAAAAATTAAAGTAGACTTAAAGCACAATTAAAAAAAAAATAAAATTCCAAAAGTCAGTTTTCAGGAGTGCTGAGAACAGCACACTGGAAAGAAATCATCAACATTAAGTAAAACACCAGCTACCAACACAACAGTTACTGTTTCTCGGGAAAAAAGTTTATGCATGTTAATATTTTGTCCATCCAGATGACAGGTCCTATTTAGCTTTCAAGGTTCCATACAATGAAGATATTTTAAAATTATAAGCCACTGATCATTACTTGATTTCCTATTACCATGTAAGTGAATTAAGAAAGCAACACTAAACATTTAATAAAACATAAAATAGATTAGCAATTAACAGCACAATTGTTCTATTGACTTGCTTTCAGAAAGCTTTCTCAAGAGTTTTAAAAAATAACTGCATAACATTCCTGTTTATAGTATTCATTTTGCTTTTTAAAAACAGGATATTTCGTTATTTAATTATATATAAAGAACCTGAAATTTATCATTAACAGTATAAAAATATAAGAGTTAATGGATTTAATACACAACTTTGTGGTTATGTTTGAATACTCAAAACCTGGAAGAGTGCTGCTCATTACATTTACCAGTAACTATAATATGTAGTTATGAGAGGAGTAAGTACCACCAGTCCTCACAAGGATTGCACAAGAAGACCAAACCTGTAAAACATGCAATTCTTGTGCAATACTTCTTTTTAACTTGCATTAAAAAGTAAATGCAGTATATGAAGCTATTCTGTACCATGGTTCTCATCTCTTATTATTAAAAACATTAAACCATTGAGGAAGCTCAAGGCTTACATTTTTACTGTGCAGAGTAAATGAGCCTACTCATGCCTCTGGTATCCCATAAATTCGCTATATAAAACCTTTAAAGGTTGAAACCAGGTGTTCAAATCTGAAAGAATTATATGCAGCAATATCAGTTAGATATATTCACTCTACTACATAAAGTGCCTTAAAAATAATATTTTATAATCCCTACATTATACTGGTAGATATTTTCCTCACTTGGCTGTATGTTCTGTGCTTGTAAGTGCCATGTAACCATTTGATTTACTTAAAAAGGAGGAAGGAATCCTTGTTGCATAATTCTGTTAGTAAAACTACAGTTTAAACCTAAGAGTACCATCTCACCCCAAAAGCATGCATTGAATAAATCCCACTGTCACTGCTTAATTACTTGCTTAAACTTGATAAATACTGGAGGGCAGGTAGAAGCCTGAACTCCCTCATGCACTTTTACCTCTGTCAAATTTTTCTTATGCCACTGTCATGGGCTGTAGTAGCAAACCATGGATAACATCACTAAACGTGCCAGCTCTTACAGGGACCTTCCTACTTTTATGTTTTCAGCTGCCTTTACCCATTTATTACTGTTGTGCAGGGAAAGGAAAATATGGGTGTCTATCTTAACAACGATGCTAAATAACAAACACAGGGGCAGTGAAAAAATCTTGGCTTAAACCTTGGTCCCAACTGAAGGCAGGAGCAAGACTTTCACTTACTGCAAGGTCAGGCTCTTTACCCCATTATCCTTGTTCCCACTATGCAAGAGCAGATGTCAATAGCAGCTTTGGATGATTCACAGGCCAAGCCACAGCAGGGACATGAGCAGAATGACAGTACAATGTCTGCCTCAAGTAAATACAGACAAGGGAAAGGGAAAACATCTGGGGAAGAGGCATTCGTTCCACATGATCAGCAGAAAGTCTCTGCAATGGGGCAGTACGTGGTTTATCATGTGCAGGAGGAGAAATTACAAAGTAAGAACAAGCTAGACTGCTTACCATACTATCTGCTGACCAAAGCATAGCAAGTGCTGAATTGGGGCAGTTAATTAGCCGTCCATCAGACAAAGCTTGCTCTTTCTCCTGTGCAGTCATAGGCAGTAGCTAGCACACATAGGGCATCCTCGCTGGCATCCTCGTGTGTACTGGGAGCAGATGCTGAGTGCAGTTCCTCAGGGGATAGAAAAATAAGGGCTTGTCCTCTTTTTCTAGAGGTTAGCCAGCCTTCTATGCATACTCCCAAGCAAAGCTCCTCCTTCAGCTTTCTATCTCAGATACCTGGGTGTAATATGCCCTATGCTAAGGCATTTCCATCACATTTAGGTGCTCTTGGCTCAGTTTAGCTGTTCATGTAAAGAACACATGAAACACCAGCTCATATATCAGTCATTACCATGTGACCAGACCCCTCCCCTAACCTGCTAACACAAACTGCCTTTAGCATACTCATCTCTATTGATAAAGTACAGGGAAAAGATTCTTCCAGATTTCTGTTGTTTGCTGCTTAAGTAACAAAAATACACGGTGTTTCTTTGCTAAGTTGCATGCTACCATATTTTAGCAAGAGTGCTACTTACTCATGTTTGTGCCACCAAGGTCTGAGACGACCCTTGTATTTCCACAAAAAAAAATCTACATCTATCATGGGAAAGTACCACATGCCACTGAAATCACCTCCACCACTTCTAGCTTTCACTTTAGCATAGTAAGAAAGATGAAGTAAACACTGAATCTTTAAGACTTGCGACCAAGCTAAATTCAACCACATACTCTTGCTCCCTTTTCCTCTAGTAACCACATCTGCAATTTTACCTCTCAGATCCTTCCTCAGGAAGCTGTAGCCACACAAACTCAGTGCTGGGCAAAGAGTGACTTCTCCAGATTCTTCAACATGGTGGGACCCTGCCTCCCACTGCAACAGTGACACTCAGTTAAACACATTTGCTGGGGATAGGGAAACTGTTACAGCGCAGTGTAAAGTATTTCTCTATGGTCATGTAATTTCACTTCAACCTACATTTAGCATACAAGTGCAGCTCAATATTACTGAAGAGCAAATAACAGAGAATATATAGTCCCTGGGCTGAGAGCATTCATAATCATCTCTTAGTAAAGCAACTTTTACTGGAACAAAACAGACAGTCAAGCAATTCCCATTTGCAAAGAGTGAGACAAAAAAGAATGATGAAAACAGAGGTAAATAACAGGTCTAGTCATTATGCATTGTAGTTTATTGAAGCAATTAGACATCATATACACACTTGTGAATGTATAGACAACTTAGGAAGGAGTAAAACATGAAAACAAAAGGTTGATAAATTAAATACAAAATAAAAAACCAAAGTGTGGTTAGCCTGACGATTTCAACTCCTGTTTAACTGATTAGAAAAATATGAAAATAAGTTTCAAAGAAAATTAATTCCAAAAACATCAAAGAAAAAAAGATGTTTAAGAGGGAAGGCATATCTAAACAGGGATCCACACTGTTATATGTTATCATCAGACCGCGGCTTAAACCTAATTTAGAGCCCTCCCTTCCTATAAAGCTCATAGCATTAACTAGAAAAACAGACTTGGAAGCCTATCTCCTTTACAATTACGTGGAATGAGAATGTCCATAATACCCAACTGTTCCAATATGTTTAAACTAATGGGATTGTTTATATATCATTGATTTTGAGCAAATATAGTGAATAAGGAGTTTTTTAAAAGTAAGACTTGCTGGACAAACGCAAGTACCATTTCAGTAAACTTCTAATGTGTCTCACAATGCCTAACAGAAAAATGAACTTCCTTTTAGTTTGAAGTCACATTATATTTTATAAACACTGAAATGAGATGATTCAGTCAACAGTACAAAAGTAATCTTCCTTTCCTCTATTCTACATTTTTCTTTTATCCCATGGTAGACGAGAGAATAAATATCTTTTATAGAATAAGTATTTAAGAGTGATTTAACTTTTACCTCTGGTCACAGCACACGAGGATACATTGCCTTTTTCTTCTGGTTGCAAAGGATTTCTTGCTACAAGGACACAGTCACTACTGTTCATAGAAGTAATTATTATCAAAGGAATAACATTTAATGATTATAAAGTGCAAACATGCAGACTGGGGCTATCAACATTTGTCCTTGCTCTTAAACTTGTCTTTGTTAATAATAAATTATCCAAATTGATTCATAATAAAGACAATCTTCGTCACAGGATAAGAATCAAGATGGTTGGTTTCCTTCACTTTATTCTGTTAGCACAAAAGAAATCCTCTTTTTCCACTGGGCTATTTACTAATTATGAGCAGTTAATCATTAGTCTGAGAGTTTATACTATGAGATTTTGAAATATTATAATTAGGAAAAAATAAGCATAACATTTAATTGTTTGGATGTATTTTTCTGCACTTGCCAATGTCCTCCATAGCTGATTGGTTTTGAATTGGATGCAATTCAAAGAGACAGGAGCAACAGCAACTAATGCCAGGCTCAGGTCAGGACCAATTTCTTTTTAAAGATGTTGGGTAATCATATTTTATTCCAAACCAAAAATATGTTTAAGCTGGAACAGAACCAGAATGACAGTCTGGGAGAGCTATTTTACAGTTTAGGAAGCCTATTCATCAATAACTCACGAAGAAACACTTTAAAAAGGGGAATTTTGGTACCACATGAAGTGATTAAAATAGAACACAATGAACATTCATTGAATAAGTTTACATTATGATGACATTAATGAATGTGGGATATTTAGCATGCCCTTAAAAATGCAGGACTCCTGAGGAACAGCACAGATTAGTGAGGTGAATCTCAGAAGGTTAGAAGGTTCAGATCAAGCATCCTGAGACCGACTGCTCAAGAGTAATCAGTCAGACCCAAAAAACCTGCATGAGTTGAGCCTGTTACAAGCCATTCAGCAATAACATTTTTTAGATTCCAATTGGAACCACAATTTTTCCTTCGAGGTGCTCAGCAGCATGAAATGGGCTGAACAGGGCACCAAAATCCCACCTAGAAGAAGAGCATTCCTGTTGCTCTTGTACTGCATTCACCTAGGTTCAGGAAACAAAGCAAGATAAGTGTGCAGCATTTCAGAAATTACACCAAAATCCTATTTTAGAAGGTTCAACTCCCTGGTCAAAACACGGCACCTTGTCAGACAAGCACATTAAGTTATATAAAAGAATGTACAAATAAGCTGCAACATGATTTCAGTTCACCAGATGGTGGTATTAAGGTATTGCAAAAAGCGCTAAAGCAGTGTTTGAACAATGTTTGTTGTTTGCCCCAATGTTTCTTTAAAAGCACTGGATGTATCAGGAATACAAAGTGCTCCATCTTTTGCTCCATTAGTGAAAATAATCTTCTAAAATATGCTGCGTATATCAGGAATCGTCAGCTTTTAAGGCAGCATGCCATATGGCATTCCCAACTGGAGCAAATTCCCACGGAGCTAGGGGATACTCTCTCTCAGGGAGAGAGGATGCTTCCAGTCATGTTTTCAGGGGCATTTGTCTCTGACCAGATACAGTGGATCCAACTGAAACTCCTGTGCAGGACTTTCTGTGCTCCATTCAGCCTCCTCATAACCCACCCTTGGGACACATGAGCTGGTCTGTATGAGACTCCACAAACATTCTTACATATTAACTGCATATCGTGTCTTTTTTATTATTGTTCTGTACAATGTACACATATATTCATCTTTTACATGTTATGTAGTACACTACCTAGGCATGAAATGAAGGGTCTGTTTAAAAGTTATATGACAGAACAAGCTTCTTTGCTACTCTGAAACTGTGGTTTGCTCCCACAAACGTTTATAACTTGAGAAACGCAAGACAGAATTGGACAGTATTCTGTGAAAGAAAATGTTCCTGAGATTGAAGAGCAACAAAAAAGATATTTGACAAGATACTGAGTGAGATCTGTGAGGCCTCATCTACTTCCAAGCTTCCCATAAAAATAGGATTAATCTCTCTATATGCCCACTCATAATGCAACAACCCCCCTCCTTTCCCCTTCCTCCCCCCAAAAAACCAACAAAAAGCACATACACAACAATCAGCGACTGCACCAGACACTAAGTGAGGAGAGCCACCTAAATACCAAATACAGCAATGAAGAGTTCTTTCAAAAGTGGTGGAAGTTTCAGTTACTGTGAGCACAGCACAAGAAAAAGAGTATGCATTTCATGGCACAAGTCCTGATGACAACTGAATCCAATGCATTGTTAACTGGTAGTCGCTGAATCCCAGGGGAGAGTACTTACTCTTTCAAGTCTAGGTCTTAATTGCTAAACCATGTGGGGCAGCAAACTCAGCAGCCTCAGCACAATATATTGTACCAATAAAACACAAGTAAGAGAAGAATCATTTTATATGTGAATTGGAAAAAAAAAAATCACAAAACCAGAAACTGATCACTGGATGAGGGCAGTCAGACAGGAAAAAAGAGAAAAATATTATGGTATAATTTCTATTTCATATCACATAAACATGTAGCTGTTCAGCAATTACTCAGCAATTGCCAGACAAAGACAGGCTTTATGTTTTCCTGAAGAAAACACAGGGTAATTATGCCAAGTTGCCTGAGACACTGCTGTAGCTTGTAACGATTAGGTTTTATAATAATGAATCATCACAGAGGATAGCACTAATCAGCCATAATACCAAACGCAGAAGTTATTATTCATGCAGTCCTTACACTTACTACTATATCAATAGATTACCTACATAGTTTCCATACTATCATTAAAAAACTAAGTGTGTATATACATATTTATGCTCTCAGCCCACCAGGTCTTCTGAGTAGATATGGTTCACAAATAGGTCCTTTTTTTTAAGCTTACCAGATCTTCATCAAGAAAGAATACAGCCAAAGATTAAAAATATAGGTCTTTAAAAATATAGGTCTTTACGCTTTGAAAGCCCAGGATCTGAAAGAGGCAGACAGACACAAAGGCATTTTTCAAAAGACTAAGAGCTGGATTGGGCTCCAGTCTAGAAAGTACAAAGGCTGCATATATTATATAAGATTGCTCTCATTACAGAAGGCACCATAAATCTTGAAGAAGTACAGATAACTACAGAGAATCAAAGGACTGAAGAGGAGGAATTCCTGCTAATGTACTTATACTCTGAAGAGTGACTTTGTTTAAAGGGCAAAGCCACATTCCATCATCTCCAAATCTCAACAGCGCAGTCAAAATTGCTCCAGGAACAGGAAAGCAGCTCTATTTATTGCTCTTTCAAACTCCCCAAGAAACTTGGAATTCAAGCTGGTTAGTTCTGACTTGCAAAAATCTCCATAAGTATGGATAAAAAGCACATGAAGTCATACCACATTTATGCACCTTTTAATCCCTGCAGTCTCAGGAACCACACAGAGCATGGAACAAGCAAGGATTTTTGAAGGGGATACTGAGCAGCTGGCCTTTGTTCAGACCCAATCATGGCTTTCACTATTGGCACCTGGGCCACAAGACCCAGTATGTACTTTTACATACCTGGGTCAGACTCACAGGGCTGACAGGTGTATGTAACATCTTACTGTTTAAAACGACATAAGAGGCTGCAAGCATACAATGATCAGAAACACTGAGTAACAAAATGACACTTCTAGGCAGTCCCTTTAAAATACAAACCCCACAGTTTAAGGGTTCCTTTATTCTTTGTTCATCTGAGCTGAATGAAGTTTGGCATGACTGGCTGTAAACACTCACTAATGTTTCCACATAATAGAAAGATAGTAGATAAGACTAAGCATAAAGTGTTAGTGATTGCAGTTTTACCTTAACCTCTTGAATGGCACTTTCTTAAAGTGAGCATGCTGCATAATCCTCTACCTTTGATCTAGACTTAACAACCACTTTAAGAGAAAGGATTCTGTTTTATGTTTTATGATATGCAAGGCTGATTATAGTAGGCTATGAATTGTTAGGTGCCTGTCCCCAGTTATATGCTCAAACATTTAAACATTGAGACATATTTTTGAACACTTCCATAAGTAGTTCATGTTAATAAATCCAGATGAAAGCCCCAGCTTTCCCTATCACATAGGATGATTACACAGTGTCTGAGTTTGTATGAACTAATAAGACATATTTCTGAAATATTAACCATTATTCCATCATGTTCTGGGATTTTAAGGATCTTTCAGTCTCCCTGTTCAAGTGCATGAAGGCTGATAAAGTTGTCCTCTGTATTCATTTATCTATTCACATGCCTTGCACTAACTGTAAAAGGAAACCTTCAGTTTCTGAGAAAGACTGCACAGATCTTTTTACATCACCAGCTCTAGCTCATTGTCAGGGCTAAAACAGCCTGTCACAACTTGGACAAGCTGTGTGCTTGTTCACAGTCTGAGCCAGTACTGCCTGCAGATGACAGCAGTGCCCAGCAAGTTACAGCACAGTGTCCTGTGGGATCCTGTCACCTACAGGAAATCACAAGAGGGACACCTGGAGAGGTTTGCTTCAGAGAGCTATGTGCTTGTTTCCTATAGGGAATTAAAGCTGACCAGAACAGCTGAAAAGTTTTTTCTATGTACTGTTTCAGCGGCACTTCAGCGCTTCGTGTAACATTACCTTTACATGTTTTAAGCCAATCCATCATTCTGAACAGTTAGCATTTATAGGAGTGACATACTTTGGGACAGGCATCTTCTTAATTCATGTGTACGTACTCCCACAGCACAACACCACTCCTGCACTAAATGATGTTATTTTAGGTCCATGAAGATAAATTGGTTACTGTTTTTATGGCATTTTGCATGCCCCAATTTAACTCTAAGTTTTTTGTTTCCTATGATGTAGAATCTACATCATTCTGGTTTTGGTTCTAGTACTGTCATTATTTAGTTCATGCTCTACTTCCGATAAACTTTTGTTTTGTTTTAGCTTTTTTGATATTTTATTGTACGCAGTGTGACAGTACTAAGCTGACACAACAACAAAATTCAAAGATGGGTGATAGCTTAATATTCCATTGTCTGAGTCATACTGTTTGATAGGCTCACTTTTTAAGGTAAGAAATAGTTTGGATTTAGTCCAAGGTGAGAAAAGCACCAGTTTAGGCAATGAACAAATATTAGCTGTCTGAAAACAAAAGGAAAAATAAGAAGAACCAACAGTACTCGAGGTACCTCTTAGGTCACCTCCACTCCCAACTCCTGGCATTCAAAGAAACAAAGTAGTCTGAAAATTTGAGTCAATGACTTACACGCTAAAAAGCCTTTTCTTTTGGATTCTCTTTACCCAGATGTCCCTAACTGATGATTTTTACTACTGAGCACATGCTGTCAAACTTGTAATTTGAGAAACAAGGAAAACAAAACAGCATCTCAAATATTATAAGGTTAAAAGTGTGGGACATAAAATATTTTTTGCTCCAGGAAGCATAACTAAGGATGTATGAGGGAACAGGATACTAAAAAATTACTGTATAACTTTTTTAACGAGACAACCAGACAGCTCAAAGACAGGGCAGGAATAACGGAATCTACTATTTACACTTTTTATGACTGTTTACAGTAACTTTCTCCAAGAGGGCAATAAAGGTTAATCACCCAGTTTAAGTATCGTTTGCAGAGCACCTATTTATATTAGAAACATTATGGAAGACTGATGGGTTTTGTTATTTACAGTGCACATGTATTTACTGACAAATGTATCAATGGGTTAACAGACAATAATGGAAAATTTCTAGCAGTCAGACCAGGTTCTTTTAGCTTACATTCTTTCAGTAGGATTCTTGTCCCTCTCACTCCCCTTTTTGAAGGCACAGGTTGCTGAGACTACTATGGATGTATTACATCTTCAATACTAGACCTTGTTGGTGCAGCCCATCAGCCATATTCCAGGATCTGCTATGCATAGCTGCCAGGTGGACTTTCCATCTTACCTTCATTGCAGCATTCCAGTTTAGGCTACTTTCCCTAGTATATAGAGCCAAACTAGAAAGTTTTTACATCTCTTGCAGGTGAAGAATAACTCCCTCAGTAATCCCATTAGGCAGGACTAGCTCTTGTAAGTCTCATTCATGAAATTTTCCTCCCTGATGGCTTGAAACTGTTATTTTTGTCTGCTACCCCATCCAATTAAGCTAATAAAGCAACCGGTTAGGAATGATTTGCGAAACTATATAAAATGGCCCTGTACGTCTTAGTCGTTTTCTTACTGCTGGGTGCTATTGCTTCAAAGAGGGAGCAAAATGACCACCATTAGGAAACCATACCTTCTGCCTTGCAGAAGAGACAAACGTAGAAGAACTTAGACCAAAAGAATGAAGCACAGGGTCAAGATACACACAAAAGCCCAGTGCAACCCTCTCACAGCCAATCCTGAGCTGGTAATAGCCAAAAGCAATTACCTGCAAACAGGTCAGCTGCATTCATTGGGAGGGATGTAGGTGTAAAGCAGCAGGGAGATTACATGAAGCAGCTTCACATTGCTGTGAAGAAACATCAAAGGAACAGTGATCTTGTGGGGTGGAGATGGGGAAGGAGAAACCCTCTATGAATGCTTAAAAGAAAAAAATGTTTGAAGTATGTTCAGGGAAACAGAAACAGCTTATTTCAGTACTGTGTTACATAGAACGCATCTGTTAACACCTGAGGAAGGTTTTTGCCAGAAGGACTGTCAGCAGTCAGATGGGCATGATGTCTAAGATTAATGAAAGGTAGCAAAGCATCACATTTTGTGACAGGGAACACAAGAGGTATGGAGATGCAGAGGACAATGAGGAATTAAGCAGACATGGTGTTCCTTCTCATGATGAGACAAAAGACTTGATGAGAGGGAAGTTAAGTTGTATGCAGTAGAGTTTAAAAATCAAGTGAGAAATTTACATATTGCAGGTGTTCTGGGGCAACACCAGGACCCAGAATTAAGACTACACGGGCATGTACTTTAACTCGTTTGTTCCTCCTTTTCATATCTCTGCTCCTGCAATTATATATATATATCTTATCAAAAAGCAGGAAAGCCAGACTTGCAAGCCTCTCAGTTTTGACCTCTTAACTATTTGGCCAAATAGATATCGGGGGAGCTTAGGGACCTTAATAAGATAAGAAGAAAAAGTTTTGGTTTGAAGAACGCATGGGTAGCGTTCTGCTACCCATGAAAAAAAAAAATTTCTGCTATCACTGAACAGGGATTCACCAGTCATTTGTATTTATCACTTGGCAATATATTCAAAATACACCAGGTGGGATGAGCTAAGGGAAGCAGGTTTTCTCTTTTTGGTGTATTCATGCAAGGTCTCACAAATAACATATTATTGAAATGAGAAGAACTTTTTGTTTCTGTCCACATCTCGGTAACAAGTCAGCAGAAGACAAACTGGAAAGAGCAGCCACCCTTCTGGAAAGCAGAGAGGCTCCAAGTAAGATAAAAAAATTTCAAGTACATGAGTAATATTAAGGTGTGCAGATAAGATGTAGAGGAGACACATGTAGTGTGTAGTGAGATGGTTTGTGTGACTTCTCATAGTGAAATGCTTTTGTGACTTACTGGAAGCAAGGGCACATGGAGGCACAGGAGCAAGGCCCTTCAGCATAGAGTAACTTCGGTAAATAGTAGTTGTGGTACGATAACCAAAGGCTGAGGGAGAAGTTTTCAAATTCAGATTGTGATATCAGTGAAAATTTAATGCTAACAGAAAAAGATTAATTGTTCGTATCTGCAGATACGAACATCTTTTTTTTTTCCCCCCAAACAGCAAAAAAGTGATCAAATGGAAATAAGCTGTCAAAACTACACCCACAGAGACAATTTCAAGGACAAGCTGCATCTAGAATTCTTATGCACTTACAGTAAGGGAAGAAAATAATCACTCTTGAGACTACCTTTTTATACATACACACATATATGCACAGACACACACTAATTACATATGAATATAGGCTGAATTGGTTTGTAATGTAGAATTCAGCTGATGTCCCTCCCCTACAGCCAATTCACGAGACCGTCATTAATGAGTCCTACCCAGTGTAAGCCTCATCGAGCTCTGAAATAAGGTACAACGCAGCATTTTTGCAGTACTAGGAAAAGGGGTAGGTTCCAGAAAGGAGCATAGAAAGCTATGAAGGGGCTTCTCATTCTTGGGAAAGAGGAGCTATAAGTTAAGAAAGAGCAGAAGAGGGATGGGGAACTCACTCAAAAGAGAAACCTGCCAAGGAAATCCCCAGGCATTACGGAAAAACAGTGCCGTTAGTCTGATTCATCTGCTCTTCCCCTACATCTCCAGTAACGGAGGTCTGGAAACGATGAGCTCACAGCAGCCGTGGTATTTGAAGAGTACAATTTTTCATTCAGCATAGCTTACATATTTCCAGATTAGAACAATCTGCCCACATTTCCTTAGGACAGAGGCAAAAATATCCTAATGCAAATTCCCTTTTAAAAAGCTATATCAGGTATGAATTATGTTGGAAGGATGTGAAAGAAAAATAAGCAGGTTCAGTGAGAAATAATCAAAGCTCTTATTATTTTTAATTTATACCAACATTTGCATGGCACAGAGCAACACAAAAAAGCTAAAGATTGTCACATGTATTGCACATCCACTTTTCTTTTGTGGGCTTGGCGTCAAATTCCTGTTTTATTTCTCCCCTCAGTCCCAGCTCCGAGAGCAGAGACACTAGCAAGAAGCCATCATACTGGTGGGTAGCCAGGACACCCCTGGGTTTAGGGGTGCCACGGCAGTCTCAGGAGCAGAGGGTCCTGCCTCAGGGACACATTACTGTTTTATCAGGTCCTGCCCATCTGCAAGTGCTGGGCTTCCCCCGCTGAGACACACAAAGACAGACACTGTTGGGAATTAACTTTAAAAACAAACAGAATGCAACATTGCTTGCAGCAAGCACTATAAAGGCAGCGGGAGGGCTCTGTTAAACATACTGATACAACACCAGCTCCACAGCAAAAAGCAGCAGCAAACAATGTATGCTGCTGACCAAAACAGAACTACTTTGAGCTAGTTTTTTTTCCCCTGTAAGAGGTTTGTTCTGCATGTCTGAAGAATCAAAAGGCATTTTCTCATAGCATTGCTTCCTTGAATACAGGTTCTATAATAAGTTAGAAGACCTATATTTGTTAGTGATACAGAAATTGCTTCATGGACCACAGACTGTCTCACATAGAGCTTTCAAGTGCCACTTATTTAAATAACATCACTCCCTAGAAAGAAAAACAGTGACAAAGGAGCATAATATACTATTTCTGGCCTGGGGAGTAAACAATCTTAGTTACCGTAACTCAAAATTAGCAAAAATGTTTAATATACCTTTATAACCTCATATGTAAAAGTGAAAAATGCATTCTACTTGGAAAAGCAGCCCCAGAGAAATAGTGTATCACTGGAGTTCATTCTTTATTGTATCTCCCATTTTTCTTTTTCTCAGTTTCAAAAACCAAATAATCATGGAACAAATGATTAAGGTGTAGTTTTGCCAGTGTCCAGACTTGTAAAATTACAATAGGATCCTCCTTTTCCACCCTTAAAATACAATCAATACAGATGGCAGTGTGCTAACAGTTTTTTAAAAATGAAAAGATTGTCCCTTCTTAAGCTCTACAGTGCCATGAACAAAATCAGCAACAAATTCTTTTTGAGAGAGGAGGTTTTTTGCTATCATATTTCAGCTATGAGAAATCCTATTAGAACTCTGTAAAGGCATAATCCACACAACTGGATTTGAAGCTTCCCCTATTTTGCCAGCCTATCTCCAAGACAGATGAAAAGGCTACAGAAGAGGAGCAGCCCAGGACAATAACAGTGGTAATAACCAGCTCTCATGCATCTCATGAAAGTCCTTCTCCTCAGGGCTGCTTTCAATCCATTCTCTGCCCAGCCTGAATGTGTGATTGGGATTGTCCTGACCCACATACAGGACCTTGAGCTTGGCCTTGTTGAACTTCATGAGGTTCACACAGGCCCACCTCTCAAGCCTGTCCAAGTCCCTTTGGATGGCAACCCTTCTCTCCAGCATGTTGACTGCACCACACGGCTTGGTGTTGTCAGCAAACTTGCTGAGGATATACTCAACCCCACTGTCCATGTTGCCAACAAAGATGTAAAACAGCACTAGCCCCAGTACTGACCCCACTCATCACTGGTCTCCATTTAAACATTGAGACAATCACAATTCTTTGAGTGCAAGATTCAGACAATTCCTCATCCACCAAGTGGTCCACCCATCAAATCTAAGTCTTGCCAATTTAGAGACAAGGACGTCGCGCGGGACAGTGTCAAATGCTTTGTACAGGTCTAGGTTGATGACATCAGTTGCTCTTCCCTTACCCAACAATGCTGTAACACTGTTGTAGAAGGCCACCAAATTTGTCAGGCACAATTTTCCCTTACTGAAGCCATGTTGGCTGTCACCAATTACCTCCTTATTTTTCATGTGCTTTAGCAGAATTTTCAGAAGGATCTGCTCCATGATCTGGCTGGGCACAGAGGTGAGACTGACAGGCCTGTAGTTCCTTTTATTCCTTTTTAAAAATGGGGATTCTGTTTCCCCATTTCCAGTCAGTTGTAACTTCACCAGCATTGTTCCTTAGCTTGGAGGAAGCGATCCTTGAAAGTTAACCAGCTTTCTTGGGCCCCTCTTGCCTCCAGAGCTTTATCCCATGGTTCTCTACCAAGCAGATCCCTGACCCATAGCTCTTGGTTGGCTCCTCATCCATCCCCAGGCAGAGCTCCATGCACTGCAGCTGGTCCTTGACATAGAGGGTGACACCGCCATCTCATCTCCCCTGCCTGCCCTTCCTGAAGAGCCTGTATCCTTCCATTCCAACACCGCAGTCATATGAGCCATCCCACCATGTCTCCATGATGCCAATAAGATCATAACCCTGCAGGCGTACATATGTCTCTAACTCCTCTTGTTTGTTCACCATGCTATGTGGGTTTGTATAGAAGCACCAGTCCTGTAACATTTACTGATTTGCCAGACTCAACTGGCCCTTTCAAAACCCCTTCCCTTTGACTGGGAGGATTGATAAAAAAAAAACACTACCTGTCCTCCAGTCCCTTACTGTCACTCCCAGGGCTCTGTAATCCTTCTTGATGCTCCTCAGACTGCTCCTGTTAGTATCGCTGGTCCCCACATGAAACAACTGCAGCGGACCGTACAAGGCTTAGTAGTTTCTTGGTGACACCTCTGAAACGAGCCCATGATAAGCAGCACACCTCTAGAGAGGGGATCAGGTACCTCCGTACCTTTCAGAAGGGAGTTGTCTACTAAGGAAAGTTGGCCTTTCCTTAGTTGCACTGGTTGTTATACAGGGAGCAAATTGGGCTGCCTTCCTCAGCTCCAGCACCTCTCCTGATGTGACTGCTATTTCCTCTTCAGTCTGTGGAGCCATAATGTGGTTCTGCAAGGGTACCTCTGGCTTCAGGGGAAGTCTTTTCCTCCTGCTGGTTCTTGCCATTGCAAGCTTCCACTTTTTTGCATTATTGCCCCCCCCTCCCTTCTGTGTGTGCCACACAGTTGGTTTTAGGTTGGTGGACCATGGGCTGTGGATTTGCTGCAGCCTGCACTTAGAACTGGCTCTCAAACTCCTTCTCAGCCTCCCTGATGTTACACAGCCTCCTTAATGCCTCCTGCAGCTCAGCCACCTGCTGCAGGAGGTCCTCCACCTGGGCACACCATTTGCAAGCAGGTCTGCCACTTTCCCTGCTCTAGGAGAAAGGTCTTCATTGATGCCTCTCCTTTCACTAGCTCTGCCTGGGTGAAGGCATTGGCCACCACTGGGGTAGCTGATGCAGACCCCCCAGCCAGAGCTGCAGCTTTTCAGATCTTCAGACAAGTGCCCACCTTTCTGCCTTGAGAATCAGGTAGGATGAGTGCCCTGACCTGTGCGGATGGTAATCAGGAGACTAAGTGAAAATGGCTTGGTGTACCAGACCTGTAAGAACAGCTGCAGCTTTGATCTTCATCTTATATTATATCCAACATCAATCAGGTAATATTATTCAATCCCCTTATTGAAATGTAGTCTGAATTAACTTGAAGCAGCAATGATCACCGAATGTATTCAAAGTGAGAAAACACTGGATAAGACTAGACTGATTGCAAAGGTTTGAGCAGGTCAGCTCTAATGAAGCAGTTCAGCCATCATATTCCCCATTTTTGACCTATACTCCCAGTATATTTTAGAGCATATTAAACTCTGGTAAGGCATTTTAATTGAGAAAATTAATCTGTTCTTACAGCATTAGAAAGGTTGAATGCTTCATAACAGTTCAGTTTGCCCTGTAATAATATTCTAATCAATTTTTTCTTATCTCAGCTCTGCATAAGGTTTGTACCCCTAATAGTATTCAATTTACTAACACGTCAATGATACTTCCTTCCCGCACCAGCCAGAGAAATATCTTAGTTTCTAAGATGATGCATTCCCCCCCCACTTTTACATATATATATGGTTTCTCTTTGTTTCACTCTCCAAATACACCTCATTTGCACATGTAAATATTTGAAGGACCTAAAATTTCACCTGACAGATCTAAGATGTTGATGTTCCTGTTTAAACTTTTTTAAAAAAAAAAAAACCTAAAAGTATTTCTTTGTATTCAATGCATTAAGACTTCTGCAAACAGGCTTCTTTAAGACCTTAAAACATTGAGGGTTAGTACCTCTGCAAGTGTAAATCAGCATATTTCCTTTGATAAAATTGTGTTAGCTAACAACAGCCAGGCTCCAGTCCCAACTGGATTGTCTCTAAAGTAGATAAAAGTACTGCTGAACTCTGAAGTATGAGCCATTACCTAAGAGATTTCAAAGACTGACTGCTTATGTTTCCTGAAAGTTAAATTCAGATTGAAGCCACCCACTATACTTTAAAGAGCTTTCTTTTTAAGCATAGGAAGCACTTGCCTAACTTGCTTGAAAAAATTGCACATAGAGTAGTCCAATGGATACAGTTCTGTTTGCAAAGGTATCAAGGAGTAGTAATTATATGCTCTTACTCTGAAGCATAGAGGATAGCTGATGCAAAAGTGAACACAGCTCTGAGCAGTCATTTTATTTAAGAAAAAAAAAAAAGAACCTGTCAAACTAAACATCATAATCCTGTGGCATCTGTTCATAAAGTGAAATACTCCTGAAAACTGACTGAAGCTTTTGTTACACTACAAGATAAGATCTTCACAGATAAAGCTGCTGCAAATACTCAAGATTATCTCACATAACAGGTTAAGGCACTTCCTTCCATTAATGACTTGGTGCCTCTTTCTGTAATTAACACACCTGATTTTTATTTTAGGCTGTGTGGGAAACGTTCTTTTGCATTGCAGAGTCCTTCAAAACTGTCCTTCACCAAATGTTATGATAATGTTTAGTTACTTCCTCAGTAAATAAGGACTGAGAACATGCATTTTCTGTGCTGGTGGGAAAAGGCACAGTATTACTGGGTATTTTCTCTGCTGGCTGTGTTCCAGCAGTCTCATAACGAGAAAAAGAACAAATTAAAAGGCATGTGTCCTCCTCACCAGAAGTGTGAAGTGCTGCTCCCACCAGTCATAACTGCAGGTTCAACATAAACTCCTTTGTTTTTAGCTTAGATGTAACAACAAACACTTAACCTTTATATACATTGCCTTGCAAAGATGAAGTGCAATACAAGACTACAGGAAAGTAATTTTTATTTTTTGTAGACAACTGAAATGGGATTCAAGAAAATGAAAGATACAGACTTTCCTCTTTTCTCTGTCTTCAGCTTTGTGAGCAACAGTCTAGCTCAATTATCTGCAGGTGATATAAAGGCTACTGCTGAAGAACTACAGAACAATTATCAAAAAACATCACCTGAATATACACAATGCCTGTTAGGTTTTCACAAGGCTAATTCTTCATATTGTCTATTTACCAGGGGAAATATTTCAAATAATTATAAAATTACAGAAAGCTGCATGAAAGAGTTCAGTATGGATCATTTCACTTAAATTCACGCTCTTCATTGCTTTCTAGAGTCTTAGATTATCCAGTATAATTATATAACTCAGAAGACAAGCAAACCACCTTTTATTAAGCTTTAACAGAAATAAAGTAGCAAATTTCATAGATGCAACATGATATTAGGCAGAATTCATATAATCCTGGTGAAAAATTAGGAATTATCATATTTTTTTCTTTTTGCCTTCTATTTCCTTGATAGTTTTATGTCTTTGAGGATTTTGTGGTTTTGGTGTTTTTTTTCTCCTTGGCAGGGTGCTGAAGAATACTATGCTATTTACATAATTTTGGCCATTGACTTCAATGAGAATAAGGCTAGAACCAGTAATGCATGTTATCATAAATGCAGCTCACAAACTGTAACTAGCTAATTCTTACCACACTGCTGTGAAGGTGCAATTAGTGATGCTATTATCCTCACTTTATGCTGCAGAAACAATTGTAACACAGAGGCTGAGTGACTGCTGAGGGCCTTAGAGGGAAGCAATGTTTGTACAAGAAAATAGACTAAGAAAGAAGCTCTTGGCTCAAAGGGCAAAAAGTGCTTTTCATTACTCTGAATGAAAAAAATCAAGCTTTAGCTAAGAACACCCTTGTCAGACGTTTAGGTGGAAAACTAAGATAGAACAAAGAAGCAATAATAGATACATCTAAGATAATTAAAGAGATTATTTGACTTTTTAAGCATACCAAAAAGCATCTATGCTTGTGTGGATAAAAGTGATAATGTAGCAAGAATAGCAATACACACTTTCTCTACACACATTCACATTTCATCTGCTGGGAACATGAAGGAAAGACATCTACACAAAGTTTACATAAGTTTTGAATATTTTGGAAACTTAAATACCTGTACATGAGTTATGTTGCCCATTCATATTTAGATACATCCGTGGCTATGAATCCACATAAAAAAAAGATACACATAGGAATAAGTATCAGTGCCACACAAATCATGGGAAGAGAGAAGTTTGTACTTTGTTACCATCTACTCTCATTTCTGTGACTACATTGTTGAAAAATTTTATTAACTAGGCTACTATTTCTCTCCTCTTTTCTGTCTGTAAGTATCAATCAAAACTTTCCTCCCATGTACATTCAGAGCTTATACTTAATCAAGGCTGCATAACTATTCACCACCTGAAAAGATAAGTTACAGCAGCCTGAACAGTTTATCCCAGAAATTTTGCTCCATTAATCAGTGTAGAATTAATACAGTCCCATGGCAGAAAAACACAAATTAACACAAAAAAGATTCCTTTGATAGGTTTCATATCAAGACAAGTAAAATCAAAGGCTGAAAAATGAGATCTACATACCTCAGTGTCTACAACCTATAGAGAAACTATTTTGTCTGAATACAAGAAAACTGAGTTTCAGCTGGCTAAATTTTCTGATTTCTAGGTGAAGTCCAAAGAGTTCTGAAATTAAACTAAAAACTCATTAAAAATTTGCATTTCTTTCTTTTCCATTTCTCTCTAAACAGGTTTATTTTGCCCACTGATAAGTTGAAACACGTAACATCCTCTTCCAAAGTATGGCCATTGCATAGGTAATAGGAGCTGTCCCACCAGCTTAAGTGGAAGTAGTTGCAGGATTCAGAAGATGCCACCTAACCAAGATTGAAAGATCAGTGCCAGACAACAACTGATGGGTCAGAGCTACATACTCCAAAACAAATTAATATCCTCTCTGCAAAGGAGCTAAACTATGACTACAGTGTACTGAACTTAAGAATCTCTAAACACACTAGGAGGGTAGTAAGGGGATAGACACTTAAGTCTTCCACAGGGCAGGAGCAAATTTGCCATAGCTGCACCACTAGTGGAAAAGGGAATTCTGCAGAAAGTTAATCATTTACACACATATAAACCACACTGCTGCTGAGCTGCAGGATTTAGGGGCCTTTAGAAAAGACAGAATTAACAGCGTTAGTCATACAATTAATTTGACCTCATACAGATGTCTGGTATGAGCCCTCCATATTTAGTGAAAGAATGAGCATCTGAAACAAAGCTGACTAATAGAAAGTTGACTTTAAGCAGTTTTCATCATATGGATTTCACTATTCAAATGATGTGTAGAAAGTATATTAGCATCACATACAACATGGCCCTTCTCTTTCACGAAAGGAACGCGAAAATCTTGCCTTGGCCTGGAGGTGAATTCAGTAGAGATGGGAGAGGGTGGGGGGAAGCAAAAAATCAGTATGAATTTCAATGGCACATCAATTAATAGGTAGCAAAGACAAGGGTGAAGGGATGTGCAAAAGAGGAGAAGCATAAAGTGGTAGCATTTTTAAAGGGTTTTCAGAACAGTGTAAGCATACCTTGCTCCTTTGAGCAAGCTATAAATAAGTTCATGTTAGTGGCATCACTCTCCGATTGCATAGCTTAAAGAGAGCTTAAGATAGAAAGCACTGTCAGGCAAGTAGTTTTTTGCATGATGTAGACCCTTTGCTTATACTAAAAAGAAAGCTGAAACACCTGACCTACAATGGGGAGAAAGAAGCAGAGAGATGCCCAACTGCTAAGTGTTCCAATCAAGGGCAATATTACTGGAAATGATTCTTACTTCTAGAAATATAAACCCAAACTAGCAAAAAACTTACATTAAGACAGATTTGCTGATATCTAAGCCTATTGCCTGTCTATGCAGAGCTGGGATGTATGCATCACAAAGACCAATCTGGTGTTTTATAGACAGGTTTATTCACTCTTACAGCTTCAGCCACTGAGCCTGTTAAATTGGTAAAAATCAGATCATAATCAATATAAAAATAACAATCATAAGAAAAAATGTCTATCCGGAATTATCATGGTATAAGATCTATAATGCATCATATATGAGATATTTTTTTCTCCTTTCTTTTTATTGCTCAAGCATTAGTTTCCACCTCAGGGACAGGACTGTACAGAGGATTGTTAATGAAATACAGATTGGCAATGGAAAAGCAGCTTTTCATCGGCAGACTGCCAACAAACTCCTGTCCCATCAGGAGAGATCCTCCTTGACCTTCTGCAGCCAGCAGGCCAACTGTCCTGCCCCACTTCTTACCAGATGTATTTCCATATCAGAAAAATTAAACACTGCCTGGAATGGAAACTGCCCAGGGCCAGAATGTGGAACTGCCCTCTCACAGGCTGCTGGTAGGCCTGAGGATCCAGCCGTGACACAGGATGATTACTACAGTACTGTCACCTTGCTTGCTTATAAAAACAAGCAATGAGCTTCAACTGTACTACTGTATTTTGCAACACTCCATTCCATTACAGAGTGCTTCTGGGGAGGTTTTGAGAAACTGCTGCCAGTCCCTGAACTAGGTTGCTTTGCTGCTGGGCATATTTCCGTGCTCTTTTTGATAATCACACCAATACTGTTTGGCACGTGGATTGCTCTGCCTTGTGCAGACTCATGTTGAGATTACACTCAAGGCTGAATGCTACAACTCCAGAGCGGCTGCATAGACCAGCTGCTGCCAGAAGAAGAAACTTTGGAAAGCTAAGTAGGGAATGTAATTTAGTACCTGTTCCTTTGACTAAAAGAACACTTTGACCCAAGATATGAACAGCAATTACTAAGTGCACTTACAAAACTGTGGAAAGGAACTCTACTGTAATAATGAGCAACAATATTCTCCAAACGGGGTACGTGTGATGCATCATTCAAATTAGCACTCACACTGAGCACAGGCAAACAGAGGCAGAGACATAATGCTCTCAAGGAAACACTTAATGCCAGTCTTGCAGGAAAAAAAAAAAGATTTCTAGTGAAAGAAAAGAGGCTTTTATTTCTGGAGATGACTAGGCTTCCTAGGAACACTCTGCCTTCACAGAAATAATGGCTCTGTCTGCATCTTCGTATCCTGAGCACGCTAGAACTAGGCAGGTCTTGCCAGGTACTGTATCTTTTATACTTTTATGATGTTTTAAAGCTTATTGCCATTATTATATCAGCATGTATTTCTTGGTACCAGTGAGGTCATAAAATACCAGGCAACAGAAGTTGCACCTAGTCTTCACTTTACAGTCACAGATTTCTTTTTAAGACAGCAGTGCAGATATCAAGAAAGGGAAAATTCCTATTCCTCTACAAGTCGATGTTAAACCTGTCGCGTACCTCAAGGTCTGGAAGGTAGCCTGCAGCACAAGAAATACATCAGCAACTGATGAATTTGAGTGCTTCAGGCAAGATATATCACTTACCATTGAAGCCAGGATTAGCATGCTGGACTGAATTATATAATAAGACAAAACATTTTCTGGAGGAGAAATCTCAAGCTTGGAACAGTCAGAAGAGTGCTCAGGCTGTTCAGCTCCTACACTTTACTTCTTCAGGGCAAGAGCAATCCCATTAGGGAACCTTTTCTTTTTTCTTGTGCTGCCCAGAGTCAAGGAACAAGCTGGAAAGGGAGAGGCATGGCATCTTAGGACAATGCCTTGGTTTCTCCAACTTGCTCCTGCAGTTTTGAGTGTGGTGGAAGCTTTCAGATGTTGGGAAAAAAGCAACAGTAGATGTAATCAAATCTAACTGGTTTTTTGTTTTTTTTTACTCAGGAGAGGTATTGTTTGTGGTGCTTTTCCTAACCTGAGGTACAGACTACACCAATATTCAGGCTGGTGTATAGAAAGCTTTATAGAAAAGAAAAAAGGCACCCCAAACCCAAAGAAGCATGCTAAAATTACAAAACTACCATGTAAAACCACCTTCCACCAACAGTCAAGAAACTTAAGTTGAGGCTGTGGGACTATTTAAACCATGCCTGTCATGGCTTGGCAAGTTTCTGTGCAGTTGGTGGTTTGAGAAGGGACCAGAGAAGCTGCCTGATCACCAGTCCTGGACAGAGTCACACAGCAGGTTGTCTCCACATCTGGCAGCATTTACTATTGCTCTCCTGCCTCTGGCAGGGAAAAGGAGGAAGGAATGGGGACTGGCATGCCGCCAGCGCTCTTTAGCTGGTCCCAGGCATGAAGGAGGCATGGCTTTCCATCTTCTTCACAGCCATCAGCTCCAGCTGAGAGCTACGCTGGAACAGCTTTACTTGCTGGCTTATTCCAACTCTAATAGCTGTAGTTGACATCAGAGATTCATTTAGACACTTCATTTTGTTATCAATGTTATATTGCTTCCATGAGCACATCACTTAAACCAGCCACAGCCAGCATGCTTTTAAAAAGCAAAGTTAGTCAGAAACAAAAAAAATCCAAAACAACACACCTAAACCCAGAAAATTTTTAATTTGTGAAGAGTATTATAAGCAAATCATGACAAAAAGTCTATAGCTCTATCATCTCAGAAGTCAGCTTTTCTTCCAGGATGGAAACAGCTTGACCTAAACAATCCTGTCAATTTTGCCATTTATCTACATAGAAGAAAAAAAAAACCAACACAGAAACACTAATGCTCATTGCCATAAGGTAGCTGAAGAAATTAGGGGGGGTTGTTTTTTTTTTTTAAAAAAAACTTTCCCCAGTGAAAAACTCTTTCTGGAAGAAATATGGATTTTGTATGGAAAAATTATGTTTGCGCAGGGGGATAAGGGTGGATAACTCCGAGCTTGCTCAACACAAAAGGATCTCTTGCTGTAGAGAAATAGTTTTGGGTGACACAATATCCTGGGACAGTGCTGTAGTAGAGAAAGTGCTGATTTATAGCAGTTGATAAAGGGGAAGCAAGAATGGCAGCAAGAACTAGTTGGCATAATTGCAATTTTACCACTCAGACTTTCCCTTTTCCACACCTTGGCTGGTGTGTCTCTCTGGGGAGAGAACAAAATAAAATTATTTCTGATCTACACTCTTACAGAGTTGGGGTTTTTTTTGGCCAATCTATTAATCTATCATAAAATAAGTCTCAGCATCCATAAGTTCTTTCAGAGTGCACCTGAATTAAGCATTAAGTATTAAGCAATGGTCGCTACAAAGGCTCTCTAATTAATTTATGCAGACCCTGTCTGTGAAGTCCTAAGATTAAGTTAAATACTTTCTTCAAAGGTAGCATTCATAAGCTCCATAAGTATATTTTACAAGTTTTATATCTGATGAGATCACTTCTTGGTTTCCTCTACTCCGGAGCACACAGAACTCAGGCCAATTCTGTTCTCATTTAAAACCAAACTGTGTCAGTGGTTTCAGATGGGGACATAACCCAAGTCAGTACTGGCTCTACTCCTGTATTTCCTGAATGCAAAAGATGTGATCTCATCAGGGCATTAAAGATCCTCTACAAGTACTTGGTGAAGCTTGTGCAGAGATGAACACAGCTTCAAAATAATCCAACAGCAATAACGTGTACTATATTGAATGAGCACAATTTGAAACCAATTAGGATTATGACAATCAGCATTATTTGGTAAGTATATTGTGCAAACACCTATAATATTTGAGAGTATTCCTTTAAACATGGAGAAGGAAAGAGAAAAATAAAGCTGTTGTGTTTTGCACGCATACCCATAGCCCCAGAATCTTAGCAGAAGTAGGTTGTACAGCCTTCTTATTTTCAAGTAATTTCAGACTGAGCTTTGATTAAAGAGGTCCACCCCATGGTTTCCTTTCTGTCCCCAGAGCTACAACTCCCAATTCTATTTGGAATTGGTCAGTCTTGCACTGAACATAGCGATCAAAGTAGTGTTTTGGTTTCCAAAAAAAATTTCCAAGTTTCTAAATTGAATAATGCTGAAACAATACCAATCTACTGCAAGACTGAAAGAGATATCTCCTTTTCAAAGGAGAGCTCTGACTTTGCACTTGATTTGGTAAGCACATTGTTATATGAGTTGAAAAGTATTTTACGGTCCACAAATAGGACACTAGTGAGCAGAAAGTAAAGAGTCATCTGTAAAACCTACAAACAGTGTACTGGAGAACTGAATTCAACCCACACTGAAAAGTACTTAGCTTTTGTTTAAAATAAGTGGGAGTTGTGCAGTTCAGTTCACATATGCATTGCAGAATGCACTGAAAGCCTCCTGCCAGCTGCTACAGGGATCTAACATAAAGCCAAACTGAGGACCTGTGGTGCCTGCCTCAGAGCAAGGACTTTAATACATCTCTACTCAAAGACGCAGACACTGAACATGAGAATGTTTCACACTGTAATTCAGAAGATGGTAGCAATATCTTTGCAAAGCATAAAGAAAGGATAATTTTTTGCATTGTTTTTGAATATTTCTTGAAGTACTTTAAGATAGTTTGTGGAGATTTTCAGTTTAACTTTATATAAAGCAAGCTTGCCCAACTCCAAGTAAACTAACACTGCCTTTAGTTTCTGTTCCTCCAGCTAACTTCTTTATTTAGTAACTTTTCAAAACACCCAGCTTCAGAATAAGGTAATATTACTTGTGTTGGTTTTTTTTCAGTTTATCCTCAACATTTGAACTTGAAAGTTAGATCAACTACCAAAAATTAAATGCACTTAGTACATCCATTTCAAAATTTCGCAGTAAATTGTGTTTGTAATGTCTTATTTCAACATTTTCACAAGTAATTTTTTCTGCCAGAAAGGATCAGATTTAATTCTACTATACAGACAGAAAATTAATATAATATTCAGAGGCTATCGTAAAAGTCATTGTAAAAGAGAAACAGTCATACAGAGTAATAACATGAAAAACCCCTTTCAATGGAGGGTTGCAATTTTGCAACTGATTAGTCATTCAAAAATATAAATTTAAGAACAATATTAAATCCTGTAACAACTGAATTAAACCCAGTATTTAAATGGAGAAAGCCCTTCAGTTTTGACTTAGCCAAGCCCTTATTTAATAAAACTCCTTAAATGAGTATGGTTAATTTTTGTTTCAGATAATGCTGAATCAGATTTGTTGTAAACTATTTCAGTCGGGTGAGAGCAAAATTGTATTTATTCCATCTAAATGGAACATAGGACTTGACTACATTCCTTTCTGCTTATCAAGGGTCATGCACTTTTAGCCTCATAAAACACTGTTAGTCTCAGAGCAACGTGGATCGATATATTGGGTTTTTTATTCCCCAAAAAGGGAAAAAGTGTACAAATGGGAAGCTTATAAAAGACACTGCCTAGAGTCAGGGTCAGAGCACACACATTTTCATCCACACACAGAGGACATGAAGTCTCTCTGCACAGATTAGTTCTCACTCTCAGCCAGACTACAGATATACATTAATGCTTTCATTGCTGTACCCAGAAGCATCAGTATGGAAGGTCATCATGCCTAATCCCATATGCCAGCCAGAGTTTAGCACAGTTATTTGTCAGATATTCTGGGTTAGAACTATTCTGTTTATTCAACCACACTATAATAAGTGAGATCTTCAATACAGTTGATTGGGCATTTATTTTGGATTTACCACGGGATGTGCCTAAATGAATATAGAATAATTACTGGAACCATGTGCATCTACACAATGCTTTGGGCTATTTTTATTGTCGCATGCAATTGCTTTTAACTACATTTTTAAGAAGCAAGGTAGGTAATTTCCTGGTGTATCAGATTTTGGGTTGGCAGCTCCCCATGACCACCTTTTCAGCTTCCAGGGGGAAGCTCTTATTTCTCCCCACAAGCAGAACCTGCAGCAAGAAAAACAAGACACCTGGGACCTTGCATGCAACCTTGGGGCTAATATCAGGGTTTTTTATTGCTCAATGTCATATTTGGTTAGCAAAAACTCCTGTAATAATTTTATCCTTCTTCAACATGATACCCTACTCACAGTGGCATGCAGTTAAACACTAGCAATAATATTTCTAGACAGAGATAAGAAACAGCCTTTCTATTGCCATTTTTTGTGGTTTCCTTTCTTGGCTTCCATCTTCCCACATCCCACTTTGTTTCTATGGCTTTTCCCTGCTTCCACCAGTAGGCAACCTTGTAAATAACACAGATGCTCAAGTGGTACTCCTTCTTCCCTCTGGACTGACCTTTCTGCAATATCACATACAAGGCAGCCAAGCTACAGATTTGTCATTCTGCCACATGGCACCAGGAACTGCTGCAGGGACTGAAACTGAAAATCCAATTCAGACTTAAAGGCATTTAAGATATGGAAGAACCAGTACAGAGCTTTTGCTTTTTATTTGGCCTGACTTTTCCACCCCTGAGTCCTCAGACAAATTCTGACAGCACTGACCTATTTCAATTGCTACTTTTACCTTGCACTTGACTGTGTCACTCTTCACTGCAGGCTCACAAATTGATCTGCGATTCCCTTTTTCTCCTGATAGTTAGACAGTAGCAAATCGTCCACACATCTCCTCAACAAGGCAGGAAATTCTATTGTTTGACATAAAGGCAGGAGTAGCCACACTGAACACCTTCCCATTTAAAGCTTCTTTTACCACTACAGAGGGTCTGTGTTTTTCCCTACTATTTTAGCAGTAGTAAACCAATCAAGTTTCTCAATGTGGTCCAGTTACAGCTTTGTCAGTTAAAACTACAAATGTATTTTATGCACAGTGATCCTCACAACTTCTTTGTAACATGGGAAAGTGTTATTCATGCTCCTTTGTTATTTGTCCTCAGAAAAATAACTACTCAACACACTGCTACACAAACCTGATAAGAACAAAGTCCAATTACTATAACAGGACAACATGTTCAGAACTTGAGAGCAAGGCTGATAAGCAGCCAGATAACAGACTAATGAGTAAAATGCCTGCAGTCTATTAAATGGCTAATGAAGGTATCAAAGACACCTGCAACATTTTATAGAGGAAAATATGAAAAGGCCCAAACACGGAATTTAGAAAATACACCATAAACTTATGGTACAGTAATTTGTCCACTTTGAGTGAGGACAAAAAAATCGTTTTATCATACAAGTCTTACCTGGTTATATAGAACAACATATATAATGGAAATTAGTACACACGTCCTGAATAAATAAGTAGACCTGCATAGTGGAACAAGGCTGAATCATGGGAAAGAAGGTGTGGAAACACTCTGGAGGAGCAGCTGTGGCCATAGGTGAGCATGTCCTCCCAGAATTGTATTTGTAAGTACCACGAGCCCTGCAAATACTTAGAGAGACAGAGACCTTGGAAATAGAGAGAGACAGAGATATTGGAAAACAACCAATATTAGCACTACAGCTGTTTAGATTTCTCAGCAAGACTGATTTAGGCATGAGCATAGCGCAGAGACTGGCAAGGTAAACAGACCAAAGCTGAGATGTGTACATCACAAAACTAGTGACCATAAGTAGCAGGTGTAGCACCACTTACTGACATTATTAGTATTATCCAGCTTAAATAATAAACATCCTAAGAGTTATAAAGTCTGCAACTGTCACAACTTCTAGCCTGACATACGTATAGCAGGGCCTGTTGCAATAGGACAAGGTGTAGTGGTTTTAAACTAAATGAAGGTAGGTTTAGACTAGATACAAGGAGGAAATAATTTACCATGAGTGTGGTGAAGCACTGAAACAGATTGCCCAGAGAGGTGGTAGGTGCCCCATCCCTGGAAAGATTCAAGGCCAGGCTGGACAGGGCTCTGAGCAACCCGATCTAGTTGAAGATGTCCCTGCTCACTGCAGGGGGGTTGGACTAGACAACCTATAAGGATTCCTTCCAACCCAAACTATTCTATGAGAACCATGGGTGTAATTTCACTGCCCTTGGTGTTTTCCCTTCTTTCCCCACCAAGAAATAAAAATAAACTGCTATTTTTTTACTACCAGGAAAAGGAAAATAAATTTAATAGGCAGTAATTTTAATACCTTTAAAGAGCTCAAATAAAGACTTCCCAACAAGCAAACCTTGATTAGAGTCTAGTAACCCAACTCTTTGATTTGAATAGGGTAAATGGAAAATGAAGCTGCTACACACCAGCCTTGACATTAACTTGTTCTCCCTTTTGAAGGTCTGCATTTAGGCCTCAAATACTCAGAAAGAGCACATATTTCTGTTACAAAATATAATCATGTACCACAATTTTAGACATGCCAAGTAGAAGTTCCCATGCATATCAATGTTACATACAAAGATGGTTTGTTTATTTACAGCTGCTGCAAGAAGAGACAGAAGTCACACGAGGGTTTGCTTGCTCTGCAGCATGTTACTCTCCACACTGCAGCAGGCTCCACCTGTGACAGCACAGCACAACTCATGGTCCCTGCAGGAATGGGGACTCCCATGTCCCCGCTTCCACAAGAGCACTGGGAGCTGCTCACTCACACAAAGCTGCTCTTGGACCTGCAGCCAAAATCTTGGCCCCGCTGGGTTCAATGGGAAATGTGCCATTGACCCCCATGAGGCTGTTTCACCCTTTGCTGAGGCTATGAAGTGTAAACAGCCTCGATTTATTTCCAACACCACATTGATATTCGCAGGCTTCAGCAACATGCACACAGTCAGCGTCCTGTGTCACTCAGACTGCATGAATTTGAACTGTTCTTTCAGTATGATCTCCAGAAACAGGACAATATTTTAAAGTCCTATTTCACATTGCAAAAGACTTCAAAATAAAATCTGATTTTACATTTATTATTCATAATTTCATGACACAGGTCAGTAAGAACATTTAATACAACACATCATTGTACCAAGTCAGGTCACAAGCTTTATAATCATAATGACATGTCAGATTAAGGCAGACCTGAAATATTCTATTTTAAAAGCTTTAAGTGTGGCTGCTGCTACTTAGTACACCTTGAAACTTCTTACCTTTTCTAGATCAAAATGTTTCCTTTTTCCCCTGTAATGAGACACATCGTTATTTTCCAGATCAAAGTATTAAACCCTATTTTATAAACAGAAGAGCAGCTGCTTTCAATATCTTTGAGCTTCTCGTATTAAACAGCCTGTTTTGACTACGGGGCCTGTCAGGGACTATAGCTACTCAGTACCTAACCAGAAATAATGCAAAAACTACATAATAGCTACATGTAACAACAGTACATTTTTAAATTCCAGTGGTCTATTAGGCAATTTGAAGTTTCAAATGCCTTCTAAAATACTTAATCGCAGGAAACAGTCTAATACAATTTTTGGTTGAATATGGAAAGAAAACATAACAAGATGTTGGAACTTGTAAAATAAGAAGTTATACACGTTAACCAGCTCCAGGTCTGGGCCAAGGTACTGAGAAGTGGAAGAATCTGAAAGCATCTAGTTTATTAGAAAGAGATAGTTTGAATTTTTATTTTGTAACTTGGAATCCATCACAGTAGTTGTTCATCGCATTCTCTCTGCTGCAGAGAAGTTGCTACAAGTCTTGGGTTTCTAGGTGACTCTGTTCTTCCAACACTTTAAAGTTTTGATTTGTTTATTATTATCTAAAAACAAACTTCTAATACCAGATTTTTGCATAATGGTGCTGCAGCCATTAGCAGGGACATCTTACAGAAGATTGTCAGAGAACAGCACGGTGCCAGGCACAGAGGAGGAGTATCTGCACAGACCACAGCCGTGCTCCAGCCACCAAGAAATTTTTCCTGAGCAAAGGAGTTTCCAGAGCAAGTAAGCTGCTTCCTCCAACTACATCTTCTGCCACTGCAGGCTACCATTTCCTTTTCATAACACAGCTCATCGTTCTGAATACCATATGCCTTTCTGCAACCATTCAGTGTTCCATCTGAGATACTGGCATAAGATGTACTCGTGCAGAGTTTTACTGTCACGCAGCTTAAACACCTCTGCCCTGGTGTCCCCCAGAAACCAGCTCCCTTGGGAAGAGGGGTTAGACAAAATACTGAAGTCCTAGTTCCTTTGCCGACCATGGGCTGCAACTTCTCTTGGATTTCTACTTGCTCCCACAGTACCACGATGAGGATAAGTAATTCTTAAACCTAGCTACCTGAAGCCCTGTGCATCCATTTTGAGTAAATGGAAGAGCACTAACTGTCCCCTTGCCTCCAAAGAAGCGAAACAGTCTTTGTACAGGGTGAAGAAATTGTTCAGTCTAAATAGTGACAAATCATTATGTTTTTGTGGGGAAAACAGAGAAATGCAGACAGAGGAAATGGCACTGAATTTAAGTATACACGACGGGATATGGTTTCACCTGGAGCTAGGGCTTCTCTCAGTTTTTGGGAGGACCAGATGCAGCATACACAAGAGGAAGAAGGACAAGCAGAACATTTGGAGGAGTGGGTTCAGCCAAAGCTAAAACAGAACCAGCCTCTTCCTCCGTGCTCAGAAACACAAATGTTCCTCAAGCATGGCACCTACCCAGAGTCACCAGTGCCCACATGGAGGACAGCCCTGCCATGGGTCAGTCAGGGACCCTGCATCTCCTACCACCAAGGCCCATGGGACAGCAGCCACACTGCTCCCAAATAGACTCTTGTAAGCACTCTCACAGTGACCTCCACACCACCTACCCTGCAGTAAATCCTCATCAGCATTTACTCTGAGGAATTAAGGGATTACTTCACTAGAGCTGCCTGAGATAAATACCCCGGAGACAACTTCTTTAATAGTTTACTAAATGAACAAGCCCAGTTTAGTCAATGCACCCCTAAGAGCTGCATGAGATTAAGTAGTGGCCTCCTGCTGCCCTCTCCCCCACTGTCAGCCTCAACCCCAGCACATCAGAGCAGGCATCAGCCTCCCCCTGCACCACATCTCAGGTCCTCAGGCAGTGCCCTGTCTGCCTCCTTTTGAGCATCAAAAGTTTCCTTCTGCTCTAGCCACAACAGTCACAAGAGCCAGGCTACATGTACTTTCATGTTAATGCACTAAGGGCTGAACCCATAACCCTTTATTAGTACAAGCAACCCTGCACAAGCTTTAATTTGTGACAGAAGCCAGACTTAGCAGGCATGGAAAGAGTTGGGCTCTCACTGTCCAACTGCTTCTATGAATAAGCAACAAATTTACATGGTTGCTCTTCCGAAGATGACCCTCTCCGCTACATCAATCCCTTGTTCCTCACTCCAGAATAAATCTAAACTCTGTCCCACTGGCAAGACTGTAGCATACTAACTCCTACAGTACATTTAGAGGGTATATGCACATGTAGAGAGGAAAAATCTCAATAAATAAGTGATAGGAGCTGCACAGCCAACCAGGCAGCACAAGTACATCAGAACGGATGCATTGAAAAGCATATGGAAATAGCATGGAGTTTGTTCAATCTGTCCCCATAACACCAAGCTGCACATCCTGCTCCTAGTACTACTGCATGGGGGGAATTTTAAGACCAGGTTAGTTCAATTTGTCATGGAGTTAACTAGTTCTCCTAGCAGGTCCATGCACATCTGTCACTCCTCATTCTGGAGGTACTGGCAACTTTAGGAAGTATTATCTTTTTTAATCTAAGCTTTAAGATCATTTGGAATCTTTTTTACATCCCAAACATCATCACACGAAGCCTGAAAACGTTTAAGAATTAATTTTTTGTTAAATCAGATACAGCTTATGCCTAAATGCTCTCAAAGTGTCAGCTGAAAGCCACAACAAGCCAACACCTAGACTGCAGAAATTCAGCACCAATGCATTATATAGATTCAGCACTTAAATACCACAGTTTGTGTCACATTCAAACAACATGGAAGAGGAGCTCAGTGGGGATGCGTTACAAATTTTACTTTTAAAGAAAAAAGAATCTAGCAGCCCTCTTGTCAGATTTTTTCATCTGAAATGCACTTACAAAGAGTAATCAATGCACCCAGTGGAGACACCTCAGCTGGAAATTCAGAATTAAAACTCAATTATGAGTAATTCCCTATCCTTTCAATCAAGGTTTTCTCCATTTCAAGACATAAGCTTCAGACCAGAACAAAGTAACTCAAATGGCCACTCAATACCAGTCAAATGCATTAAGGCATTCCCAGATACTTACGGAAGTTTCAAGAGCAAAGAAAGGAAAGCTTTCCCCAAGGGGATTGCTACATTGTTAACCATGGAGACCCCTTGGCCTCATCTCTTCCACCTACTGCCCTCACCTGTGAGGCCAGCAACTCCATGCTCATGCTTATTCCAGGTCAGGTGCCACCACAGGTGCACCTAAAGTTAGACCTCCAAATTCAAATTACAGCTACTTCATCTGTCATTAATGGAAACATACAACCTCCCAGCTGCTGTAGTTTGAAATGGAAAGGTTGAAACTTGCTGCTTGAACTTATGCCAGGAACCACAGAAATATCCAGGCTCTCTATAGAGTCCATTTAAGCTCCTTCAGACAAGTGATCAAACCCTTGCTAAGCCCCACACCAGCTGTTACTAACTATAACCATCAACCCAGGCACAGCCACATAAGCCATCAACCAACCAAAGCCCAATGGTAACACAAGCAGAAGCCCAAGCATTCTCTCACAGTATTAGGAAAGTGGATTTGCAGAGCCTCAAAAAAGCCGGAGGAACTCACTTGAATTTGGGGGTCCTCTCATACACACACACACACAAATATAAATAAATATTAAAATTTTGGATATTGCACTTCTTTACCCAATCACTAGAACCTGTCATAGATTAAGGAACTTTTGGAATACAGGCTAATAAAACCAAAAGTCTAACACCACCACTACAGATACTTTTTCTGTCGCTGCAGTCTTTTTTTGGTATTCACTCTTGGGCTGCTTGTGTGACGTATATTCCAGCTAATGCACTCTACCAGCCTGATCTTCATATAGATCTAATTAAAAAAAAATAAAATTCCCAACTCTTCAAGGTAGGAAGAGGAAACATTTCTCCTCACTTACAGGGCTTGCACACAGACCACATGGAAGCAAAAGCTGTGAGGAGCCCATTTCATCTACTTTGTCAGCAATCTTGAAATGAGAGGAGTTTAGGAATCTGCTGCTAACAGCCCAGTACATAACCATTTTCTGTCCCCCTTGACAAGTGGCAGGCACAAGCTACAAACATTTTCTGTGGGATCTCAGAGAGTACAGTAAGGATTACGTATCTGCATTTTCATCAGTTTTCACAAAGTACTTCAAGTGTTAATAATGAAATTGGCCAGAGACTATTAAATACTGACTGAAGTGACAGATCTGCTATATTATTACAGTGTTTGCACAGCAATCATTCTGCAGGTTAAGTTATTTTAGGATGAGTGGTGTTTAAATTAAATACAGTCCCCTGTGTTCTTGTTTCATTTAAAGTCAATCACAGACTACATGCCTGAACATTGTGCAGAGTCAGTAAGTTTTGCTGAGTCTCACTTGTTTGTTTTGTTTCTATCCCTTATTACTCCTTTTGCCAGGCAAGATGAGGAATTTGAAAAAATTCTGCTGTAATACTCCATAGGTTTTCATAGTAAGAACCAGCATGATGCCAACTTGGTGAAAACCAGGCTGAAGTAATTTAACCCAAATAATACGCACAAACTCTGTGCACCATCTTAACCACTGGCACTAGGCTTCAAACAAAGAAAACCTGAATCTAAGTTTCCAACTTGTTTCCTACAAAAATTGGTCAAAATGAATAAAGACACAAAATCCCAGGTCTGTTCTACCCAGATCTTTCTCCACAAGCAGAGATAATACAGCTATTGTATTTAAGGTATAAACAACAGCTTCAGTTTTTGTTGCACTGTTAATATGGCTGCACATAATTGTTTACCTATTGAAAGCATTTTTCAGATATGTATTATCTTCTTCAGACAGTTATGCCATTAATCAGATTTAACTAATCACTTTCCTAGAAAGTGAGCACACTGCTGCACTTGTAATCTAGCTACTTCTTAGCAGGAAACTATTTCAAGTTACAGTAGCTTATATTCCGCTTTCCTGAATGGGTTGGAAACCCATAGCAAACATTAGCATTGCATCCATTATTAATGCTTATTGAAGTACATTTTAATAAACGCTACATACATATGCGTATAAGCATATGCTCTTGCATCAGCCTTTTGAACTGCTCATAGTAAGATGTTTCCCAGAGCATTTACTGTTCCTGCTATGCCACCAAGTGCATTTACTGTTGGCTGAGACGCAGCCTGTCAGGCTAGAAAGAGTGAAGAGAACAGCGTTACGAGGCTGTAGGGAAACTGAGCTGGAAAATAAAACAGCAAGTTAGATGGAGGTCTGCAGGATGGCCCCTTCCAAGGGCACTGTCAGAGAATGAACACAGCCCACAGTGGGCATGGAGGTCACATTCAGTCATAGGGTTCATTTCAATTTTAACATGAAATAGCTGCACTCGGGATGTGGTGGATAAGATAGAGAGAAGCAGCAGGATACTTAACAATCATCTTTATCACTATGAGAACTAGCAGCAAGACTAGACCCCACACAAACAGTAAAAATGAAAAAACCATGTTGCTGACATCTAAAGATATACCAGCAGTGTAGGAATCAGTGCATTCAACACAGCAAACTTCAAATTAGTTAATCTCCAGTACCAATAGTAGTCTTTCAGAAATAAGACAGACCACAACCAAAAAACCTGACCCACACTCATCTCAATGCTTCCATATTTGTAAAGCTGTAAGAAACCAAACCAGCAAATTTAAAACCAAGCACTTCAGAAAATATTTGCTTAGGAAACAGTTGTGGTATCTTAATGCACTTCAGTCTCTACATCCTCTCTGGGAAGTCACTCATCCTCCAGAGCCTAGCAGCCTCAGCCATATAAAACCTCAATAACTTACCTCCTAGTCCTGCAGAAATGGGCCTACACAAAGCTGATAAGACTCCACGTACTCCCACCAGCTCCTGTGCAGCAGCCAAGCCAACAGCCCCAGGCACAAGGAAAAGCCCTACCTTATCTACCCTCCTCCCAAATCAAGCAGCCTCCAGCACAGCACTCATTGCAAACAGCTGAGAGGCTGAGGCAGCTCCAGCTGTGAAACCAGGACCAAGCCCCACCAAAGAAAGGCATATAGCCCACACCTGAAGTACATCAATGTAATGGGGATTTATCTTATATATCAGACAACCGAGAATAAGGGAATTGTAAGGAAACACTAGTTAAACTAGACAGGTCAAAACCCTGTGCCATAAATTTCACTAAGGGAAGAGTTTTAAGACTTATTCTGACAATATTTTTCCTTTTGTATCAAGCTTAAGTGTGTGGGTTTGGATGTCAGGGCATCTGGGATACTGCTGACAGAAAGTACACAGGTCTTTAAATCCACTGTGTGAAAGGGGCAGATGTTCCCTGAAGGGCAAAAGGCAGTGAGTAAGAGGCAGGCCAGACAGTGCCCGGCAAGGGATATCAAACACAGCCAGGAAGCTAAGAAGTTTTGTGGGATCTGAGCACGTGTTAAACCACCCATTCCATGAAAAAGACCAGTTCTCCAAATCAGCACAATTAACAGACTTTTACTTGCTACCTTTTCTAAACACTGAACCATGGAAAGCTGGGCTTTGGGCAATTTGAAAAGGGGACATGAAAGGATCTAAACAGCTACATCACATTTAGCAGAATTCATATTTGCAGAAAATGAAAGCCTTTGCATGTAAGCATTAGAAAATACTTGCTTTCTGGATGACCAATGTAACACCTTAGAAAGATCATGCAGTTCTAAACAGACAAGCTCATTACTTCTAAAGCTAGACTTCTTTTAACTGTCATAAGCTGGAGGTCCCAAATCCCTAAACAATTGAAAGTCTCACCACTCACCATGTGTTCCTGGCGTTTGCCGTGCTACAAGCACTCCGTCTCACTGAATGCCATAGGTCCCCTCAGCTCAGTGTTGAACTCATGCATAGGTATTTGCGAGGTCAGGGGCCTGAGCAATAAAGAACTCATGGGATATACTATAATAAAAACTGGAACTAGAAAATTCTTGCTTGAGTAGCGTTTATGAAGATTTATTGTAAATATATTTTAACATTAAGTAATAAAAGTTGTAAAATATCAGATTGTTACATGCTTTAGCTGCTCTGTATGAAAACATTTTACCTAAGATAGCTTTTAAAGTAGTCCAACTATATGCATGCTTTGCCATCTGCTTTCGAATTGAATGATCCCTCGAAAGCAGCACCATAAATATTTCCACAAATGAGTGATCTGTTCACATTATATCCACTAATGCTATCTTATGGCAGAGAAAACAAATAACTCAGATGTCACGTCACTGCACACAGCAACAATAAGGTGCACTCTGACTGGGTTTTAGCACATCACTAAGAACTGCATCACTGGTTGTCTCTGAGGATCTAACCTGGCTTTTTAGAGACATATTTCTTGACAGCCTGTCAAGAAAGGCTGGAGATGCACACTGAAGAAAGAATACCTTTAGCATCTCATTTTTTTTAGAGATGATGAATTCTAATCTGGGTTAACTCGCAAAAGGATCTGAACAAAAGGATGAATAGGAAGTAGCAAAAGGGGATTTATAAAAGTGCTTTTATAAAATGAAGTCTTAAAGGCAGAATATGCAAAAGAAAATTTTTATGCATTGGTTATACAATCTGTTAGTCTATTCAATGTTTTAAAATATAAGAAACTTATTTTCCATGTTTATAGAATTGGTAGCTATTTCAAAATGCTCTCATCAGCTTTCTGGGAGACAATGAGAATTTTACCAGTCAAGCAAATGCCCACACAAGGCTGAAGTTCATTGACTAAGGAAAACGGTTCCTTGTCAATGTTCATAAACTCCAGGTCCCTGCTTGATCTTACCAGCAAAGTGTTCAGGCTGAAAAAGGGACTTTAGCATAGGGGATTTCTTTATATTCATTTTCTGTCCAGCATTGGGCAGATCAGTGAGTCCAGAGAAGAGTGGTGCTGGGCGGTGTGGGGAGTACCCCAGCCTTCCCTGCAGCTCCTGCTCTCCAAAGCCCTGCTGCCATACGGGCTGGGTGAAATCAGCGGCTTTGCCCTAGGAAAGGGGTTGGTTCAAGTGTCTACACAAACACAAGGAGAGCTTAAAGTAGAGCTTGTCTCTGGGATGGCAAGACCAGGGAGGCTTTCCAAGGCCCCGTACCAGCCGACTGCTGCGGTACTTGCCAAGCCCACCTGAAGCTCTGTGAACACCCCTCTGTTGTTCCTTTTCTTTTCTTTTAAAGTAACCACTGAAGAAAACCACAGGGTGGGTGAGTTATGTCAAGTGCTTAAAGGCAGCTGAACAAAACCAGTCTGGTCTATGCTTGACACCCCCCATCATTTACTGAATTTTTATTTCAAAAATGAATGAAGCAAACCACTGCTTTAATAAGGCTCTTCTGTTTGTCAGAAATAAAACATGAAGTTGAAGCCGCAAGTGGGGAAATTATCAAGGAAGATGAGTTAAAGTGCAGTTAATGCAGTTTTTCTTATAGATGCTGTTCTTGTGACAGATGGCCTGGTCTTCCTGCCATACTAACAGGAAAGAAATGGCCCTGCGGGAGGAAAGTAAACAAAATTTCAAATAGATCTATTGTTTCAGCAGACAGGAGAGACACCATACACTCAAGCAGCTAACAGCACTGACTGAATAACCTCAAAGATGGTCTTCCATATGAGGATAGACCTTTTCCTCTTTGTTGCTTCTTGAGAGCATCCTCTAGGATTAGCCACACCCGGGAATTAGGAAACTGACTTTAACATCACAGCATCCAATGTTATCTAATTTTGCCCTTGGGTTAAATTGTAACATCAAGGATATTACCTATTGGCTAACAAATAGGAAAAATGGTGGTAGAAATAATAATACTCTTATCTATAGGTTCTAAAAAAATTAAGAATACCAGATGTTACCGTTCTTTCCAGTTGCCATGCAACCACAGCTACCCTGCTATGCTTCACCTTCCTAATCTCCTTAACAGCTAAGTCTAAAACAAGTACAATTAATTCCCCAGTGAACAAGACAGGACATCACCCAGTCTTGTGGTTACAGAAGTACTTTGACTGTTGGTATACAAACACTAAACAGATACAGCACCAGCGCACAGCATGGTGCTGAGCTGTGGTTTTGTAAGACTAACACTAGTCATTGTTGCAAACTATTCTCTTTCCTGTAACACAAGTTTTTACAACTCCTAACAGGTATTTCTTACACTGCTTAGGAGTAGAGGACTTGCCAGTCCTCTGGTGATCCAGGCAGCCTCTTACCCTAGAAACCCAGATAGAAACGAGCGTGCTGTGCTTCAGCTGAGCAGCGTATAGAGGCATTAGGACATGTAGAGTATTAACAGTTTACTCACTATGCCCACTTATGCCCTCTGACAATAACTATATGAATAATGATCATATTTTTCTCTTTTATGAGAAGATTTTATTTTCTCTTTTATGTCTCGGGTGATCTGCTTTGTTGTGTTTTTTACACAAATAGCTTCTGGACCATATGTATGAAAAACATGATCCTTATAGCTGTGCTAAATCAGATCACTTCCATTATTAATAAAATGGATGGTGAACAGTGGATTTGCTTCTAATAAATATATGTGTATATTTGTATATTTATAGAAAGTAATAAACATTCAAAAATCCCTTTTATTTGGAAGTGGGTCTTATTTATACCAGACATTGACCTATACTACATTGCTTCCCGACCACAGTGCAGATCTGGTCAGCAGCCATAGAAATGATTGGAATTAGTACTGAATATGAAGGTGTTCTCAGAGTTTCTGATTCAGCGATGAAGATTTTGTTGTAATGACTATAGATCGTACAAGTGACATGCCAGTTTTGTGCAATGCCTTATTTCACAAATAAAACAAATACATGAAAGAGGAAAAGAGCTTTCCATTTAATTTCCTGTGAATTCAAGCTCTGGGCAGTGGCGGGTATTTGCATATAAGCTGTGTAGGAACAACAATGATGACATTTTGTGTTTTGACAATTATGGCTTTCTGATATTTTTAAAGGTGTTCTTAAATGATAAATACTTTAGTTACACACATGACGTATATGCTCTCAAACATTTACAAATGATGATAATTCTCCATTCATCTGCTGTAGAAAATAATGCATTGGAAAGGGCAGGCAGACACACTTGGCTGTGAAATAGGGTGGTATTAAAACCTCTGTTTTTCAGAACCTATTGTGACTGTCCTGCTCCCTCTCAAAACTTCTCATGCACAGATTTCTATTCCTGCCTTCAGCCCACTGCCAGAAGTCACCACATCCCTCCAATTTAATCAAATTTCCCAGGCTGAGCTGTCCCCTTTTGATATAGTGACCTTGATCGGTCAAAACCAGGAAAGAGTTAAACAACTAGGTGTGCCAGGGCCAAGTCTTCAGGAAAAGAAAATTATATGTTGGCTATTGTACCAAAAGCAGACCCATGCCTAGGACTCCGCTTCCAAAGATCTCCCCTAAAGATTTTAGATGCACGGTTCTGAAAGGCAGCACTGTGGCCAGCTGTTCTGCGGATGAAGAGGAGAGCAGGGCTGACTGGTTACTCCCAAAAGATACCAATAAACGGATGGTTAAATGCCCATTCACCTGTCAGTTTGGGACTTTTAAGGAGGAGGCTGATAGGAAGCAAGTTAGCCTGGGCGTGGGCTATTAAAAGAATTTTAGCAGTCTGACAAGGAGCATAGATCTTACCCTTGGCTTCAGGCACAAGTATGTACTTGTCCAAATTATGCTTTCATGGGTTCATCAGGTTTTTAGGATTTGCCAGTCTTCATGCACTGTTACTCAAACAAAAGTTCACAGAAAAAAACCACATGCTGTCTGCATAAAAAGGTTTGCATAGCTGTGCTCTAAAGCCAGCTCACGTTTCAAAGTCAGAAATGATCACGTTCGGTTATAACTTGTCATAGCATCAAGCACTAGTGCCATGATTTCCCATTTACTGTTCCTTAGGCACATGGAAATGCGCAAAATAATTTTTACTGTCATACAAACTAATACAGAAATCAGTTAAAATGAGATTTTAACGTTCTGATTACATACTTAGATTATTAATTGCTAGTCCAGCCCTCCTTTCATTTTGCTGCCTTCTCATTATCTTGTTTTTGCAGTAGATGATAAGGGAGAAAGACAGACAAACCTGAATGGTACTGTAGCCAGAGGGGCATTTAAAATATTGCTCTGCACCTGGGAAACAGGTTTAATTACTGCCGCTGTCAAAATGTTTTAATGTAAACAGGTTTCCTGATGGATCACATTTCCTTACTGTGAACTATCATCCCCTGAACACAATCCCCTTTATGGTAGGGCTTAAAATGCAGGTATCATAAATTAGAGCAATGAAGCTTTTATGATTAAAGATGCTTCATCTGCTTTTAATGCCTCAAATTATAGAAACTATAACAAGCCTTCACATTAAAATTTAAATAGGATTAAGAGTCTGAAACTCTCTATAAAGTAGGTATCATAGGCCTGATTCATTCTGAGATGGCGGAGAGCTTAGCACAGACACAGGAGAGAGGCAGCTCCCACTTCCTCTCTTTTGGACAGCTTGGAATAGTCCTAGCTGTTGACTTACATTAAGAAGGGACTGAGACGGTCCTAACCTGTGTACCAGAGACAGTCTTTCACGTACCAAGGGAATAATGTGATTCCCTCAGCCATGTTTTCTCTGTTATATAATGCTGCTCCTGCTGGAGACCTTCCTAAAAGGTCTTCCAGAGAGCCAGAAAGCATGATCTCCACCTGCGCTTACTGCTCTAGTCCTCAGGGGTACCTTGGGTCCTTTAAAAGAAACATAACTCCTGTTTATCTAGTACAAAAGAGGATTCACCATAATAATACCTGCACACAAACTGAGAGATGATTCTGATTACCCTGTTGTATTTGATTTATGTAATCATCTTATCCTCTTCACCTTACTCTTGGTAATAACTTCTGAGACCATGTTTCATATTAAACAGTGTTTGTCAAAAGCAGATTTAAAATCTGTAATTAAAACATTTGTTTCCACAACATATTTATATTCTGTTCATCAAGATACAGAAACATGGATCTTGCTTGACCAGGTACCAACAGGCAAGGAAGCTCAGCTTTCAGATATGCATACTACCTCAGAATTAAAAAAAAAATGAAAGAAAGAAAAAAAGTAAAATAAATGAAATTATTTCACGTAGGTGGTACATGAAAGAGGAACCTCAATTCATCTTATAAATTATTCATGGTGAATTATTCACTTGACTCATATAGAGATAAAGAAGGTGCTTTTTTATACTATAAAATCTACTCAGGCTTAAAACCTGTATTAATATGAAGTAATGCATGATTATAGTTGGAGATGTACTTTTAAATCATCTTTGTGAAATCCGAGTTTGACTGAAGACTAAATATGCACTCTGTTCCTTGGTACAAGTAGTCACATGGAAAATGTGCAAGTGAAATGCAGAATCCAAGAAAAAACAAAGGGCACCCAACTTTGTAGATCACAAGTTCCCTCACTCTTTTGGGGGATGAAGTAAGTAAGAAAAGTCCAAAACACTCTAAGGGCATTCCTCATGGCTTCTGATTTGTGTTGTGGGACCATAGCCTTCTCTTCATGTACCACACCAAACTTTTCAGTTTGTATTTTTTCTAATATCAAGTTCAGACTCATAAGATCCTTTTGCTAAATTATGGAAAGTCTAAGCCCTGATCCTCCCCGCCTTTAGCCATGGTAACGACAGTACTGTGAACATTCCCACTGATTTATTGCTGTAGTTCAGATGAGTGAAATTACATATGCACCTGCATGTTAGAAACACAGGAAGGAAACTCTTAGTTAATCAAGGCCAGTCTTCCAACACTGAAACACTACTGTAAATAAATGCCCTACAGAAACAGTTCCATATTTCAACAGCCCTTTTATTAGTGGAAAGCTCTTCCAGAATCTCACTACTATGAAAGTTATGAATGTTTTCCCCTGATTTCTGTTCTACATTCATTCATGCTTGTACCATTTTGTCCTGCTTCAGCATGTTAGGATTAGGACATAACTTGAAAATGCTCCAAGTTTGATTAATACCTCACTTTCTTATCTGAGATCCAACATAACACATCTCACATCTGATTAAACAGCACTCACATGAAAAGTCACCTTCAATAACTAACATTCTTTGCTGATCAAACACAACTGTGCTAAATGAGAGAAACTGAAGTATTCTGTAGGTCCAGAAACCTGTTCACACCTAACAGCATGGACTACAAAGCCGTAATAACCACATCACCTCTATAGTATAGACACTAACTAGTTTCCATGGTGATCTCATATTTCAGAGCAAATATTAACACTAGGCAAACTGGAGAGCTGATGAAGATGTCTGGATGGTGGTATGGCGCTGGACATTACGACCTTCTCTGGTGATGACAGCAGTAAACCCTTCCAGACTTATAAGATTGGAGTCATATTTGATCTTTCCCAGGAAGCTCCTGGCCCGCCCGCTCAGCAGTCAGAAATCAATGTCATACTTTAACTTCCCTCTCTCTGGTGAACACAGATGTCGATGTTATAATGCTGGGCATATTATGGGCTCCACTTGGTCCAGTTTACTAGAATACCTGTAGCCAGCCCTGGCAGCTAACTTCTGATTATACCGCAGCATGCACAATACTGCCCATGGTCTGTTGCCTGACTTTTGTGCTAGCAGAGTCCACACTTCCTTTAGAAGTAGAAGCTTTTAGTCCAAATTTTTTTATGAACAGAGGGCAAAAAGAAAAGCAAGTGCAGTTTACCATCAAAAATCAAAGATGTATGTGCAATAAACTTGAGAAGCCTAAAAAACAGAGTTACCTAAAATCACTCAGTGACATTCGAATTCATATGTTTTTTTTCTGTATATTTGTTAAGATGGCCACTTTGCTTTAAGCAGTTTTCCATTTTTGTTCCTTTTAACTGCTGAAATTAAGGCCAGTATGAATTCTAGCCATTTAAAGTCAGGGTTCATTCCAATAGTAAGATTGTCACTAAGACGAAGATAGATACATTGATGCAAAAGAAACCTGATATGCACAAAATTGTACTCAGATTCCCTCAACAGGATGGCAGATATTTCATTCAGTTCCCTGGATTTTGTTTGCTGATATAGAGTGATACAGATTTTGTTCTGAAGATATTTTTTTATTTCAATGTAAGAATAACTGCAAGATATAGAACTATCTTTTGTATATTAACAGGTTTTAATTTCATTCAGAGAATTTAAAGCACTGGTTATTTTCAAGGAAACAGTACAAATCCATAAGATAATAATCATTAAGTTGTGAAGTTACTGTATTAATTTATTATATCACCCAATACTAGTAGAGACCGTTCAAAATCAGAAACTCACCAGAGTTTCTATTTTGAGCTCTAACCAGATGACCACCTGTCTTTAAACAATACTTTTCATTAAAAATATGTTTTTGTATATATGCATGGTAATAAGAATTTTTAATTATAATGCAGATTCTTAGCATCCCATTTTTAGCATCATCCCATCACCCTGTGATTGCTGTCAAGAAATTGTCCTCTTCTTTCCTATCAGATATGTTTCTATGAATTGCATGTCTTTTGTCTTTTACCTTAAAACTTTTAATCCCAAGTGCCCAATGCATTTGCGAAGGATTCTTCCTTCAATAGGTATTTTAGAGACAGGCATAGGACACAAAGTTTGCATCTGTACCTTCATTTTCTTTACAGATATCAGAAAGATAATCAGTAAGCTGTGTGATTTTGGAGAAAACTTAATGCTGAATAACAAAACAATTGAAATTACTTGGGTTTTTTGTGGGTTTTGTTTGTGTTTTTTTTTCTGCGAAGAGTTTTCCTAAAAGTTTCCATTCTGGAAGATCCAAAATGCAGCTATGAGATCCACAGCTGACAGTCCCCCTGTCCAAACAAGGCAACGCAGAGAGCAGCAAGTTCTGTGCCTCTGCTCCTTCCCCACAGCTAAGCTGCCACCCTGCTCCTTCTAAAAGCAATCAATAGAGATTTGGACATTGCTAGCAGACAGGCACAGAACTGTCATCACAAAATTAAAGCACAGAAAATAAGTGTAGAACAATCTGAGAAAGTCTAGCCTTGAAATATAAGCTTTTACCATTCAGTTAATTAATTCTGGGGAAAATTTTTGATCAAATCTCATTATTAACCTTGCTGTCAGGTGGTGAATCTGTCTGCTTTTCTGAAGCAGGTGTTGGCTGATAGCCATATCTTATCTTAGGTCATACATCTCCAAAGACTTACATTTTTTTAAAAAAGGATTACACAGAGAAGAGGCTGGAGGTCTTTTGAAATTACTGTACAATGCATATATTTAAGTTTATTTGTAAGATTTTGCAAGATGTGTGTGTGCCCAGCAATGTCCCTCTCATGAAAGGTGTTTTGGTTTATCACTGAAGCAAACATTTGAATGTCCTTTTCAGAAATACAAAAAACTGCTATAAAGCTCTTTCTATAACAAATTATTTAATGAACATCAAGCAAAGTAATTCTTTTTGTGTTCTTAACCCAAAACTTCTATTTTGAGGGAGGGGGGAAATACTGGTTAGCAAGCACTTATTACTTAAAAGAAGGATAATTACTTTTGCTGCTGTGAGAGGGACTGGATACTTATATCTGGAAAAACAGTTATTGCAACTACTTTCTAAAATGCTTCATAATTATACAGCATTACTGCACACTGCAGAGTTGTTTCCATGCTAAACATCAGTTTGGACATGCTCAAATTTTACAGGAGTGAAAACAAGTATGCATTTTTCTCTAGACCACTGTGTCATGGGAACATTTTTGTTACAAATCTGACACATAAATTCATATACTCTGGATGCCTTCTGGAAACTGACCCTGTATCCCAGGTTTGAAATCTATTATGAATTAATTACAGCTTTGTGTTTACATACAGAATAGCAGGCTATCTGGTACTTCAATTTTAGTTAAGAAAAGTCTTCTGGCAACGTGAAACACTGACTTTGGTTGTTCCTTTACCAGGAGGCAGAAATGCAGCAAAACCCATGCAAATTAATCTGCATTTGAACTCTGTAAAACTTGGATTGACTGTTAAGGGTCCATGATGTTTACCCAATTACTATTTTGTGTATTGTACAAAGTTCAATGTTAGAGACTTTTTACAGCTAAAAAGCAGTCTTTGGAAGACCTTTCTAACAATTTTCTAGGAAAAATACAGACAACTAAAATAATGTGTGGATTAGTTAGGTCTTTGTACTATTGCTAAGTGAGGACATTTTCTTTATGGTTCTTTTGCCCCTTGTTGAGAACAGAAGCTTTACAACATATTGACAGTTACTTTTGCAGGAAGTAAACCCAGTCAACTCCCATCTTATCAAAAAAAAATTCAGTCCTGGACACAGAAACTGTATTAAAGACTTAAGATCCATCTCCTGTGAGCTAGCTGCAAACGTCCCCTGAGATGCTGTGCACCTTGGATCAAGCTTTAATTCCTTTTCTATAATATTGGTCAGGATACCTGTCTTTTCAATCCTTCTCTGTACCCTCTTCATCTACGAAACCCTAAGAGTCCAAATTTTTCCACTGACCGATATGTGGGTCAGTGTGCTCACAAAACTAGTGCAGAAATGATGGTGTACCATACTCTTGGAATGAACATAAACTGAAGACTTCAAGGACTCACAGGCTTTTAGCTGCTGGTCTCTACCATTACTACGACACCCCAGTGCCTTAAAGCAACGAGCTGGCACAGACTCCTCTGGCTGTGACTGTAAAAACGGTGCTGCTCAATGATAGAAACTTAGAGCATCACGTACAAATTCCAGAATAGATATTTTTATGACCTAACTTAGTACAGAAGCCAGATTTCTCATATTTTTAGAGAGTGCTGAATATGGCTCTTTTCATGGTCCTTGCTGTCAAACAGCAGTATGGTTAAAACACCATTACAAATCCCAGTTATCCATCCCCATCATATTTATTGCATTACTACCACCTACTTACCCTTCCAGTTAAGCTTAGGAAGCTGTTTACAGAATAAACATAATAAAAAAATGCCATAAATTGTATTGTAATAAAAGATTAAAACTTATTTGTTGTTGTAAATAAAATACAGCGTCTGAAAGGGTATTTCTCTGCTGAAAATCCATTATCTGTAACATGTGCAATAGAAATTTCTCATTCATGCTCATCATAGCATTAACGGCCTGAGAAGAATCTGTGCAGTTCAGTGACCTATTATCCATGCTATTTGATTAGATGCAGCCAACACGTTTTTATTTGGATAAAACTCAGCTTAAAACATTTTTAAGATTTCTTTACCCTTTTAAGGAAAATCTGACAAATATATTGTAGCACAGTTGCTTATCATCCTACAATGGCATAGTGTGAATCACTGAAACTGAGTTGCAAAAAAAAAAATAAATCTGGTCACTATACACAAAGGGAATCAGTACTTAAGAATTTGAACTGTGATATAATGGAACTTGCAAAGTAGTTTAATACCCAAAATGGAAACTTTAAGGGTCACGGTTTTGAGACACAACAGCACCGAAGATGTAAAAAGGCAGGCACCTTGTGGAATTTCAAAAGTCCCCACATCTGCATTCAACCCACGTTTCTGTTGGGATGAATGTGGTACTGGGCATATCTGTCTGCATCTGTATGTTTTGGTCCCCCTATTCTTTTTTTTCTGACATAAGATATCTGCATAGAAATAGCCAATACAGAAAACAGGGCAACTTCTTATGAGAAAAGGCTGAGGGACTTGGGTCTTTTTATTCTGGAGAAGACTGAGGGGGAATCTGATCAATGCCTATAAATATATACAAGGTAGGTGTGAAGAGGAAGGGGCCAGTCTTTTTTCAGTGGTGCCCAGTTACAGGACAAGAGGTAACGGGCACAAACTTGAACACAGAAAGTCCCATCTAAACATGAGGATGAACTTCTTTACTTTGAGGGTGGCAGAGCACTGGAAAAGGCTGCCCAGAGAGGTGGTGAAGTCTCCATCTCTGGAGACATTCAAAACCCACCTGGACACGTTCCTGTGTAACCTGCTTTACGTGGAGCTGCTCTAATAAAGGGTTTGACTGGATGATCTCCAGAGGTTCCTTCCGACCCCATATCATTCTGATTCTGTGTGATTCTGTGATTCTTACACTTTCTTATTCCACAGCCTTTCTTTGTGAAGCCAGCAGTTGCCTGGATCTGAGCAGGCTCAGCCCTGGGCTGCTCTGAAGGAGCAGAGAGCCAGTCGTGCAAAGCACTCTGGGGCTGGCAACACTGCTTGCTCAGTTGTGCACAACAGCACCTCGACCTCTGACAGCCAGCAGCTCTGCAGGTTTTGTTGGCTGTGGCTGCAGGGAAAAATATCCTCCCAAACAGTGACTATTTTGGCTGTGGTTGTATTGGAAGGAGCCCATTTAGTCCTCTGTTTTCCGCTGAGACTGGAAATGTGCACCTGAGGAAGGCACTGTCCCTATACAATGGATGTGGGCTTATTAGTATATATTATGCTCAATACAGAATATAATTTTTTTGGCAGTGTACTATATTGAATATAGATGAACTGCAACGTTATCAATGAAGTTGCCTTCACTGCTGACAGCTTTCCATTGTGTAAGATAAGACCATCCACATTTAAAAGCTGTTCCTCCAGCTGCCTTTGGGGGCCAGAATTATGGAGGCGCCTATGCACCCACTAAAATCAAATGAGAATTATGCCTAAAATTTTTTCACAGCTGGGCTATTAATGACTCCAGTGCTCACATGAAGTCTACTTTATTTTATATTTAGTGCTTTATGGCAGTATATAACAATAAGATAAGATTTGCACCACTCCACTTTCAGTTTTTTAAGGTGCAGTCCTCAAACCAGAGAACCCATAGCTAAATTTGTCAGTGACGGGGAGCGTACTCAAGGAGAGATTAATAGGGAAGACAGAAAAACAGGTTGCAAAAGGATTTAAGGGAGGAGAATCTCAGGGATACAGAACCATAGAAATCTTTTAAAATTTCTTTTTAAAATGTTAATAAAGGATACTAAGTATATAACTGCTCTAAGGAAACAAGGCAGATGCAAATATTAAGAACACAGTAGCAGCTAACCTTCAGGTTTTGGATTAACACATGTTACAATTCAACAAAGCCTGTGAAAGCCCATCAACTCCAATCTCTTTTACGTGCCTTTCTCCAGGTCCATATAGCATAGGACAATTTAATACTCAGGCTAAGAGGCTTAAGTATTGGCTTTTGCACAATGCTACTACTTTTCTGTCATCAGGACTACAGCTGTGACTGTTGCTGCTACTGGTGAAGAAATACAAGTTTAGATTTTGCTGGGTGCTTTGAAGTACTTAGGCAGACAATGCAGACAATTAAACAAAAAAAAAATCATCAGTTTCTCCCAGGGAATGTAACAAAAATCTAACAAAATTCAGCAAAGGGCAACCTTTTATAAACAGAGTAAATAAGATTTGGTGGATATGGTAGAAGAATGGACTGATAAAGCAGAAAGTGAGAAATGAGAACTATAGGATATCTTTGTTCAGTTAAAAAAACAATTTCTGATGGGAACATAGGTACTACTGGAATGGAATTGTTCTTAATTTTTGCCAAAAAGAAGATCAAACATTTTTAATGAAAAGTAAGTTCAGGCAAGAAAATAGCAAAATTAATTGTCTTTACTGATGGTATTCAATGCTTTTTTTGCAACTAAATTTCAAAGGACCATTTAGAGAGATTTCATTATTATCATCTATGATTCTATGATCTTCGTTTTATAGACATAGAAATTGAGATACATGATCAGAACAAGTAGATTACAAAAAAAAAAATTCCAAGAAATTGCCAACACTGAAGAACAGATTGTGGAATCAGCAAGAAAATGGATAGAAAGATGAGAAAGTGCATGTGTAAGCCATGCAAGCAGTCCACGTGGTTGCTATTCATCTATTATCCCCCGTATATATAATGAACTCTCTTAGAGCAAAAAGTTAGCTATAGAAATCTGTATCTGCTTCTCTTATTGCACATAATTATTTTCCTTTATTTGATAAAACAGATTTAAATTACTGCTGCATTGTCAGATTATGTTTCTATGGCCTATTTTATCAAATGCATTGGCTAAATCTGTGTCGGGCAACAATTTTGCCTACTTGGATTTAATGTAACTGCGGGACATATAGGCCATTTCACCAGTGCATTTGTAAGTATGTAAAACCATCTCAAATTCACAAATAGCTGTCAAGTGCACAAAGGCTATATTTTCAGTTCAGCAAACTTGCTACCACCACTTCTGCTTTTTGTTTATTATGCAAACCCAACAGCATTCAGTATTTTTGTACAGTTGATAATTGCTAATTACAGAAGGAAAAGTTATCTGATTGTCAACCATGGAATCAAATGAATTGAAAATATTCCATCAAGCATTTAACGAAAGTGTAGGAAAAAGACCGACTAAAAATAACAATGAACATGTTCTTTGCATTGAAAGATCATTGGCAGAAGCAAATCACACAAAATTCAGATCCTTATTGCTTAATCATCTCACATTTCATTAGCCACAGCTGCCAATTGTCTTGTGCAATGTGAATTGCTTTTCATAACAAAAAAAAAAAAGAGAGAAAAAAGAAAGAAAAAAAGAAATATATTTCTTAGGCTGGAAATCGTTTTCACTAAGATGCAGTGTTGGAATGCAAATATTCATTTCTGAATTAATTCATGGCAGAGGGCTTGGCCAACCTGAGCTAATCACACCCCTGGGGTCCTCTAATCCTCTAAAGCTGATTATCTCATGATTGTCACACCCACTGGGAGTTCCCTTTGTCATTAGCAAATTCAGACTGTAGTTTAAAAAAAAATACTTGTTTTGATGCTAAGGTTGGGTAGTGAATAGCAGTTCTAGCTCTAATCCTTTGGCTGGCTGACAGGAGGAAATGCACTCTAGTATGTCTCATTGCTCCCTCAGAATTGTTAGGATTCAGAGAACCAACAGCTAGCGAGGCAGGTAGCAAGATTACATACTGATAAAACAGCTTTGTCCCTCCAAACTTCAAGCAGATGCCAGTAATAAATACATGTGATTCTCTTTTTTTTTTCTATTTGTTTAGTGTATCTGTTTTGATGGCAAATTGGCATCAAGTCATAAAGAAATTTGGGCAACGTAAATTGCAAATATATTGTACAATGCAGGTTTCACGATGTCCTCTTCAAAATCTGTCTTCTACCAAGAATGTAGAAGCTGTAGGAGGAGCAGACATGCATGGGAAGTTCACAGCCTGCATGGGAAACAACTGGCATTGAACAGGTGACATCCTTCTCCAGCAGGTACTTCTTAATGTTATTTACTAGATTACCTCAACAGAGAACTAAAGTCAAAGTTCAAAGCCCACTACTGGGGCTATTACATGTGCAAGCCCTGCAAAATATGGTTTGTGCATTCAGCCACGTTGCATAGAAATTCTCCATGTGGGATTATTTTCATTTATTCAATATGAGTTTTGTGTGCTGTGGAACTTGTGTTGTACAAACACTATAAAATCTGAATTTGTGTCAAGCTGGAAAAGTGTGTGGGAAAGCTTGCATTTAGGGTAAGCTTTGAATTATTCATCACAGTTATTGTTGAATTTGCATTGTTTGTTACCAGCATTTCTAAGCTGCTGGAATTTGCTTGATATGTTAGCTGTATTTAAGATACTGTAGTGCCTTTCTACTTCCTAATACAAACATTGCTTGTTTGTAATCTGAACTGTTTATATTTCTAATAATGACGCTTTATTTATGGGATTTTTTTTTTTTTTATCTCTGTTGGTTTGGGGGTTTTTGTTGGTTTTGTTTTAAATAAAAAAGTAATTGCAGGCGAGTACACATGTGTGTGCACGTGCAGGTATGGGATGTGCAAGAATGGAAAATCTATTAACTTTTTCAGTTGTTATATGAGAAAATTGCTGGCACTTGTTTGATGTTCATAGAAATACTAGTATGACATACTGTCATGTCATTTACTTTGAATCCATCTATACATTTAAAGTTTCATTCAGCTGTAGAGTGTCCAATCTATATTACAATAATCACCTTGTCTTGCTCAATGAAATTCATACCAATCCTCTGAAGTTTGTATTATGAGATTTATCACCCATCTGCATGAAAGATTTTAAGATGCGTTAAAATGCGTATTTTGTGAAAACATGTAATGAGATGTGAACTGTACATAACCTGGCTCATAATGTTTCAGCAACATAAAGAAGTGCGAGATCTGCTGTATAAGTTTAATCATGTGTGGTTTGCAATGCATTTTGCATGCAACATGAAACTTATGCTACTAAATTTTTGTTCTTTCTTGAACAGGCTGAGAAATTTTTATCAGGCAAGTTAAAATGTATTACACTTTGCATATTGAAAATCTGTTCTCTGTCTGTTGTGAAGCTGGTATTGCATCCATGCTGCTATTGACGTGAATATGTGCACTTTGCTCATGTGTGCTGTAGGACTGTATTAAATGCTCTGAATAATATATGCATGCTGAGAAATCTGACCTACACAATGAGAAATTTGTGCTGAGTTTACTGTGAGTGTATCACTTATCTCTCCCGCAAGAGAGATATTCACAACATGTGTATTCTATGACATTTTCATTATAAACAGGAGATCAGATTTTACCAAAGGAAGGTAGTGCTGTAATAAAATCATGTGCTCAGTACACAAGCATAGATACACAGACAGACAGTGTGATCTAGAAGATATTACAGACTTTACCAAAACTCTAACTACAATAGTAGCAAGATTTTTCCTAAAATCTTCACATGATTCTGCATGAAATTTGATATGGTAGTTTCCATAAAAGATATAGGTACATTTGTGTGAGAAACTTCCTATGAGCTTGCAATCATAATGAAAGATTTATAGTTCAAGCTCATTCTAGATATTTGTACTATGTGCACGCACGATAAAAATTATGATCTCAAACCCAGTTCTGCCAATCCTCAACATTCACAAGTCTTAATATACATGGTATTTTCATACATCCCTAGCTCCCTATATTAAACACTCATGGAAGACTTTAAACTTGAATTTAAACAAATTACTCATGTTAAAATTACAAAGTAAGAATTGAAAATGCAAGGCTTTATGCACATAGACCAAATAAAAATCAGCCACCACTACAGAAAGGTATTTTTTAAAAATAGCTTCACAATGACAGTAAAACTTCTACACTGGAAATGATGGAGAAATCTGACATACTAAAGCCATTAAGTTAGAAGTTATATATCTCAAGCAAGTTATCAGGCTATTCAAAATAATGACTTTAAGAGGCTGTTTTTCCCATCAGTAAATTAACTCAAAAAGCAGAAAAATCTAAACTTCAAGGATCATGTAAGAAACCAGTGTCAGAAAGTGCAAAAACTCTGAATTAGAAATAATGTACATTTTACTTTAAACGGCACTTTACTGGTTGAATTTTTTAGAAGTTACATTTCTGAAACAAACTATTTTTGTCGTATCAGTTAATACACTGTGAAATGCCCATGGAGAATTATAACATCTAAGCTAGTGTCACATGACAGCAAAAACAACTGAGCTGAAAGAATGCAATTTACAATTGTATTGGTGAATCCAAGCCTTACTGTGTACCTGCTAGTCTTTTAAGTCTTCAGCTTTCATTGCAAAAATCATTATTTTCCTGGTTGCTTTAGACTCTAAATCTTTAAACTGTTCATTAAAGCTTGTAAATCACTTAGGAACTTTTCATAATGTTACGATGCTTGCCTAGCTGGCTGGAGGATAGATGTGTAGAATGTGTGCGTGTGCACAGACGTGTGTGAACATATTTTCCTCAATGTGTCACCAACAAAATGAACTGTCTTATGAAGTATGACTGAGCTTCTTCCAATGTAACTATAGAATAGAAAAGAGAAATGGGATTTTAAAAATCCCTCTCACTACTTGGAAAGCTATGCATACACCAATAATTTGAGGGGGGGGGGGAAGAATTTTTATAAGATATGACAAATTTGGGCAAAACAGGTTTTTTGTACAGATCTTCTGGAAAAACTTTGCTCAGCATCGTAGCAATCAGTGTCACCTGTTTCGTATCTGAAACAACTGACCTGGAATCATCTCCAACCGTTCATGGGTGAACATGAAGAGACGCAGATGATGTTCAGCCATGACACGTCACATTTCCTCACAACATGCCTCGTGTAGGGAAAAATCTTGTGGTGAAATTGAAACATGTCAAAACTGCAGCAGAATGCATGAATCAAACGGAAATCAGGTTGTAAAAATGTCTTCTAAGCCTGGGAATGCCCTGGTCGCATCTACTTATATTTATTGAGGTAAAACACAGGCCTTACCAAAAATCAGACTGACTCTGTGTAAGAAACATGCTTTTTGACACCAAAGGAGAGGCAGAGCTTGATAGCTTATATTGTGTATTCTATAGACAGTTATGTGGACCCTATTGGCTTCTATAATATTTTGAAAATGCATTCACAATAATATTCTATTTCCACACTAGTAATGTCAGTGGGAGTCCTGGTAGTACGCTATTTAGGCACATTGAGAAAATAATAGGATCTACAATAGCTGGCAATTTGTTTTCTACTGCCACAATGTCTGCTTTTGTTACAGTCTTTGTAGCTGTTAGAAATTTCTTTCTGGCTATTCTGTTCATCTTTTCCACAGAAATATTTCTTCAGTTTGAATCACTTCAGTATGAATTAGAGTGTTTTTGCTGTCATAAGTTTTCATTATTAGACCTAATATAAATAGTGCAAATGTTTTTCCAGGAATAGTCATTCACATTTTTAATGTTTACTAGTTATGTTTGTGCCTGATGGATGGTCTTAGCAGCAGCACTAGCATGCTATTTCAGAAGGCAGGGAATATTGCCAAATACTGCTAGCAATTTGTTGGGAGTTTTTAAATCTAAAAAAAAAAAAGGATATATATATATTTAAAAATCAGATTTTTATTAGTTTTTTTTTACTTTCTTAAGTAACTCTATGTGCACTAGATTGTTTGTTCTCTGAAGTATGCTTATTCAGTCAGGGAAAGTGATCATGCAAGGAAGTTTGAGCCTCATCAAAAGTAACCAACAAAACTCTTACCAAGCGCTGGCAGTCACAGGTCGTTTGGCTGCAGCATTTGCAGAATTCAATGAAAAAAAAATATGCTGCCAATAATGAACATAATAAAGACAATTATCAAAACCTGGCACATTAAACAGCTAGCAATTGTTGTTATCCAGTAAAATTGGTCACTCAAATTCAGTATAACACCCCTGAGAAGGACAGCCTGGAGTCCTGGGTTTATCAGCCCAGCATTTGTTGCGTAGTTGTATGTCGTATGCTGCAAAGAAGAGTACTTCCCAGCTGTTCTCAGGTTTGTGCATAACTATTCATGATTACTCTAAATGTTGAACTCACTTTAGATGCCCCAAACTCCAATGTAAATACCATCAGAAAATAATGGGAAAATAATGGAAAATATGGGAAAATAATATGCTGATACTGTAAGAATCCATAATAGAAAAACTGTGAATTTGCTGCACAGATGAAAAAGTCTACATTCAATTATGAAAAGAGATATAGACAAATATTTTAAAGCTGTTACAAATTATGTGTTGCACATTGAATTAACTTAGAATACAAGTGGACAAGGAAAATGAAAACATTATAAGTGTCCAAGATAAAAATAATTTTCTTACTTCAGATTTCTGATACTTAGACAGTAATGTCCCAGTGCAGTGTAAATATCTCATTCACATATAGCTATATGCTGATAAATGTTTATAACATGTTAGTTAGAAATTGGTTATTATTTCTAAAAACTTGCCAAGTATAGCATTGCCTAATATTTGCTGTGTACCTGTGATCTAGTTCTTCCACCTGTTTGTCTGGATTGTCACCTGCTGCATTGCCCCAGATGTGTAAATACATGAAAATAAGAAGCATGTGACTATTAAGTTGCAACTTTGATACTTAAACTTCTCCAGTAACCATCTGGAAGATACGGAATGGTGAAGGTCATCTTTTCTTCCTTAATCACTCCCAACCACTGAAGCTGGCCTAGCCTCCAGATTTGGGTGGTTTCTGTCTTTTATGTGTGTGTTAGATTGAGGGAGGGGAATGAACACATCTTAATTGGAGACCTATAGTTCTGAACTTCTTTTTGAAAGTCCATTCAAATCCCACAGTGAATTGAGTGTTGCTCTGGTCACCTGCCACACAAGGATAATAGCAATTAACTTTCTTTAGGTTAGCCTGTGAGAGCTGTGCTCCTACATAAGTGCCCAGCAGAACTTAAGCCAATGCTTGGATCCACAGACCTTGTCTCAAACTCAGACCTACCAAACTCCATCTACTGAGCAAAAGATGCTTGCAGCTAGTGACTGACTCCTAGAGGTGTGTTTCATTCTGCAGCCTCATCATTTGACTCACCAGCCAATTTTTCCAGTGGGTTAGGGATGAGTCCAAAAGAACCAAACAACTAAGCGTAAGGAACAGTGTAGTTAGTTGAAGTTTAGAAGCCACCTAGCTGAGCTAGCACCACAGGACACAGCTGTTGGTCCCAAGGCTGGAGTCCAGACAGTGGTTCCAAGGGCACAGTCTCAGTAGCACCCTCTGTGGATTAGGGTTAATGCACTTAAATATTCTGTCTCTCTATTCTCAGATCAGAAGACACAAACACATTTAGTAAAAGATGATTATTAGAGGTTAATTTGCTGTAATTTTTTCTGCCAAATTACCAATTAATGTAGCTGGAAAGAAATATTTTACAGATCTATAATCAAGCCCAGAAAGAAACTGGAGCTTCAATTGGAGTCTCTAACTATTAATGTATTAAATTATCCCGATATATCTTCAGCTGATTATATCAAGCACTCTTCCAGTATTTCAGAAAGTAGTAAATTAAATGATAAATGACTATTGATTATTTTTAACTTGTTATCATCCTCTAAATTTTGATATGGATATTTCCTACTGATGCTGAGACATAGTGAACACGGGCAGTGGTTTCAAACAAATACTTAACATCAGGATAATAACTGTGTATCAGAGTTGCATTTTTTTCTCGATGCTCTATCGCAAGGTAATGATGCAGTACGTCTATTTTTTTTTGGCACATATATATGTGCTTATGAACATAATAGCAAATTCTCTTCAAATGCAGAAAGACTGCTAACTGAAATGGTTTTGTTCTTCTGTTAAGGATGTTCAGTGGGAGGTAGAGAGGAGGAGGAGGGGGAGGAGTACAAACTCGCAGCTTTTCATGTCTCATTGCCACACCATGCCCCTTTCCAGCACCAGACCCTATGCAGCTACTGCCGGAAGAACACTTTTAAATTTTGAAGGTAATTAGTGCTTAAATTATTTTTTTAAAAAGGTTTCTTACCTTCTTTTCCCTCCTCTTTGCCTTCTGACCCCCAGTGAACAAGTGAGTATAAGAGGCAGCAAGTATGGTCTTTCCCTTAATTGAGAAGCAGTTGCTTCAAAGAGTATTTAGTTTCTAGGTTTGCCCGTTTCATTTAAAAAAAAACCAAACGCCCACATAGAAAAAACATAGTTTTAGATCAACATACATGTCAAACATAGCATTCCTGGGTACACAGTTACAGAGGCACCACAAAACAATGGCAAGTGTTTGTCAACCTTTCAAGATCTGGAAGTCAGAAATGCCATTGCCAACACTTTTTGTAAAGCATGATTGCAAAAAAGTCCTGAAAATGATACTATTGGCATACAAGCCATGGTGGTAACATTATTCACACAAAGAAATACTGTTCTAATCAGCAATTCTCTAGGTGCCAAGTCCTTTTGGTTTCAAAAGAATTTTGTTTATCTATGCAAAACTGCTACCAACAGTAGGTTTTCTTTAATGCAAAAAAAAAAAATTACTGGGACAGATAACAGCCTCTATGATACCTAAAAAGTAACATTCATATTAGCAGAGTAATTCTAATAAATATATCACTTCTTATTAATTTGTGACATAATAAATTCAGTCATTTTACAGCATATAAGACTGTTTTATTGGCCATTACAAAATTCCATTTCCTTCCAGATAGCTCCCTGCAGCTTTGTCTCCCAATTACCGAAATATTCTTGAATGTGTTTTTAAGAGAATCACAGGCCAAGCTACATAAAAAGACAGCTGCAGATCAGCTGAAAACTCACTTCTGGAAGTGGCTACCCCATTCTGGTTTTCTTAGCAAATTTGGCCTGGAAATACAATCACTAGGTCCCACAGGTTGGTGGAAAAAAAATCATTACGTCCTTCTTGTCCCAGGCTGTCCACATCACCAACTTTTAATAGATAGGGAGAAGCAGATGCAGAACATTAACGTCCCTTGAGAGAGATCTCTGTGGGTCCAGGTGGCATCAGAACACTTTTGTGGTGCTATGGAGAGCAACTACAGTTGTCACACCAACAGCAAACAGATCTAGAGCCCTCCTACACAGACCTGACACTACTCTGCTGCCCTTGGCATGGCCCAAGCACACAGTTTTGGCTACATTATGCCCTTGCATATAATAAGCTGGAGAACATAGATGCCTGATGACTGGAAATGAAAATCCAGAGGGTTCTGAAATAACAGTGAATGAGTTAATTATATTAAAGGACAGGAATTACATATACTGTGAGTGAACATGTAGGATACAGCTGGATAGAACAATCAGTTAAAATGGAAATAGTTTATGAAGGTTGAGCTCTAAAATAAAATCCATTTTGTTGTCATTACAGGAAGTCAGAATATTAAATCTGACAAAAAGGCTAAGCAACATCAACTGAAATTTGATTTCATGTATATCAGGTCAAATTACGTGTTACAAATAAGATTTATTATAAATTTAGCGTTCATGAATCATTTGTGAACAGATTTTCTTTACTTGTAGGCATACACCAAATTGTTTCTATGTAAGCATGCCACTATCTTCTGCATTCTTTGCGAATCGCTCATATTGACTATTCATAGCATGTAATCGATCATTTAGCTCACAAGCCAAAATTTCAATTCCTGAAGGATGACTAAGAATGTCCAAATAAAAGAGAGATGAAACAACAATGAAAAATACACTTTTGATATTTATGTCTGGACATATACTTGTATCTTCTGAAATATGTGAAATTTTAGTAAGCATTCAGAAATCATGCAAATATGAAGACTGGACAAAAAAGTGAAAGTGAATGCACTTCTGTTCATTGATTAAGTCCGTAAGTAAGGACTATATTTTAGCTCTAGTTCTAAGAATTTCACAGAAAATTCATGTAGAAGTATTAAAATTTCCCCAAAGAAAGGAAAAAATAGTGTTGAATGTAATGAGTAGCCTTTGGCTTAAAAATAACTGAAATATTACTTAATTCCCTGGAGAAAACAGCATAATAAAAAAGCTTCATAAAAAAAAATAAACCACACAAGGCAGCAGAATACAACTCTGAAAAACTTAGGCAAATCAAGAGAAAATTAACTTCATTGCAAGCTAAAATAATTTAGGCTCCATAGCCTAAATGATGTACTTCATAGATAGGAAGATATAACCAGCAGCTTTTATGAAAAAGGCCAGCCTACTACAGAGATTAGAGAAAGAGGTTGCAGAAAAACAACTGAACAATGATCTAAGAAAACATGAAAGCAATCCCCTGAGCACAAGGAACTTTATCTGAACCAGAATCTACTGATAATCCAGGAACGTTTAATTTGGAGAAAGCTTTTAAGCAAATCTAAAGAATAAGTGTCAAAAATTACCATAAAAGAAGTTTATTTTTTGCCAGACAGAAATCCTGCCTTCTTCTCCCTATCAGTCCTCAGTCACAAAGATATATCACCTTAATGATCTTAACCATCAATCAACCTTAATCATCACCTATGATGATTATATAGAATCTTAACTGGAAAGCCATGAAAATGAAAACAATTTTACATACCAGCACTGCTTATTTTGTAACGTATTATCACCTTCAGAAATCATGTGAAAGTGCTCTGGCCAGAAGGGGGAAAAAAAAAACAAATGACAAATTGCTACAAAACACATTGAGAAAAATAGTGGAGTGATTTTACTATAAAATTAAAAGAATGGCAATGTTAGTCTGATCAGTCAGAAGGACATTCCTGAAAAATTGTCCTATTCTACAGAAGAGATTTCAATATCTTCTGGTTAATGTGTAAAATCTTGTGAGACAAAATTAAAGACATTTATTTTATTCAGTACTTGCTAATGTTTTTAATAATAAGTAGACTCCATGAGCCCATCATCAACACTACATTCTGACTGCCTGTTTTCAGTACAGAAAGAGAAAAATGTATTTCCCTTTACCAAAGAGCTTTATGAATTCGGGTAAATCAGAGTCATGACATCAACACTTCTTGTAATTTTTCCTACTTTTTCTTGTCTGTTTTACTCACTTACAGGTGAAACACTGGTGGTATACTCACTTACAAGTGAAACAGTGGAAATAATGAAAATCTTGAAAAAGTAGCCTGACTCACAAAATATTATATCCTAGTGTCCACAACAGCAAAAATCAAGACAGCTCCTATGAATAATTACCTTGTGCATGATGGAGTTAACTCTTTCTAAGGGCTCAGGACAAACTGTTATTCTGGTCACAGTGGCATTTGTCCTTCCTAAAGGACATGACCTCAAAGCAATGGTAGACATTCAAAAGGTTTTTCAGAAGAGCATGAAAAATGTATACTAACTTCTCATGCAGTGTGACATCTTACTTGCTATTTTTCATCATTATATTCAGTAACAGGAATAAGAAATGTTATGGAAAAAAAACCCAAACAATTATATCCTTCAGCCAAAGTTAATGGAATACTGTTGTATTCGATGGTTCGGTTCAATTCAGTTCCAGGGGTTCATAGAGCCACTAACACACTGGGAGGGATAAGAATCAAACGAAGAAAAAAAGGTAGAGGTAACAGATCATTGTGCCGTTGACATACTAACAGGGAGATGACATAGCCAGGCACCATTTAAAGCAATAAAACTATTTAGGGAACACTGTTCACAGAGGAGGATGTACAGAGCTAGGAATGAGGCTGGTACAGGTAGATACGAACCGAAGACAACCAGCCTTTTCTGTTATCTACAAAACTCAGATAACCATTTTGCTTAGATAAGCAAAACAGTTAGATAAAACCCGGATGCTTCATCCTGGCTTAAAGCAGCCCAAAACAAAGGGCCTGGCATCTTCAGATTCTTAAGCTTGTTACCAGTACTGACATTAAAAAATTATTGCACAAGTTCGCACAGATGTTTTTAAGGCATATTGAGGTAGTTTTCTATTAATAAGGCATTATTATAACATTGCTATAGTAACTCTAGAGTTATGGTTGAAAAGACATTTTCTAAGCCTTTCTACCCAGGTGCTTCTAACTTTTAAAGCTTTTGAAAATGCTTTAAAATGCTCAGTGGTCCAGCTTAAATATTTCAAGTCTGTTGTTAACTTAAATGCAAACACTTTAGAAAAGTTTTTTGGAGGGGAAATTTCATGCTTGGTGAATCAGTGCATATAAATATACTTCTTGCATTAAGAAATACATTTAGAAGATGATGCAGTTTTCGACAAAAAGGAAATGAAAGGTAAGAGATGTTGATATGTTGAGTATGGCTGTAAGTTTATACTGCCCTAAGTCAGTAAATTAAAAATTATGATATCCTCAACACCTGTAATGTTGCCCTGAGCAGAGAGATTAATCTACAAAGCAGTGCACACATTAAATGATTAAAGTAAGCAGTATACACAACAACACAAAGCACTATGTAAGCACAAGTTAAGGTTATTTTGGGAAACAATTTCTCCACTTCTCTGTGTACAAAACCTTATGCTAACATAGCATCAGATCTACTCTTTGGTAGAAATGCAGCAAAGACGAGAAGAAAGCCCATAAACCTGTGGGAAATTTTCCCCTTCAACACCCTGTTTCCACTCAAAAGTAACAACAGTGTGCACCTACAGACCTATATGCAGGGCTGTGGATCAGCTCTTCTTGGGCACCAAGTGAAGCAGGTCTACTTTGGCTCTGTGCCATTTAAGACCTAGACTGCTCTTGGAGGAAGCTAGACCTGTCTGCAGATTTTTATTCCACCAACTACGAAAAGACCCTCCAGGCAAGTGGAATACTCCAGGAAACCCACTATTTTTCTTTTCTGTAACTGTTGCCTGAAGACTGTGAAACAAATCAGACATTCTCACAGCTGATGTGTTTTCATTTCTGATTAAAAGAGAAAAATCAAATTTTCTCATGGAAGGCAAACACTGCAATTATTTGATTTTTGAGCCAGTGCTGACTCATGCTGTTCTGGTCACAATGAGACAATCATGACTGGAATCACAGGAATATATCTCCCTACTCCAGAACACGATTGAGACACTTCTGAAGGATATTCTCCTCTAACACCTTCTCAGAAATCCTCAGTGATTCCATAATCTCACATGACAACCTGCCCTATTGTTGTACCACACTTAGGGCTAGGAAGTTTTTCTTGATGTCTAACATAAATCTCTCTTCCTGCAATTATGTTGAATTTATCTCTTGAAGATAAAGTACTGTGTTCAGCAGGAGATGATGTGTGAATGATAGTGTGGTGACTTGTGAAGCTACATCTTCACTCCCCAATGTGCTGTGCTTACAGGACAGGCAGTTTATGTTTTCACTAGAGACCATTTAGTTGAAAAAGACACATTCCCCTGGAGCAAATAAAATAGTCCACATTTTAATGAAATCTAATTTGCTAGTCCTCACTTTTTTTCAGTTTTACACAGGATACAATGTACAATACTGTATACAATACAAATATACAATCTTGTGAAGGGTTTTTTCATGGAATGTTTTCTGTTTGCATATAATATGCATTAGATCTTGAAGGAAAAATTGCAATGGTTTTTATTTTCGCATTTAAAAACTTTTTTCCAGATGTGCTGAATAGCCTACAGAAAAAGTCCCTTATAAGTAGCAGATACATACTAATAGACATTAAAGTCCAGAATACTTTCAAACATCTCTTTGAAAATTCACATGGCACAAGTTCCTTGGTTCCTGCAGAACACACCTAGCAAAGACACTGCTTTTATAGCATTTGTTGACAGAAAATGATTTCCTATTTTAGGCAAGTTAGAGATTTTACATTTCCTAAGGTTAAAGGTTACTAAACACAGCTGTTTCTGGCATAATCAGAGAAGAAATACATATGGAGAAGACACCAACTGAAAGATTATGTTTCTTCCCTGCTAAATGAGTACTTTATCAAAATATCCAACTTTTTTTTTTTTTCAGGAAGAGATGACCACATTTAATTGGTCAAGTGCTTTTACAAGCTCTTACTTGCTGTATTTTATACCTTCAGATACTGATTAAATATGACAAACAACGGTTGAGAAATGTAGAGGAGAATATACAGGTGAACACTGCTCTGCTGTGGACCAGAAAAGATTTCAAACTTAGGGGACAGAATGGGACTCAGACTAGAGTTAGTTTTTACATCAGAAACAGGGAGTTCAATTTGCACATCAGTCCTCAAAGAAAAAAGTAATGTAAGTTTGGCTGTGACACAGAGGATGTGATCAAAAACATCAATGTACATGATGTAGGATGCAGTGATGACAATCTCATTTTTAACAAGGGTATTGAAGTTGCTGTTGCTGAAGGTCTGAATTGATTCATTGTCTCAACAGTCCAAAGGGATGATAACATCATGCAACATTGTTAATTCAGGTAAGAAAAATAAGCCAGAAGATCCCACAAACAGAGCTAGATTTCTGCATGGAGGTAGTTTGGCAATTTAGTGACACCAAAAGCTGACAAAGCAGGACAGACAGCTGACACACACTGCTGCAGAGAACCCTCGGCAGTACAACAGCTTCTGGCAGGGAACTTGTATCCAGGCCCAGACCTGCTGCAGTCTAATTGCAACTTCATGGAAATCAACCACTTAAACTGTGTAAACTGTGTCTGAATTGAATCTTTTGGGTTTTATACTGGTTTCAAATGAGCCTTCTCATTTTTCCCACGATAACAACAGTTGCTTTAAGTGCTATCAACAGGGTAGAAAGATGATGGGTAGTAACAGCCGCTTTGGGATTCTTAACAATTCTTCTGTATTACTCATGGAGGTGCTGAAGTGGTGACAACATCGTCATTACTTTTGTTTCCTGGATAATATGAAAAGTGCTAGGGATTCAGCTCTCACTGCAGTCTACCAGGAGCTCTATAAAACAGTAATATGCTGTGGGTGAATTTTCCACATGGAACATTTCACACAGGTCTTTCCATAGAAAAGGAATCAAAGGAAAAGCAATCTGTTGACTGAAGATGGGGGCTGACAATGTGGCGGGTGTGTATAAACAAACTGGTTATATTTGTAAACATCTCTATTAACCACTTAGTTCACACAGAATCAGAATACATTTTGTTTTCCCCTTCCTAGAATTTAGTCAGGCCCCTTTCCCTGCAAACCTGTCCATGAAATTCTGTAGTGTCCAAGAAGTTCTGCAAAGTCAGAGAACAGTCAGTAATCACATTTGATAACTAGTCACTTATTGTGAAGAAGGTTATATAGAAATATGTTTGCTCTCAAAAGTGCTCATTTATCACTTACATGACACCTAGGGGACATAAGTATGCTGAAGCATGAAAACAGTTCTTCCTTTTCTTCACACCTTCAAGCAAGAAATATGATGTTGCTATCAAAAACCTATTCATACTTGAAACCAAGTCAGGTCTGAAACATGTTTAACATATTCTAGGTGGGGGAAAAGATAATAAACAAATAAGGAAAGCCATTTATTTACCAAACCCCTGCAGCTACTGTATTATTTATCCCAGTGCAAAATGTTACCAAATAAGAATTGTGACATTCCATGCAGGTGTAAATGATTAATTACAGACAGGACACAGAGTGTACAGCAGACTGCACAGGATGCAAAAATTTTCCTATTTTGACTCAGATTAATTTTTAACTGTCACTAAATACACCTAAGTAAAATTTCCAATTTTGTTCATACCTTTGATTTTGGTTTCTTTTGTGTGCATGTTTGTAAAAATATCAGTAAAAGTATCAGTACTCACTAGTCTTACATAATTCAGGATAAAACAGGGTGAGTTACACAGGTGCACCAAGATTCCTCAAAGAACAGTTGCATAAAATTATCTTTAAAAAAAACCAGATATTATTTTTTTACACATTTTCTGATGTTGCCTGGTTACTTATTTCTCTCCAGAAGTGATTCCCTGCCAGTTTTGTAGGACCTGGGCTCACTCACCACAAGATGAGATCATTTTACTGTAGACCACAGCCACTTTTCATCATAATACACTACACACCTACTTTACTGTAATTCATTTCTTTGCACATTATTTAGGCATTTTCTGGTTTGATTTCAACTAGGATGCTACTTCTTATCTTTGCTCATTATTTCTTACACCACCTGTATTAAGAATTCCATAGTACCAAGTTAAGATTGAAATATTCCAAGCATGTGTTAAGGAAACTTCAACTTATTACTGTAAAAAGGCAGTGGAACTGAAAGCATGAGTTTTCTTTTGTCTTCCTAAAACATACTTAACATATAGAAATGTTTAAAAACTATGGGAACCATTTTTCTAACTATAACCATTGCTTACTATTCCCATACAATATAGTGGTCAAAAATGCAGAGATGATCCCTATTCCAAATTTTTGTGATCTGAACAATACACGGACAATAGATTAAGAAAGAAATGTCAGAAAATAGTAGTTCTGTGAATATCAGAATCCATGAGATCTTTCCATTGTACACTGTGATTGATTGGGTTTGTTACTGAATAATATTAACAATATACCATGAGTTCACTTGTTATTAGACAGCAAAGAATACACACAGGAGAGAAATTGAAGGCTGCAACTGTGGGAAAGCAAAGATCAGAGTTTACATATGGAGAATCCAGAGGAGAGAAACCCAGACTGAAGCTCTAACAATATAAACTCTAATAATGTAATATCTAATAAAACATGAGTCCCACAGTCCTCTGCATGGATTTTCTATTGTCTAGTAAGAACGAGCTCAAACTGCATTCTTTATTTTCAAAGCACCATGAAATAAACTCCTTTTCTGTGTGTCCATCTTCTTTGATAAATCTTAAAGACACTTCAAATCCCACTACTCCTTTCTAAGTTTTGCCAAAGGCTTAATGCTTTATTTACGGTGAAGGGTAAATATATGCATTTATACAGTATAATCACAGAAATTTTGTTTCCTTGAGAAACCAGGCCTAAAACCAGATGAAGGAAGCACTTAACAAGGAGCAGTTGTCTTATTATGGTGAGAGGAGACAAGGCTGAACAAGCAGACATTCAAACGGGAAGAGCTGATCTAGAATGAAAGGTCAAGTGAGGCAGTGAGGTGGGCGGCCAACCTGCCAAATCAGAACTTAAGGGGATGAAAACAGACAAACACAAGGAGAGAGAAAGATGAGAGAGAAAATCAGAGAAGAGAGGGATGAATAAATGGAGAAGAATGTGAGAATGGATGAGTATATGGAGAGTAAATACTGGCTTGTTGGGGAGAAACGATTGACACTGCTTAACAACTAGTCCCTCTGGAGGACATAGTATCAAATTATTTCCAGGCACAAATTCATTCGTCTTCATGCAAATTATGCAGGGAAAAAGAGAAAAAAAGAATGTAACTGCAAGAATGAGAAGCTGTTCACAGATATTTGAATGATGTTTGAAAATAAACTTCAGTAAAAGAAGGCTCATGCTCCAGGAATGCCTTGGGAAAGAGGTCACAGTGAGAGAATTTACAGAGCTGTGTGACAACTAATGAGTAACTAATTATGAGACACTGTATGTAGCCACTGACACTATAACTGTTTTGGAAATGTTATAAAAATTAGAATAATTTTAAAGATTAAAATTAACCTGATCCGAGGATGAAAAGGTCTTTGGTTTTATTTAGTAGTTTATTGTGGGTTTAACATCAATTTAAAATCTAGAAATGCAGCTGGATGATTTTAATCCTTTCCTGACATTGGCTTAATGGGGGCCAAACCATCTCATCAGCTCTGTTACTCTCTTTGCTAATAAGAGCACCGTGGTGGGTAGTGCTAAAGATGATGTAAAAGGCAATCCCTTCCATGACTGCCCACGCTTCCCCATGCCCACGATGCTCTTCAGAAATGCGACACCGGTGCAGATCATCCTGCATAACTATGGAAAGGTAGAACACCAAGAGAGGAGCACAAGTGCTACAGTTCTGTTTGCATCACCTATCCCTACAGAGGTAAGACCTCTCCACTCCTCTATTGCAACTTCTCCAGAAAAAGAAATGCCATAGTTTCACCTTCCCTGTGACAGCAACTGTTTAACAGTCCTCTTTTTTGGTGGCAAGAAACGTACATGGTATGGAGGGAAGAGGCAAGGTTGGCACCATATTTTCAGCTCTTGTAAAGAAATTATCTCCTGCCTTCAAAAGAAATGTCAAATTTGTTTCCAGAGAATGGTCCCATGAGCAGTCTCTAAGACCTGGCTGTGTTTGATGGGAATGGGGAACAGGGAACAAGCACCACAGCAGACAGGAGAGCACATTAGCAGCGCTCCTCTGCTTTAAAATTAGATGAGTTTCACAACACCCTTTCCTTCTTCCCATTTTTAGTTGATTACTTTCCAAGAAACTCTGAACTGACAATACCTGTTTTTTAAATTAAATTGGCTAGAATACTGGCAGATGGAAAAGACAGCTCAGAACACACAGGTTATTCTGTATTTCCAACTGGTGGTCTCGAGGAGCCTTAACAATAAACACCTATTAATGCTTCTGAGGACCCGGAAATGTAAGTAAGAACAATTCTCATTTTACAGATGAGGAAACCCAGACACCAAACAGTTCTGTGACTGCTGGGTCAGAGTGTAGCAATGCTATCTATCTTATCTGTCAATCTCTGCTGCTCTTTCCCACAGTATGTGATCTTCTCTCAAGAATTAATAACCAATATTACAACAGGCCACAAGTCTAAATTTGCTCTTTCCTTTCCTCAGACAGGGTTTATCTAACTTATTCTCTGTTCTCACTCTCCATTCTGACCTTTTCTGCTTTCCTCTTTTCTTCACTGCTGCTTTAAGCTGTGTACATGGTGGGGACAGCAGGGCTAAAATTACATGTTATACTTTGCCCCGAAGGCTGTGAAAGTTGTGACCATTCTTACCTGTTTCTGCAAGGAGTTTGAAAGTCTTCTAAGTCTTCTACTGTCATGAGACTTACCCTTGAGGTTAGGAGAAACGCTGTTCCTAAAGTAAAGTAGATGGCAGGAAAGAATGTTGTCTGAAAATAAGCTGCAATATGTACTGACTTGGAAAACAAAGCTTTTAAATTTAATAATGATATTCTGAAACTGACCCAAATTCTGTGGAGGACCAGCCTACTGAGGGAAGCAAATCTCTTACATTCCAGGCAGCAGGGTAACTACTAGTGAACAAGTACACCTGAAGACAGAATAGAATCTCTCCTTTCTAGTGGCTGGTGAAAAAGACTGTTTGTTTGTTAGTTGGAAGTTCTGCTGTATGTGGAAATGTCAGGAAAAGTGGTCTAGCTTGACCACAGTGGTGAACAAAATACAAGTTTGTTTCTTCAGATACGATCTTGACAATCTCGCAGCTCCTTTGCCAGCTGCAGAAGCATCCTGCAGCAAAGATGGACAGGTATCACCCAAAATCACAAGTAGGCACAATGTATATTTCCAGGGAGTGCCTTTCCCAGAAACCTGCCAACGTCTTTGCAGGATATTAAGTACTGTGCCTGTTTCATGATTATTGCCTGCCAAAAGAAGGTTGACCTGTTCTGGTAAGTACGTTCACGTCTCCTTACAGTACAGTTCACAGTTCGCTGTGTTCAGCCCAGTGTGAGAAATTAATCCACAGCCTCAAGATACTACAGAGAACCAAATTTCAGACCGTGGAAACCTCAGTGACAGAGTTTATCTGCAAGTATTACGTGACCTGCAAACTACATCACAAACTGGATTTGCTTTATTACTGTTATATCTGACAACATTGTTGAGAAAACGGAGGGAGATGTGGGAAGAAAAGTGAAATATTTTTACAAGTGGTGCTCACCTGCAGGAGGCCTCACATTATCATGAAAAAATGGATGATTTTTTCTTTAGTGGATGCTTTAAAGTACCTGAGCTGAAAGATTTTCAATTTGAGGGCAGATACACCAGGGTAGATGAGCAACTTCATTTTTCAGGCCACACCTATGTTTATAATTGAGTTTGTTATGTGACCAATATGTGCAAAGCTGGTTACCTGAATGACAATCATGTGACCGATTGGAGAAGTGATTTCAGAATGTCTGAGTACAGTCTGTGTGAATACCAAAGTGCCTTAGGAAATGAGCTTCACCAGCACGTAAAACCTACAAGCACCAATCTTGGGAACCCTCTCTTGTGGGGAGCTCTGAGAGCTGACTTGAATGTAGATATATTCAAATGATACTACTACCATTTTAGCATTTGTGGCTGAATAGTATAGCATACCTTCTCCCCTTGCTGCTTTGAAGAGCCCGGTGGACTGACTGGCTGGCTGGCACCATCTGATCTGGTTTTGTTAATGCAAGTCAGTGTGGAGCTATAGATCAGCTCTGAGGTCAAAATTCAACAGTTCCGGATCTTGCACTCAACAGCATGGGTTCTCTGTTAATAAAGTACAAAAAGAAAGACATAATCAATTCACCTATAATTATTCAAGAGAATGGAGCATTTATTCACCTCTGTAGGTGTTTTTTTTTGCATCAATGTGTAGTAAAGGACAATGCTAATGGAGATCTAGAAATCTGAATTCTGTAGAGTGGCTGTAGAGTGGCAGATAGGTGCTTTCTCCCACTCATTTCTCATTTTCCTTTTTTTGTTTCTGGGAACAGAACCACAACTTATCACCTGTTAGCCCTGAGCCTCAGTACAAAAGCTCTTCCTATTCTGTTGGACATTACTTATATGAACTAGGCTTTTTGATAGTTCAGGATGGCCCCTCAATAGCATATTAACTGCTAAGAAACAATGCAAAGAAAAGAAATTGATTTGCGCTTTTAAACCTTTTTTCATGTACACATCTATTTTTTAGGTATGATTCTGTGAAAGATAAATTTGGGAACGTAAAGATTGCCTTTGTTGCTTCATTGGTACAAGAAACCAACAAAAATAACATCTCATTAAAAAAGGTTTTTGTTTGCTTCAGGATTTCACACATTCTGAGTGACTTATTCATGTCACCAAAGTTTAAATTGCCAAAATGAATCTGAATGTCACCACGTTTCTCCATTGAAAGAGGTATCAAGCAAGCATTTCAGTCAGAATTATATTAGCACCATACTATTTCAAAGTTAAGTTTGAGAAAGATAGGAAAAATATACTCTGGAGACTTAAAATGCACATTGCAAAATGTCCATTATTAAATGGATACGCTTTAACCAATTCCAATTTAATGGAACCATTTTGGTTCTACATCTCCTTTATCCTTGGTTTCATGCTGAGGCAAGAAAGTACCACTATTAGAAGATTTTATATGTAAAATATTGACGGGAGTTGTTAGCTTTTTTTTTTTTTTAAATTTGGCCATCTGTTTATGTGATGATATTTAAACACTTAACTTAAAATACCTGTGTCCTAATTCAACACTAAGTTAGAATAATTTCGTTGCAATGACCAAGATGCTCCCTGTCTTAAAATTTCAACTAGTAGGATTAATACAGTCTACTAGCAAGAACATTACTATTTAAAATCATGATCAGCCTGACAGCAAAGGCCAAAGGTTCATTCTCACACACAGCTAAAACAGGGACAAAAATAAGCAGACCTCAGGAGTTATGATCTCCATTTAGCAAATTAATTAAAGCAACCTAAGGTAACTTAGGAATAAGAATACCCCAGAGAGATTTTTTCATGGCTTTCAAGATCATGGATACAGTACAAAGTAAAGCAATCTTTTGATGTTAGATGAGTGGAATCAGCTTCATTGGCATATTTTTTCTGCTGTTTTGAAGTTAGCACCATGTTCTTATTTGTTCTGGGATAGTACAGTCTCCTCTATTTTTATTTAACCAAAAAGCACTCTTGAAAACATAGCATGTTAATATTCACATTAAATATTAGTGAGAACATAGTAAAGCAGTAGCAAAATATAACCGTTAAAAATTCAAGTATGAATAGGCAATGCTATAGTTAGATTGATCCAAACAGAGCTGGTATGAATTAAAATTGTGTTTCCTAGTCTTCCTCACCAGTTTTGCACAAAACACAGGAGCATCAGCTTAACCCTAAAACACTTTAAACTTAGGCTTTAACTGACGCTTTCATTGCGCTAATTATATTTCAAACTTCCACCTCAAGCTTCTGCCCCTCCACACTGTGCCATCCTCATGAATAGCACATTCAGTGATATACATGTGCAGTCATACAACTCTCCTACCTGAAGAGATAGAGTAGGTTAATTTACATATTTATTAAACATTGTAAGTAGAAGCACGCACTGCAGTGCCATGTTGCATTGTGAAGGAGGGTTCCCGTAGCAGCTGGGATTACTGCACTGGAAAACACACAACAGTCAGTCTGTTGACATACATGTGAACAAAGGTAGGGAAAAGACACAATGGGTATTTAAGACAAAAGCAGCTTGAGGGATAACTGCGCTCAGCAGTGCCACTGTGCTCTGCAGGGGCACGGAGAACATCCTTGATCTCTCATTCTCTGCTGGGAGCGCAGTAGAGACAGCACACGTGGCTGGCCAGGAAGGACACTCATCCATCAGCAGCTACTCAGCCAGCCTAGCAGTAATGAGGGACTCCAGAGGGAGCCTGGTTCAGTTCTCACTTGGAAAGATGATGTTGCTCAAAAGTGTAAAATGGAAATGCTCATTATAAAATGAATCAAAAGCTGGAAGAGGAGTTTCTTGTCAAAACCATGGGACAAGACTAAAATCAGACTGGTCTCACACCTGCTAATCCTAACTTCTTTCCTGTGCAAACATTTCTGGCTGGGGATACTAAAAGAGCTACTTGAAGAGTCACATCTTGACATCACACAGATGGGGGTGATAAAAATGACTGTAACACTAAAAGCAGCTCATTTCTAAGTCTGCACCACCTCACTACGCAAACACTTCAGAGGAACCTTTCAGCATGCTCAATGACAAACATAAACCCTCCACCCACCCTGCAGGATTTAATCCTTTCTTGCCCTTGAGTTTTTCGACTGTGCCTCCAGGGCCTAACCTTCCATCTCAGATGGCTTTAGCTACAGTTATTTAGGACAGCGCCACCCAAGCTCTCCGCTTGGATGTGACTACTCCAGCAGGGGAGGTAACAGAGCAATTAAGTAGAAGCTCTTCAGCCAGGGCTGTCCTCCCCTCTGAGCCCCCACCACCACCATGGAGATCCATTCCTGACACGCATTTGCTCCTGCTGCAACTGCTATGGGAACAACTCCCACTGACCAGGGCACAAGAGAGACTGCCAGGAGTTGCAACACATACTCTATTGTAGAGACTGCCCAGCAAGCTCAGAAGTCCAGCAGATCAGCCCTGCCCAATTATTTGCAGTGGTGATTTATCATGATCGGGCCCTGACCTGTCTTTCCTGTCCCTTTGTGGGAGGTTAGGGCTCCTACAGCAGGCAGGGATTGGATAAATGCAGACAGTAAAGTTCCTAGTGAAAAAGCAAGATGCCGCAAAGCTACTCCACAGGAGTCTTTGGTAATCCTGATCTTTATAGGCTAAAAAAGGTATTGCTTCTTTATTGTAGAACAGGCGATCAGCCAGGCTGGCCTTTTATCCAGTGCAGACATGATAATGGGAAATACATATGGGCCTTACCCTATAATTAGGGTGCATTCAGAAGTGTCACAGGCTTTCCAGGCAGGCAAATGTAAAGCACGGTGACTCACTACTAAAGGGTGTGACTGCTCTCAGGGATTGGTAAGATTTTCTTTAAATGTTGGTTGGTTCCTTCCTCTTCGATGGGATGTCAGAAAAAGGAATTTGAAGGGCCTGTTGGGGGCCAATGTGTCAAACTGCCAACAACCCAGATAAAGCTGTTTGTGCCAGCTGTTGCCAGCCCTAAAGGTGATGAAGGAAATCTTTTACCCACCTAACGCCACGGAAATAGGTTAGCCAGACTGAAGCAGTAAAGAGCTGCCCAGGATCCTTTTCTTTCAATAACGCCCTCAGGATGGACCAATTCAGTCATGTGAATTTTTATTTTTTTTTTTGGTGAAAAAACATCAATCAGCTTATGAATAATGCCTGCCCTATGTGTATGTTTTTTTCTGACCTCAACTCGGTCAAGTGAGTTTGTCTTTTTAATTATCTTGCCGCCTTCTGGCTGGCACGAAAGAGGATATTAGCTCTATTACTACCAACCTATTAACTTTCTGCTTTCACTCAAACAGCACAGACTGGTCTTTTGGAGCCAAAGGTTTTATGGAGCCAAAGGTTTCCAATCTAAGCAGTCTGTAGATAGTACTAATATATATGCTTGTATATACTTATAGATAATTTAATCTGAGGTGGTTTAGGGGTGGAATATCTCTATTTGCAACAGGGAAATGAGAAGTTTACTAGGCCTTGAAGATTATTCACTACAACAGCTACTGCTTTCATACCAGGACGTCACACACCAAGAATGACAGCATTGTTTTACTATGCCCCGTGTGCAGAAAAGGGACAGACTCCCACACTGAAAGGTTTCTGAGGATGCTGGTCTGCCAGGGTTGTATCTGTAGAGCCAAGTTCTCCCTAACTTACGATTTACATGCTATACTGACGAATATACACCACAATATTGGTTTGTGGAGTTCATGAAGTTGCTTATAGACCTATCGTTCTTACACTTCGCTACAGGTAAAACTCTGACAGTGTTTGCATTTTACTCTACTACAGGCAAGCATTCATGATACGGTACTAAAAATTAAGTCTGTGTTAACACAAGCTGAAACTACCAATACATACACATCAAGGATATTTTTTCAATTAAAATTTCAAGGAAAAAAATTCTCTTCACAATGTTGCTTGTAGATGAATACTCACTGAAATAATGCTCATTTAGAGGGAATTACCCTTATGGAGCACAATCTCCTATTGTCCAGTAGACAAACCAATCCCACCTGAATGTCCTCTTTTTAATTTTTCTCACTTTTCTTACAGCTTTCCAAGTAAAATGAAAATTATAGAGGTTAAAAGCTGGCTAGTAGATGCTGCTTTCAACAAAAAAGTACAGATTTTTTTTAAAGTACTGACATTATGTGACATTCAGAGACACCTGATTCATATAAATGATTACAGGAACTCCAAAGGGGCCATTATGTTTTTTTCTCGCATCAATAATCCACACACAAGGAAAGAATTTACACAATAGAATCCAAAGATTCCATGGGAACACTGAAATAAAAACATTTCTACATGACTTTGCGCTTTAAAAAAATGGATTTACCTGTTAAGTTTTTTAAGTGCTTAATGCTAATTTGCCCATTAAAAACTAGTACTCAGCTGACCATTTAGTCTTTTAGTGCGTAAAAAACAATTCTCAAATGCAATTAAACCATACAGTGAAACTTACTATCTAGTTCATAGGATTACATTGAACACTAATTAATATCTGTAGTGCTTTAACATATGTTAAGTATTTTTCTATGGATTTAGATACAGCAGTGTTCAACACTGTAAAGAACCCTGGCTAATTAGCTGACTCCTGTGTTAAAATACAGCTGGTAAAATTCTTCTCCTGGCTTTATTCAAGCACACAAGGATCCAGAGAAAGTAAAGATATCCTGAACATTCCTCTCAGCATCCTAAGTTCTAGGCCTTGTGACAGTCCACATTAGAGCGGTCTCAGGACTATTGCTGAGCTACAACCGCCTCCAAAAAGTCATTCTTCAAGCAAGGACAAGTGAAGCACAGCAGTGTTCTGGCTCTCGCCTTCATCTCTTCCCCCCCACCCCCCTCCCCATCCTTCCTCTACCATAGTCCCGTGCCAGGATTGGTAAAGTGGCAATACAAAACCAACAGATGGGCTAAACACCAGCTGACAAAGGGACTGGGAGGTGGTTTCCTAACGGTTGGTTCCTGCCCACTGCCACACTTACTTTACTTCTCAGTTTGAGGAAAAAAAAAAAATTACCTCTGCTTTTCTTGTAAACTCTTGAGGATACAAATTAATTGAAACATGGTAGGAACATTGTTCTTTAGTGCCTTATTTTTCATTCATAAACACAAATGAACCTATAGCACCACAATGTAAAAATAATCATATTTATGGTAGCGATTTTAAGTTTAAGGCATAACAGGATGAGCTGCAATTACTGACTCTGCAGCAGGCTACCTGCTCTGGCTTCTGTAAGTCACTACATCTCTTCCTGGCCCAAGGAAGATTTTTGCCTAGTCTGCTTTCCTAGCGCTCTCTGTTAAAATTATTAATTAACCTAGGAAAACACATGTTGGATATTTGTCCAGGATCCACCTCACAATGGGCACTATTTGCTACAATGACACTAGTAACTAAGAAAAAGACAACCTAAATTGTACCCCATCTGCTTTTAAAAATAGTATTTTGTTCATTTCTGGGTTCTGCAGTTTGTGCCCATCTAGCTGTGGCATTGTAGTAGAGCTCCAACAGGTGCTTTAACAACACAGCATGGTATGGGAACACACATAAAACAGAAAGATGCATTGCTAGGTGGAGATATATTTACTGTCAGGAAACAATGATTTTGTGATAAAGAAGATGGAGTATACAACTGTAAACATTAAATAGTATTTTCAATTGCACTGTTCTTAATCATGAAAAATGTATGCTGGCCTTATTTTACCATCTGTACACCCTTAAAATGTTAGGGGCAAGGAGATCAAGCAATGATTTTTCCATCCCTCATAGTTTTCTTGTGAGAAGTGGAATATGCCTTTCACCCTAGTTCTGGTGCCAGGCATTGAGTTGTTTGCTATCACAGAATTTCATGTCAGATGGAGGAGACTGAACTGTGAATTCCTAAACCTAGAAAAATATTTTCAGATGTCTGTGCAGCCCAAAGCAACTGCTAAAGCTGCGCGTGCTGATAGTAACTTCATACCTGTGCTCTGACAGAGCAGGGATGGAGACATACCCAAAAAGACATCTCGGTTCTGAAAACGCATGAACCACCTTTGAGAGCAGGGCTTGTGGGAAAAATAAAACACACGCCACAAACAAAACAAAAAAACAACAAACAAATCAAAACAAAACACAAACAAAGGCAACTGATTGGGGGAAAAATGCAGACCTCACCCACTCCTGAGTGCCCAGGACTGCTCAGACAAGTCTGAACAATCCCTGGGAAGGCTCTGCACTTCACAATACCGGTTGCACTTTCACAGTTCAAGCACCCAATAAACTGGCAGAGAAAAAGCATTCAGGATGTGTACATCGGTTAAAATTACACTGATGTCAATTCACAAGGGATATGAAAAGCCAGAGAGATCGTGATATGTAGCTTTGTAACAATGACTATTAAAATTGGCATTTCTCCCTCTCCTTCAAGCTGTACTATACTTCTCAGCGCAGTACTTTTTCGATGGTTGACAACATAACAAATATACCCAAGGAAAATACAACCTCGTAAGAAGAAAGTGTCATCCTTTGAGACCTGATGTCAAATGAATGAATATTCATTCAAATAAACATCTGTTATATCCACACATTGCTGTAGTAAATCTGTTTTAATAAGGTACAAAAGGCTGGGAAAATAAAATCTGGGCTGCCTTTTCAATTAGTCTCTGTTAAATGGGCTTTCTTAATTTTCGCTTTGTATCCTGAAAGCCACAGAAGCCACACAACGTGTAGTAGCTGATGTGGTGTGCAACCCTTGACCAATCTACTTACTTTCGGTCTGTAGATGCACATTCTTATAGTACTTTTTTTTTTATACCTGTGTTAATTTTTACCTGAAATAAAATAAAAATTTAAACACTTAATCTTGGCTTTCAAAGCTCCAGAAAGCCTCATCTTAAGAATCGTCAACTGAAGGGGGGGGTGGGAGAAGGCTCTCAGTGCTGACTGATAGATTTTTGATATTGCCATGCTTCCCTTTTACTAATTATGCCCAGATTGCTCATCATGCCAGATACTGTTTATGCTAGGAATTTTCTACAGCATACCTCAGGGGCGAATTGCTTGTAGTGGTGATCTGGGAATTCTCTATAGCCTACTTTAACAAACAAACCTGCAGTATTCCTCCACATCACATCATTCAACCCTCTTGCCAAATCTTCAACGTGCTTTTCAACTGAGTTAACTTCAGCCACCCAGAGAAGGGTATTCCCTGACACACGGATTGTTTATTCCCTCTAGAGCACAATATACACTCTCTGACCCCTTGATCCCACACAAGCTAAGAAAACACAGTAGTTTTAAGTCATTAGGCTGTTGATAATGAAAGCCCTTGAGGTAAAAGCCATTGAGGCGAAAGCTCGTGCTGGACAGCAACGTTAGCCTGAGATTTCATGTAAATTGCACAAACATTTACAGTAATTGTTAATTCCTTCTCTGCTGAAGCCAGTTATCCCCAACCTCATCTACTTTTCACAGGCAGAATAAATCTTCTTTTACAAGTGGATTTTATTGCCAGTATGATCAGGCTCCAAGTTTGGAATATTTAACTTATTTCAATTAGCAGATTGCTTTTATGACACAGTGTACGGCTGTTCAAGTACACACCATCTCCATCCTATACCGTCTCCCTGTGACACCTACCTCAGCCGCTATCAATTATTCCCTTTCCTCTTTGGCACGCGGGCTGCTCACGCAACAACTCCTAATCCTGCTTTTAATCCCGAATACTCCCAGGAGGAGCGGTGAGGCTGCGGGGTGGCCCAGCACGGTGCGGGCGCAACAGGGCGCTGGGTCTCCTCAGCTCCGCGCAGGCCTCAGCCGGCGGGACAGCCAGGGCCGCCGCTCCGCTGCCGGGGCTCCCGGTGACACGGGGGTCTCTCCAACCCCTGCCTGCGAAGATGGGCCAAAAACGGAGAAATTTTTGTAGGGGAACACGCGAGGGAGGTAACAGCGGGGCGAGAAACCACCGGCAGTCCCAGCCGTGTGCCGGCCGCCCGCATCTGCCCCTGCGCTGACACCGGGCACGAGGCGAGCTGTGAGGTGCGAGGCCGGGGCGGCCGAGGAGGAGGAGGAGGAGGCCCGCGATTTTAGAGGCCCCGCGGCCTCCGCCGGGCAGCAGCTGTCGGTGGGCACCGGCCTGGCCG